>CAHIKZ030005625.1:2587500-2592500 GCA_903632075.3 Acanthosepion pharaonis
CCACGTGAAGTTGCGTAGGTGTCCAAATTTTATTTAACCGCTCCGTTGCTTGATCTGGGTGAGCGGTTGGCTAGAGGTTCATCGAAGATGTATCTGTGTCAATTCCTGTGCGCAATCCTAACCTCTTTGATTCTCCCTCATTCTACCCATTCGCCATAACTCGAACAATATATATATATATATATATATATATATATATATATATATATATATATATATATATATATATATGTGTGTGTGTGTGTTCGCTGCCTTATTTGAGCCCACCTGCAATATACTATACGTATAACATAAAGATCCATAAGCGATGAGTAATTTGTCAATTTTTATGTGGTCGATTGTTCTGGTTAAATACGACATACTACAGATATCTCCCCTGATTCGCTAAAAAACTTAGAATACCTTGATGAAATATGAAATAATATAAATTTGTCACTTAGAAGATTGATGCTATATTGTGCACCCCGACTACAGAATTTTGTCGACGGACATTTTTGTAATCGTTCGGTTCACTCGTCAGGAGATATCAGCACATATCGAAATTTGTCATTTTTATTTATTTTATATTTTTATATATTTCTCTATAAACCATCTAAAATATGATTTTATAAGTATATAAAATCATGACAATATTTCTTTCTTTTCGTATTTATTAAATTTGTATTCATATACATTGATGTTGATCGGAAATATTCACTTTGTAATATTTGATCTGTCTGATCGATATTCGCCACTGAATTAAGTGCAGTGAGACGGAAAGAGATTATGTTTAAAAATTCGTTTTATCTGGTTGGGACTTTGATGTTCTTTGTGAAGGCGACCTTTTAGTCAGTTTTCTCTTGTGCGTAGAACAAGGCATAGGCAACCTTCATCGAACAGCGGACCGCATAAGATAGATACAGTACATCATAAGGTAGGCCGCATTACTAAAAAAGAAACTAAACAAAAAAAAAAAAAAAACGAAAATCTGATTCCGCAGCCTTTACCCCAAAAGAAGGCTACGCACATAAGCTTCTGTCTTAGAAACGAGGCAAAAGTTCAATATTTTTTTTCTTTGGAGAAACGATTCCTTCTAGGAATATATTCTAGGAAATCATTATCTAATATTATATGAGAGAGTGATTAACACACACCGCCGTCTTTTGATTTGTTTGTAGTTTATTCCTTTGACTGTACAAAAATATTTGTAAAAGAAGAAATATATTTATTCTCTAGAAAAAAAAAAAATCACTGACGTCTCCTGAAGCAAAAGATGTTTACACGTATGATCTTCCGTAGTGAAAATCGCCAATGGTTTAAAATGCTGACAACGTTATCTTCAGCGTTGTACTTACTCATTATTTATGCATGTCGTTATCAGTGTCGGATTTACCTATAGGCTTAGCAGGCTGAAGCCTAGGGCCTCAAAATCCAGATGGGGGGCCTCCGGCCAAGGTATATAATATTTTTGCTGCTGTCATAAGCCTTTCTTACACATGATGTCATAATGCACTGTAGACTCTAAATAACCCTTCAGTAGTTTTAAATCCCTGTCATCATTCTCGACCTTTGCTCAAATTAATTTAACACTCCTTCATTCTCCTCTACTTAGGAGAATGGGAAATTTTGGAGGGGCCTCACAAGTGGAATAGCCTCGGGCCTCTCTCATTCTAAATCTGGCCATGGTGGTTATGTGCGAGAATCTGTGAGTGAACAAGTGAGAACGAAACGAAACAATAATAAAAAAATCATTTTAATAAACGCTATTTTCTTCATGAAATTAGACGTGCCGCCCAGAAAGCCAATCGAGTCGCATGTGGTCCATGGACAGCAGTTTGCACTTGGCTTGGTTAGAACGGTAGCATTCAGGTTATCAGAGCCGGGTTTATCACGGTCGAATTGTGAAGGTGGTTCAATATCGAACTGGAGAGACGCCACTTGCGTATATAGAAAAAAAATTAATTAATTTACATTATTTACATCGTTCAGACTGTTTGTTGTCCTCACCTTTATTGCTATATTCACAACGTTTCAACGAACGAAACGTCGTGAATATGGCAATAAAGATGAAGACAACAGTACGAACGATGTAAATAGTTGCAATATCTCATCTCAGAAATAGAGACAAAATTAATTAAATATTATATTAAAAATAATGTATCTTTTCTTCTCGGCGAAAATATAATATACCGTTTACAGGTGATAGTTGAGGTGCGTATTATAAATAGGTTTAAACAAAAATATTTATTATTGATTTATAATAATAAATACGTACTTGTTGCTCTAAAATAAGAAAGATATTATCCCAATTTTCATTTTAAATCCAACAATAATAATTGTAACATTTTTTTGTCAATAAATTTATGTTTGTCAGTAACCGCTTTTTTATTTGGCGAAAAAATAAAAAAAAATCTATAAAAAGACAAATTTCGAAGAAATGAAAATATCAAATTAAGTAAATTTTGTTCCATATCTGAATATTGAGTTTTTCTACCTTTACTTATAGCTTTGGCACTTGATTTAAACTTTTTTAGTTCATCTATATCTCCCTAAACGTATGTTAGCCTCATTCAACTCATATTCTCCAGCTACAGATCTGTTTCCTATTCTTTCTGCTAATTCTATTACTTTTTGCTTAAAATTTGCACTATAACTCGCACGTTTTGACGACATTTTGGCGGTAAAATAAAATGTTATATTTATCGGTAAAACCGCTGGTAATTTTCAACATTATTTTAACAGCTTAATTTCGATTTTATTCTTAATGTCAAGGTCGACAAAATGTCTTCATTATTATTATTATTATTATTTTTACAAAATTTATAGATGCGTATTATACACAGGGATAGATATATTTCTTAATTTCTGCATCATTTGTTGGGGGTGTGTATTATTTATGGGTTCGTATTATATTCGAGAAATTAAGGTGATTAATATATATTATATATTATAATTAATTAATATTGTATTAAAAATACTATTTCTTACCGACATTCTCTTCTGTTTCTGAGAAAGATGCGCGCGCATAAATACTTTTTTATGAAATTTATATTAGTGGTTAAACCAGGCCATTTCCTCAAAAGAAAGCCATGCGAATAAGCTTCTGCTTTCGAAATAAGGAAAAGTAGGATTTTTTTGCTTTGGAGAAAAGATTCCTCGAATTAATAATAATTAAAAAAAAAACTGAAGTTTTGTTCTAATATTATTCCTAACAACAGAGTGATTAACACACACTGTTGCCTGTGATTTATTTCTCCTTTATACAAAAAATATTTGCAAAAAATAATATATATATTTATTCTCTAGAGAAAAAAAAACATCATTAACCTCTCCTGTTTCTAGAGCAAAAGCTGTTTCCACGTTTGATCTTCCTTAGTGAAAATCTCCAATAGTTTAAAATGCTAACTTCAATGAAAAATTATAAAATTCAAGAAACATTGTACTTAATCGTTGTTTATATATGTAGCTATGCGCGAGAGTATGTGAGTGAACAAGTGAGAACGAAATGAAACAAACATTTTAATGGACGTTATTTTCCCCTTGAAATTAGGTGCGCCATTTAGAAAGCCAATCGGGCTGCATGTGCCCCGTGGGACGCTGTTTGCCCAAGACAGTAATTTCAATGGGAAACACATCGCTAATAATGAACTAGGATTACCTACAGAGGCTAAAATAAGTTCATTTTAGCAGCGTTTTTAACAATCAAAACTAAAAATCAATCTAATAACAGAAGACTTCTTTCTTTCTTTCTTTCTTTCTTTCTTTCTTTCTTTCTTTCTTTCTTATCTATCTATGCCTGATTGTTCTATCTATATCTATCTATCTATCTATCTATCTATCTATCTATCTATCTATCTATCTATTTCAAGGGTGTGAGGGTGGCGAAATAGATGCGAAATGCACTTGGGAAAGTATAACTCCCTCTCCACTCCCAGATATGAGTTAAATAGTAGGATTTTTATCTGGAAAAAATCGTTGTTATTCCAAATAAAACCGTTTATCCGAAATTTGCTTCGACTTCAAATAACTTACAAAGGATTGATAAACCGTAAAAAACAAATCCAATCTGTCCACATCTATTTATCTATCTCTGACAATTTATTCATATACACCCATGCAAATCTTGAACCTTTTAACCGATTGGATATCAAAAAATGAAATATGGCTCAAATTAAACGATTCAACCTCAGGAAAGAGATATGACAAAAAAATCTAGGAAAACTCATGAATACTAAGTTAGGCTGAGTGCACAGTTACAACACTGATCTTTGGCATAATGTCGCGGAGCTTCACTTTCAACTTTGGCAGATGTGCTTATCCGTACGGAAATAATCTTTTTTCGTGAGTGTTAGGATGATGGAGTCTCCACCGTCGATTTTGACGTACGAGAAACCGACACCCTCATTCAATTTGTGTCGTATGTGACCCTTCAGTCCCGCTAATGACCTGCATACAAATCCACATATTGTGCAACAGCGAGGATCTCGGGACATAGGCACAGGAATATTTGCTGACGCATTTCGCCGTTGTCTTTCGTCTCTTAACCGGTCAAATACGACTGGTTTCAATATTTCTACTTTGGCACAAATACCTCCAATAAACTTTATCCCGGCCAACTCGCTGAAAGTTAGTATGAGGTACGTTGACAGCTGAGATGTTCTCTTTAGCTTGTCTTTATACCTGAGCAACAGTCGTCCAAGAGTCCTTTGTCCGCTGTCAAGCTGGCTACACACGAGGGCCTTAGGTATTTTCTCGTTACTCATTCTTACAATATGACCAGCCCAGCGAAGTTGTGACTGTATCAGGAAGGTCTCAATTCCACCAGTGTTGCATTTTGCGAGATCATCATCTTTGGAGACCATATCGTCAAAAGTATAGCTACAGATCGTGGAAGTCATCCGTCTGATTGAAATGGAACCTATATGGGGTCCAGGATTCTGTACCATATAACAGTGTGGTCAAAATGGCTACTCTATAAAGCCATATTTTGGTGTCCATCATCTCTCGTTCCATAGGATTAG
>CAHIKZ030005625.1:2595000-2600000 GCA_903632075.3 Acanthosepion pharaonis
AAAAATAAATTTTAAAACTCTCCCTTCCCTCTCTAAACTTGACCAAGTCTCTCACACCATTCTTCGCTACCTTCTATGTTAACTTATATAAGTTTAATACTACCCATCAAAAGTGTAAATTTTAATTTCATCTTTCGTTTCACCTTTTGAAAGTGAAGTCTGAAGATCCAGGGAAAATTAAAAGTCCCTGGTGAAATAAACTATTACAATGGAGCCTTAAAGTGGTCTGTTTTTCTTCAAATTATTAGCTCTGAATTAACATTGAGCTCTCAGGATTTCATCCTTCTTGGGATTATCCATAGAGATATAACAGAATGTAAAATTTAAAGTACATTTCGGAGTTTCAAAATCAGCGCAAATTGATATACGGACGTAATCCGTCAGAATTGAAACTTCCATATTAAAAGAAAAAATTTGTCTATTCTTCTTGAGGTCAAGAGTTACAGTGAATGAATAGACAGACGTAAGTGCAGTTTACACTTGAAGCAAACAGAATATAAAAAGTAGCCATAAGTGTGTTTTACATTAGAGTAAATATGTACACATATATCTGGTTTAGACTAGAGTTAAAAATGTAGACTCAGACCGGGTTTAAAGATAATCTGAAGGATAATCTGAACGCACAGCCCATGGATGTGCAGCACTGGGAATAACTGACTTTATATTGTACAGAGTAGAGGCACTCTGTAAGGGAGGGATGAAACACCTTTGAGGGTGAATGCCTCAGGCATGCTCAAATCAAACATGATTTAGGAACAGGCATTTGCTCTTTCAATTAATATGCAGCCTTGTAAATGTGATATGTGTGAGAGCATGCTATTGTCGAGGGCAGGTTATGCAAATCATCTGAAAGTTCATCATGACAACAAAGAGCAAGCCAACTATGCTAACCTGCTTCACTGTCCTGTCAACAATAGACGCGTTGTTTGCAATAAGGTCTTCTGTTCATCAGCTGAACTGAGACGGCGCATAATGGTACACAGGAGAGTTGTAGGCCATTTCGATGGAATTTTTATCTGTAATATATGTCTGGTGACTATGAAATTGAATGCTGGTCTCAAAATCATCTTAGGAGCCATGTACGCCGAAACGGGAAGGAAGACGTTACAAGTGATGTGAAGGGCGAGGAGGCGAAGTAAGAAGAGTAAGATTTGATAATCACCATATATATCGTACTCTAGATAAATAGATAGATACAGCTAGATTGATGTAGAGCTGGATTTCAGATATTAACCCGTGTCCAGTCCTCCCTTTCTAGGCTCGATAGAGTTCAAAAGCGTCCCCGAATTCTTATATTCTACCCTCCAACTTCTTTCTCTCACATGCGGGATATGTGAGTCTCTCGCTGCTCTGTCGCTACTTCCATGTAAAGTGCTCGGATGAACTGTATTTCGTGGTTCCGCCAAGTCTAACCTTAACGGCTAGAAGCAGCCCTGCCACTTATGATGTAGCAAACCCCCCACATCCCCCCGCCCTATTTCATCAGTGAGAAGTAAGTTCCACTCAAACATTTTCTTCCGACGAACCAATGCTCTGTTTCCCCGATCACTACAATCTTAACCTGTTTAAGTCTAGAGTTAACCCTCTTATCTATATAAACTACCCCTTAACGTAACCGTCTACCTCGAGTGGCTCCTGGGCTTTGTACAGGGCGAAATTTATCGTAAAAAAAAAGCTTGTGGTTTTCAGTGCTGCACGCCAACATTATCGCTGCCACTTTGACTCTCCATGGTTTGAAATTAAGGAAATATTTTTGGTTAGTTAAAGACACTTTGAAAGAAGCAAGAATCGTTTCTGATCATAATTCCTATGACCAACGAATGTGTTCGATATTTTGTTTTTTCTTTTTTCTTTCTTTTTCTTTGGTTAAAGTAACGCTTCATATGAAAGGAAACTTTTCTTGCCATTACTTACCTGTTATGTCAAACTGTTCGTTGAGAATGTGGATCTTTCCGCGTGTTGGACCTAAGATGGAAAAAAAGACGAGCATGCTGTTTATTCTTTTTTTTTTGTACCATCTTGGGTGAGGAGGAAGTGACGCAAGTCGTTAATGATTGGTGGCATTTATTTAATGGGTCCATTTGTTGCGTGCTTGGCGTATTTGTTTTTGCTTCAGGATCGCCTGCCGGAATAGTACTTTTTCGGTAGGGTCTCTTGGGCGAACAAGTATGATGTTGGAAGACCCGAAACTTGTCATGATCCCAAGTCATAACATCACTGACGAGGCGATCCTGTGTACCTCGTTGAGTGTTTTCATGACAAGTAGTTTAATGTAGACTACATTCGTCAGGGCCGTCCAACGCTGCGTCGCACTTAATATTTTCATGCGTCCCATTGCACCCTAAAATCTTTAGCTATATTTTCATTTACTTTAGTAAGGTATGTCGAGAAAATATTCTCAGATAGTGCTAGTAGATTCACTTCCCCATTGGACTAAAAGGGGGAGGGGGAAAAAGCCTTTGCCGAGATACACCGACTGATGCGTGGGGCAAGAAACAGAGCTAAATAAAAATTATTTAGCTTATCTAGAAAACTGTTATGTATGTAGGGTAGTACATACTGCTGTCAACAATCCTTTTCATGCATGAAAAACATCAAAAACTGCTGAAAGAAATAGGTTGAGAGATTCGAACTAATATTCTTAGAATAAAAACTGGTTCCATAAGAGCAGATATTGTAAATATTTTAAAAGAGAAGCAATGTCAGAAATCACATTGAATTTATTTTATTTTGTGCAAATTTTTTTTACTGTCAATAATACAGTATTTTTTGTAATTTTTTCTGTTAGCCAATTTTCCAGCACTCTCCTAATAAATGAGGTAATTAATAAATAAGACAGTCTAAAAATTATTTCAGAGATGATACATTTGTTTTAAAGATGGAGGGTTTAGTGCAGAGATAGCCGCACTGCAGCTCGCTTAATACTTTCATGCGGTCCATTGCATCGTAAAATCTTTAGCTATATTTTCATTTACTTTAGTAACGTATGCTGAGAAAATTATTCTCAGATAGTGCTAGTAGGTTAACTTCTCCATTGCACTAAAAGGAGACAAGACAAAGGCCTTTGCCGAAACACACCAGCTCGTGCATGGAGTAAGAGCCAGAGGTAAATATACATGATTTAGTTTATCTAGAAAACTATATGCATGTGGGGTACTTACAGCTGTGAACATTTTTCTTTTGCGTGCATGAAAAAAATCAAAACTTCTGAAATAAATAGATTGAGTGGTTCCAATTTAACTAACATTCTTAAAATAAAGACTAGTACCCTGAAAGCAGATATTAACAATATTATAAAAGGAAAGCAATGTCAAAAATTGAATTTATTTTATTTTGTGTATATATAATTTATTTATTTTTTACTACTAATAATACAGTGTTTTTTTTTTTATATTTCCTATTAAATTTCCTCCTGAGTAAAACGTTAAACTACATCCGAGTCCTGGGTAAGACGTTAAACTACGTCCAGCAGCAAGGCCTCTAATCAAGAGGTTTTGAGGTTTGTGGAACCACCTCTTAATTGCTGGTTTTCCCAGGTCCACCCTGACCCGGGGTGGTATCACCTGCTAGGGTCCCAGCTATGGGTAAATAGTTAACTATTACCAGCAATACTTTTTTGGAAAAAATTATTACCAGCAATACAATTTTGAAGGAAAAATATTACCAGAAACAGATTTTTGACAAAACAAAATATTACCAGCAATTAAGAATTTTGTCGGCATTAAATAACCCATTGAGGTTGATATACCGTAAAACAACATAAACCAAACCAAACCTATTAAAATTTGATATTCACAACGTTTTGAACTATTTAAAAGCGTATTTATATAAAGTACTTTTGTGGCCCGGTGATATTCCCTTTTCATTTTATGTGCCATGTCCTTTCAAAACATTGGTGATCATGGCTCTCCACTTCACCTTATCTCTTGCAGCTCTCAATAAGTTTCGTCCCACTGCCACCTCCCCCAGACCACGTTCTGTCATCCACTTGCTTAAGCCCGCCAGATATGTCATGCTTTGCTTTCCCTTGTCTCTTTTTCTCTCTAATCGACCTGTATCAGATTCTCCAGGCCCTCTTTCCTCATTATGTGTCCCAGAAACTTCAGCTGCCTCTTCCTGGTGTTAATTATAAGCCTCCTCCTTGTTTGTAACCTCTGTAAGACCTCATCGTTGCTCACACGCTCGGTTCATGATATCCTTAGCATCCTTCTGTAGAACCACATCTCTGTCGCCTCGAGTCTCACCTAAATTTCTAATTTGGTCTATTAGAAAAAAAAAAAAGGTTGGACAACCCTGGACAAACTAGCCTCTAATGTGTCCAGTGTGTTCTAAACAATAAAGACTTGCTGAGTTTAAAATGGACTTTCTTATCTCAGATGTGGTTTTTGCCAATTCAATCGATCAATGAAGCTCCAAGTAAGTTTTTCCCAGGTATCTTTTACCCACGTTCTCCTCTCTCTCTCTCTCTGTGTCTTCTTCTTCCTTTTTGAACCGGCGTCCAAAAGACGACTTTATTCCCAGCATCATCTATCAGTGTCCTCGGCGAGATAAGGACAGTGCTTCAAATGCATAACTTTATATAAGATATCCATTACCAGTTAGTATTCATGTGTCAATGTGAGACGACGTTAACCGATTTTTCCTTGCAATCTCGCTTCTTTCCCAGGAAAAAAAAAAAAAAACAGTCTATCAAATGCAAAAGTATCTGTGCGTGTTTACGATACGACCCGGTATTAGTAAAGCGTTTAGAATTCGTGAAGACAAACTGAAAAGAAAATCCCTTTTTTTCCCTAAGACTTGTAAAAGACGTGGTTAACTGATTGCGCCTGTAATCAAGTTTTGATTATAAACCATTTTTACTTTCAAGATTTCTATTAGGCAATACAAAAAGATTACGTTGGCAACATTTTTGTCAGTCGAACGGATCGATTAATATTGATATGGGCAGATTTACATATATTGTCTGTTATTACTGTTGGACTAGGATAGGGTTACAGCCA
>CAHIKZ030005625.1:2607500-2615000 GCA_903632075.3 Acanthosepion pharaonis
ATAATATATGTATGTAAAAAGGTTTCTGAACATATATATATATATATATATATATATATATATATATATATATATATATATATATAAAGAAAGAAGAGTAAGTTATATAATCCAGTATTCTTACTGATATTTTTTTTTTTTTTTATTTTTTATTTTTACAAAATAGTGCTCAATGTAAATTTACAGAGCATAAATATTATAAATTAACTGATTTAAAATATGTTTTTTTCCCTACACAGTAATAACCATGCTTCAAAACCTGAAGCTAAAAACTTCAAATTTAATTATATAATTAAATTAAAAGCATTAGTTCCGTTTCATCTTCAAGTGAATATTGGATTATCTTATTTTTAAATTTACTGAGTTTTAAGCGCACATATAAATTTATAATTTCCTGTTTCCAAGGATACAGAGAAATCCAATCATTCAGACAGGGGCGGTAGCGTGTTCATTTTTATTAACTATTGTTGTATCAATTATGAGTTACGTTCGAAAAAGAGGCTAAGTTTAGGGAGGGCAGGGGTGTATTTTTCAACGAATTCTGACATCCGTTAAATGCATGTCGTCTGTTAATTTTTTTGTTTTTGTTTTTATGAACGGCAAAATGTTTTTCGACATTTTTTTCGTACTTATATACTTAAAGATTCTTTCTAGGGGTGTTTGGGTTAGATTAAGTTTTCTTTAACTACAATTTTAAAATATTTTTGCTCTTAATTAGTAATAGACTATATTTCTTTTTAAATCAAGTAAATGTAATAGAATTACTTAAATTATTTAAAAATTATTTTTTCATATCAAATATAAGTATGTATATTACCAGCTCCCATTTTTTAAAAATATTATTCAAGGAAAGTTTTTGACAATGACAAAAAAGAATAGCTATTTCATTTCTTTGATTCATTAATTTTTTATTTTTTATAAACTTAGTAATATATAATTTTTCAAATATATATATATATATATATATATATATATATATATATATATATATACCACTCACCCATTATACGGCTTACCGAAAACGCACAAAGCCAACGGAATAACAGTGCATCCTGCAAATTAGCTAAAGCTATTGCAAAAGACCTAACACCGTTCCTAGGACCCATCAACACAACATATATCATACACTCTGATCACTTAATCCAGAGAATACGAAACCTAAATATCGAAAACATGGTTGTAGCGTGCTTAGTCATCAGATCTTTATCCGCTAATATACCCGTCACAAAATGCCTAAACCTACTGAGAAAGCACCTCAAAAAATTCAAAGAAAAGATTCCTCTACCCGTTCACAAAATTATCAAACTATGCAAACTACCGTATTTAGCGGCATATAAGACGCATGGGTGTATAAGACGAACGTGTGTATAAGACGCATGGCTGTATAAGACGCATGGCTGTATAAGACGCATGGTTGTATAAGACGCATGGCTGTATAAGACGCACGGGTGTATAAGACGCACGGTTGTATAAGACGCACGCCAATTTCAGTAGGGAAAATCAAGAAAAAATTCGCAGTTAGTAAAATTATTAGTAAATGGTACAGCCTAGCCTATATTTATGAGGTATTATTTTGGTTAAATAAGCTATGATTACAATTAATCGAAAAATAATAGGAAAAAAGAAGATGAGCCTATAAAAACTTTATTATATCCAAAGGTAAGAAAACAAAATAAAAATCAAGCAATTAATTCAACTGGGCAAAACAGTATAGTTACCATTAAAATTTTATTCATCTTTAAATCCATAAAATTCGTCGTCTTCAGTATCAAAACTCTGATGGTCATTTTCAATACTACTATCATCGTCGTTAAAAAATGCGTCATCTTCCGTTCCATTGAGAGCATTGCTAATGTCACATTTTTTAAAGATTTCACAACAATTTCTGGTCTAATATTATCCCAATCTTGCTTCACCCATTCGCAGACTTGTGCAATGCTGGGTCTTTTTATTCTTCCTGTAAGTGTATGGTCGTGATCTGGTATTGCCATCCACGTGTTCCATTGCTCCTGCGTCTAAGCTAATAGGAGTTGCCAGGAAGCTAATTTCGACCGACTATCGCGAATTTAAACCTACATATGGCATATAAAACGCAGGGGAATTGTAAAAGATATTTTTATTAAAAAAGATGTGCGACTTATATGCCATCAAATACGGTAATTAAATCTTCGTTGTCGGTCGTTTTCAATGAAAAATACCGGAAAGAATGGTTGCTACTCAAATATGCATTATCTATCTATCTATCTATCTATCTATCTATCTATCTATCTATCTATCTATCTATCTGTGTGTGTGTGTGTGTTTGATAGATATATTTATACATAATCACTACTTCTCTTTCAGTAATATTTTCTGTAAGCAAAAATTCGGCTTACCTATGGGGTCACCTCTCAGTGGTATTCTTGCTTGCCATTTTCTAGAGTTTTAGAATTCAGTTCATTTAAACACATATCAAAAAGGTCTACTTAAGATATATAGATAACGTTCTTTTATTATATCCTATATAAATCTATTAGACATAATAAGAAACTCAATAAGTTTGAACCTACCATTGAATTCAAACAGGAATTTAAAATAAACAATTCTTTGCCCTTCTTCGACATCTTATTAATAGGCAACAATGAGAAATTAGATCATAAAGTTTATCATATACCTACAAACACAAAAAACGAACTAATCAACTTCTATTCCCATGGCAATCAAAGAATAAAATCTGGACGAGTCATAAGATTCTACCTCAGTTTAAAAATCAGGAGGTTAATTAAAATACGCGACCATGGTTTCGACCTGACGGTTTCTTCGGGCGATACTTTTAAAATGACCGCTTTAACGCTTTATTTAAAAAAAACCACAAAGAATTGAAAGGTAGGACATTGAGTGTAATGGAAAGGAAGGGGAAAAGAAGGTTGAAAAAAAAAAGAAAAGAAAAGAATAGAAAGGAACGGAAATGAAAGTGTCTTGTAGATGTATACACTAAAGAAGGAAAGCAAATATGTAACTTAATTGTTATGGAGGATGGGGGGCTAGCGTGTCTAAAGAGCAACTGTGAGGTTTTGAATAGGATTTTTTTAACCGGTTTCATATTCACTTAAGCATTTTTTATGTGAGGACACGAGCTTAAAATTTCGGATCTGGGAATGTCAGAATTGTTAATTTCTCATATTGGAATAGTTTGCAAATGCGGTTATAATTGTTATATGTTTTTACCTTATATATAAGCTTACGGTTCTCGTATGCTCACCAAGGTTAAGCAATGTCAAGCCCGATCAGGGCCTAGATGGGTGACTGCTTGGGAATACCAGATGCTGTCAACTGGGATGTGCGGATGGTGTAGAATTGAAAATCGGTGAGCCTAGTTCCATTTTCTGTCGTGTTCTCATATTCTCTTACGCGCAAAGATAATTGGGAAAGATATTAATCAACTTCAACTCCCAGCTATGGGTTAATTTCTAAGACTTGTATCAGTAAATATTTATTATCTCCCCCGAAATTCTTAAACCTAAAAATATTTTCTGGCTTTAAATAACCTGCAAATGTTTGATAAGTCGTAAAAAGAAATAAACCAACACACACACACACACACACGCACACACACACACACACATATATATATATATATATATATATGTATGTTCAAATTTTTGAAAGGGTGTTGAAGGGAGACATAGGTTGATCAGACGTAAAGTTAACAGGAAAAAAATTAAAACATATTTTTTTTAATTTTTTATATTCAGAAAGGGGTCAGTAGACAAAATTAAAAATGTGCAACATCTGTATATTAATAATACTAACTGGATGGCAATACATAGCAATATTAAACCTGAACAAGCAAAATGAGGTACTTAGCCATAGAAGGTGGACCATTATATACTCATAAATTATAGCTATAAACAATACTAATACATAATATATATATATATATATATATATATATATATATATATATATATATATATATATATATATATGTGTGTGTGTGTTTTGTGTGTGTGTGTGTGTGTTTTTGTGTGTGTATGCAGAAATACAGAAATGTTTCGGCCAGACATGGTAGAGGATTTCGATATATATATATATATGTATGTATACAGGATGAGATGGTTAAATTGTCGCAATTTATATTTTTAATTTCGAGCTTTCTTTGTTTTTGATTTTGTCCAATGCACAGTATAGTAGGGTCAGTTGCTGTACTGCTTGGCATTCCTTCCGGAAGCTCCAATACGAACATCTCAGAGTGTTTGGGTGTCAATCTGAAGACAGCGCAAAGGATTCGAAAAGAGTTGGATGAGTCTAAGTAGTTTGAACTGATCACTTGTGATGGCGACGTTATGCATCTATTCATCTCAGACTCAAGGACTTAAACTCAACACGGAGGCCTATATCAAGTGCCTTCAGGATGTAGTGCTGTCCTAGGTCAAGAAAATGGCTGCTGGAAGACCATATGTCTGGCAACAAGACTCTGCACTATCCCACACAAACAGGCGAACTCAGTCCTGATTGTCAGAAATTCTTGCGACCACAATGTCCCTTACATCTGTCCACCAGACTCCCCAGACTGCAATCCCCTTGATCATTATGTGTGGGTTGCAGGTGAGCGAAAAAGAAAAAAAAAAAAAAACTCCTTGTAACGCCAAAGATGAAACGAGGGCAAGGATTATGACAGCATTCACCGACTTAAACAAGGAGACTGTCCAGAAGAGATGCAGGAGATTCCGAAGCCTTTTGGCGGCCATTTTATTGAATAAATTTACTATTTTAGTATTAAAGATATTTTGGTAAGCATACCTGTAAAAATGAAATGTTAGTGTTATTTTTATTTTGCGTCATTAAGACGACAATTTATCCATCACACCCTGCATATATATATATATATATATATATATATATATATATATATATATAGAGAGAGAGAGAGAGAGAGATTTCTTTTATTTTTTAAGCAAATCGCCCCAAGCAAGGTACTACTTGTACGCAAGTGTTTACAGAGAGTGTCAGAGTTAGTGTAAAGAGGTGTGTTTGGGAAAAGGATAAAGAGAAGGACAGGGATCATGGTCAAGGCATCAGAAGATGCCGATTGACATTAGATTTGAATATTTGAAGATTATAGCTATCAGGGAAGCAAGTGCTAGGAAGGGAGTTCCACTGACGGGAGAAGCTGTTGGATTAGAAGAGATGGCTACATGTAGCCGTTGAGACCTAGATGCCAACCAAGTAGCACGCTTAAATTCATGCAGTTTGGGGACCAGTGAAAGTAGGTCATCGGAGCAGTTGCCGCGAAAGTATTTGTAGAAAAGACAGAGGGAAGCCACAGCATGACAGTGAGATAGCGACATGTCTGTGTGTGTGTATATGTAGGGTACCTCGAGACGGGGTAATGGCTAGCAAGCTTGTCTCACTAGAACAATTACGACGGAATAGTGATTTCGGTCCTCATTGGGTGCCCTATACTTTCGGTCTTGTGCCACATCTAAGCTACGCTTGAAAAATCACCATCTGTGTGCGTGTGTGTACTTATAATGTAAATGTATTCAAATATCTTTAGTATGACACAAGGACACATGAAAAAGGCTTTCTGTGATACAGTGTCCACTTAATTAAGAAAGTCGTTTTTAAAGGAATTATTTGTAAAAAAGAATCCTAATTTGTGTTCATTCTTAAAAAAAGGATCGCTTTATATTATTTTGTATTTATTTATTATTTCGTTAAAAAAAATCTCCATTTTTTTAATTTGTAATTCAACGGTAATACTTCATCCTAATTCATATATATACATATCTTGCAAAATGTAAAATATTATGCATATTTATATACATATATATACATATATATATATATATATATATATATATATATATATATACATATATATGTTAAGAAATGTACATAATATCTTATATAAGAAATATACGTCATATCTTACATAATGTAAGCTATAATGTATATATTTCTTATATATATATTAATTAGCTCTGTTACTTAACACTGAGCACTGTTTTTCTTACACTATAGAGTATTTATATGTATTTGTATACGATCGCTATATCGTATACCTACTTATATTTAACCATTAGGTTATATTATATATATATATATATATATATATATATATATATATATATATGCATTTATATATATGTGTATAATTTAAGCTTTAGCTTATATTTCACATTTTTTTGTGTATGTTTTAAAGAGATAATATGTATTTATAGGTATGTAAAAGGTTTGTTTTTTATTATATATATATATATATATATATATATATATAAAGGTTTCGAACATTATATATATATATATATATATATATATATATATATATATATATATATATATATATATATATTGATTGATTAAAGACAAATGAATGTTCTTTGTTAAGGATTAAATTTCTTTTTTTTCAGATTCCGGATTATTTTCTTGGTTATGAAATATAGGAAAACAAAAACAAACACTAACAAAGAATATTCATTGATCTTTAATCAAACTTCTATAAATTATATATATATATGTGTGACTGTCTGTGTGGTGTGTGCGTGCATACACACACACACACACATATATATATATATATATATATATATATATATGTGTGTGTATGTGCATACACACACACACACAGAGATATATATATATATATATATATATATATATATATATATATATATATATATATATATATATATATATATAATTCATTCTGTACTTTCTTGGTTCTTTTTTCTTCCCATTGACATTATTTTTCTATTAATCTTCATGCATTTATCTCTTCCCTCTTTTTTTTTTCAATCTCTCTCTTTTTACATTTTTTCATTTTTTCAGTCTTAATATTTGTTTCTTTCCTTCTGACTTCGTTTGTGTCTTCGTTTTTCATTGCCACTTTCATTCTCCCGTTTATTTTTCCCTTCCATTATTTTCTGTTCGAAGCACCTTCTTTTCTTTCCTTTTTTTCCTTTTCATTTTTCCCTGTCCTCAATTTCTTTTTTTTTTTCTTTTGCCTCCACCCCCCCCCGCAATTCTTCTCCCTGCGTTTTTTTTTTCCCAGCCCGATAATTAATTCATTCATTTGCTCCCTTTTCCCCACTGTTTTTTTTCTCAATGTAATTAAATTTTGCTTCGTTCGTTCTTTTTTTTTTTTTTTTTGTGTTTGTTCCCGTCCCCTTTGTTTTTCATTCATCTCCTCCATCACGAATCAACATCTACATCCATTGTTTTTCTCTCACTGGAATCTGAACTCCGATCGAGTTGTCATTATGCAACTTTATATGCAGCTGAAGAACGGGCATCATTTTATTTCAAGTGCAGCAAAGACAAATACCACAAACATGCGCTTTCGTTTGCTCGTTCGCACATGCGCAGTAGTCGGTTGTCTCAGACTGCTAATAATAAACGCGCGAGAATGCAGATGCCTCTTTAGGCAGCGCACGACTCAATTTCACGAACAACACTCATAGAATGACGTCTATGTTTATATATAAACACTTATCAAAGGCAAGCAAAAAAAAAAAA
>CAHIKZ030005625.1:2620000-2717500 GCA_903632075.3 Acanthosepion pharaonis
GCTTGCAATTTGATGTAATTTTGTTTGTGAAAAATTGACATATAATTTTACAGTAGGATTTTAAAATTCTTTCAAATTTTGGTTGTGGCTGATAAAGTTGATATAGATAAATTATATAATCATTTATGTGCCATGCGTGATACACGATAGATGAACTGACGAGGCAGAAATATTTCCCCACAGTAGGTTGCCATTTCTTTCTGCTGTAGACCAGTTGCCATCCAAGGCTATAGAACCTGGTCTGTCCTATTATGACCTAGGGAGAAGAAGAGGATTCATACCTTTCGTAAGTGAATATAATGGATTCGACTGGAATTCGAACTCTGCTCTCCGATTCCTCAATCCGAGCCGCTATCCAAGGATATATATAAAAACTATATATAACATTATTTTTTTTTATAAAAATCAGATGAACGAAGACTCACACTACACCTTTCTGGCCATAGATTAATTAGGTCTAAAATGCTAATGGAAACCTACTGGACCCTACATGTAAAAAAAATGGCTAAAAATTATGGAAGGCTTATTAATAAAAACAAAAAAAACACTCAATAATATCAACTATGAACATGGAGACAATATCTTTGATATACCGTGTTTTATTTATACTTATATATATATATATATATATATATATATATATATATATATATATATATATATATATATATTTAATTTCTTCCCAATTACTACTATAAATATCGTTTGAATTTATTCCTTCTACCCCTTTCATCGCATTACTATCTCCTATTCCCATCTTTTTTTCCTCCATCCCTCACTCTTAGAATATTTGGAAATGCTGTACCTAAACTTTTGTCCGCTGTTATCGACAAGGAATTTCTCCAGTTTAACCACCACTTTAACATCTCACCTATCCTTCACCAAACTGTTATCAAACAAGCACTATTGTTTCACTCCGTCGCCTTTTTTGCTTTATGTATATTATTTCATCTCAAATAAATGGAAAAAAGGAAGTGACCTTTCACATACATCCTGCTTACAAGCAGAATTATTCTTAAACAATTTTGGTTCTCACCAGTCGAGGTGCAATTGAAATGCACCGAAACGAAGTTGCATCTTTGTAGTGAGTAAACTGTTTTTGTATATATGAAAAAATAATATATATATATATATATTATAAGAATTTTCTCTAGGTTATGTTATAATTTTTAAATCCATGTATTCTACAATCAACATCATCACTTGATAAGACACTGGAGGTGTTGAAAATAAATGGCTATTTTTGTAGTGATTTTATAACATATTTATGTTATAATTTTAAATAAATATTATATATATATATATATATATATATATATATATATATATATATATATATATATATATCCGAGAATTAAAAAACAGTTCCAATAGGCACGAAACTTTCTGATGCGCATGTTGAGCGAGGTTGTAATACCAATATTGAAAGTTTTTAAAAATAGAAAAACACTCACTAGAATTCAAGTCGCACTCAACAAGCGAAGGCTCGGAATAAACGCTTTTACTACTGTTCAAAACAACACACACACACACAGACGCACACACACAAATACGTCTTAAACAGTTAAAACATGAAGAGAAATTAACCACACCTAAACACCTCACCCTCGAAAGCGCTTGGGACAATGGGCAATTTTTGCTCTCCATTACTCACACCAAATGGAAAAATGTAAGAATGCTGGAAAAACTAAATAAAAAAGTAATTAAATTTTTCTTGTCTGTCATATTTAATATATATATATATATATATATATATATATATATATATATATATATATATATATATATATATTATAATAAAGAGAAGAAATAGTAAGATATATAATCCGGTGTTCTTATTAATTATTTTTATTTTCACAAAACAGTGCTCAATGCAAGTCTACAGAGCATAAATATAATAAATTTACTAATTTAAAAATATGGTTCCATCACTACACAGGAATTACCATTTTTTAAAAACAGAAACTAAAAACTTCAAATTCAATTATAGAATTAAATTAAAATCCCTAGTTCTGTTTCTTTAATTTAATTCTATAATTGAATTTGAAGTTTGTAGTTTCTGATTTTGAAACATGGTAATTCCTGTGTAGCTATGGGAACCATATTTTAAATTATTAAATTCATAATATATATATATATATATATATATATATATATATATATATATATATATATGTAATTTTATTCCTCACTGAATTTATCCCAACAATCATTTAGAACATACTAGCAGTAGAGCCCGGCGTTGCCCGGGGATGTAACAGTAAGAAATAGATCAAGTATCGACCATCATAAAGACTGAAAAATAAAGTTGACAAAGATTATTGTTTAAGGTTGACTGACACGCATGTCTTAATTAGTTTTTTGTTTTTTTTACGAATTGGTCAAACCCAAACTCAAACAAAAACATTGTTTCCAATCGTTATGAGTCTACCCATTGAATAGAAATTTATTATAAACAATTGTCTTGTAAATGGAATTTTTAAAGCATTCTGAATGTAAAAATAAAGAAAAAAGTGTGCAAGACAATAAGAAACACTACCTGACAAAAAAAAAGTGAAGTTTTGTTGAAATCGGTAGAAAAATGTAGGAAATCTGATCCCATATATAAAGGAACACACACACACACACACACACACACACACACACACACACACACACACACACACACACACACACACACAACCTGGGTTTTATAATAAGTATAACTTGATATGAGTTGTCCCCCTTTCATTTTCGCGATGCCTCTTAATCATGTTTTCAAATTGATTTCATGCAAAAATAATTGTGTTTTTCCAATTTTTGGCACTGTCAGAACCACCGCAAGGTAATTTTACGTAGTCCTGTGAAGTTTTGTTGAAATTCGTTGAAAAATGTAGGAAATCCGATCCAATATATAAACGTAGACACACACACACACACACACACACACACACACACACACACACACACACACACACACACAACCTGGGTTTTATAATAAGTATGATTTATCAAAGCATTGATCGAGTTTCGTGAAAAAATATCTATAAATATTTTTAAGGTTTTTTGAAAATTTCTGTCATTGCTTTTTCGACTTTCTCTGGCATTTCAACAAAGAGCTTAGTGCAAAATCGAACAGGTGACGGCGGATTGAGTCATGTGACTATTTTGTAATGCCGACAAGGGAACAAGAACAAAAAAGATTCACCCTCCACTCCAGGCAGTTTTTAAGACCTTAATCCGCCTTTAATTTTAAATTCACCAATCCCTACTTTTGTTTTTAATCTCTTGCCTCGAAAAGACCCAGGAAAGTTTAAATAAACCCGTCTTTTCAGAAGATAAATCCGATGGCTAGAATTGCTACCATGAGTTGTGTGTTGAGTTTTAACAGGCACATTGCTAAAAGGTTCGTGTATAGTGTCCTTTTATAGTCCCAGTAAATAGAAATAGCTATCTGTTTATATTTCTGATATGAGGTATTATGTACACTATTTACATTTTTCGGACTATTGTTCTCATCTTTGTCGCCATGTTTACAATATGGGAACGAGTAATAAGGAGTGCCAGAGAAAAGCGATAACAAAAATTGCAATATGAGCTCGGGTAAAAATATACAATGATAACAGCAAAAACTGAAATATGAACACTGGTAAAAAATCGTTGCTGAAGACATTAGGTTTATAATACAAAGAAATTCATACACAGATGTCTTCAAAGACACATAGCACAGTGGATAAAGGCAGTTGTTAGATCCAGTGACAGTTCAATACCTGGTTAAGGCGGTGGAGAACTTTGAGAGGGGAATTAACAGGAGACATATCACGTAGAACTAGAACAGTCTACCCCAGTGAGCGAAATAAAGGGTTCAGTTCGACATTCCAACCACCTGAAGAAGGCCGGAGCGTACAACGTTGTGATAAACAAGGCGACAAAGATGAGGACAATAGTCTGAATAATGTAAACAGAAATAGCTCTCTCAATGAGGAGAGTAACAAAACAAGGGGAGACCACTCTTGATTGTTCATAACAGTTTGTAAAGCTCTATATACAAGATTATTAGGCAAAATATGATAATCCGAAGAACGCCTGATACGGCAAAAATAGACAAAAAGTTGAGAACAATAAGCAGAATAATATATTACTAGAAAGATCCGAGAAAATGTCAAGTTTTTCCTATTTTGATATTCTTTTGAAACTTCATGGCGAATTCTACGGTAATAAAATACGCGTAGAACTTCTCCTATCGCATCGTTAAATATTTGAGCTTAACAACTTTAACAAAATATTGCAATAACAATCATAAATATGAATGCCTGGTGCAATTCAGTCTGGTATAATGGTAAGAAAACTTGTCTCGCTAGATCAGATACGACTATGTTTTCGATCTTTACTGGATGCTTCACAATTTCGGTCTTGTACCACATCTAGACTCCTTTTAGAAAATCAATTTGGGCACCTCGACTGGATATAATGAATGGTGAGCCAGCTTGTCTCGCTAGATCAGTTACGAGTGAGTTCGATCCTTGCTGGGTGCTCCAAACTTTCGGCCTTGTTCCACATCTAAGCTCCGTTTAGAAAAATCACAATAAATATGAATTATTTTAAGAAGTGGATGCAAATGAAAAGCTTTGAAACTTTTTCCCCTGAAGCCGACGTTAAACACTTCTATATTCATTCATTCATTTTATCAATGAAACCAAGTAGTGTCTTTTCCCATCTTTCCACACGATCAAAACGGAATAGTTCATTATTTATACGGTATTAGCAGGGCATAACGGTCGTGCGAACTAAAGAAATAAAGAAGGAAGGGACTAGCATAATATATAGATACATATAATAACTATTTTGTCAGTAACCTTTCTCTTAATAGCTGACTTCTGATAATTTCACAGTTGAATTGGTTAGCTATAGCCGCGTGTTCTATGCTGACACTTTCTTTTCTCGCACTTTTTGCTTGTGGAACTCTCTTTCGGCTCGTTTATTTCAGGCCAAATTTTTTCTTCAAAAATTTAAATGCAACGTCAATCGTTATCTACTGCCTTCCTGATTACTCTTCTATTGTTCTCGGTCTTTTATAATGTTTCTGTTTTCCAATTCTTTCACACTCAGCAACTGTCTTGGTGGCTTTACTGACTTGCTTGAGGTGAATTTGATTAAAAAATCAATTTTAATTTTATTGCTAATGCTTTTCTATAGTAAAACAGTTATTACTGTAGTATATACGTATATATTAAGGTGTTCGGAAAGTAATAACGTATTTATGTGTGATGAACTATGAACAAAGGTTGAATGGTAGAAAACTATATTTAGAATTAGCTTATCATCATTTCTATTAGCCTGTTCGGAAAGTAATTACACATCTTCCCTGTATGAGTTATGAGTCACCAGCCGAGGCAAAACCAAGGCCAAATGGTAAGGAATTGCGTCTAGAATTACTTTATCACCTCTTCTGCTAGACTGTCCAATTGAGGGAATTTTAAAACTGCAATAGTTTTTCTTCCAGGCAGAATCGATATCTTGTGGATTCAGCTTTACATGTAAATGATTTTCTTTATATTTTCCATTAAATTTCTGGAGTATTCCAGCCTTTGTCTTTCAACTCCCACAGATGTTTAGGAAGTGTCTTGCTATTGGCCTACTGTCATCTCGCGAAATTTTGCGGTTGTATATTCTATGTTTCCAGAGCTCACCAAACGCTTCCTCTTTTTGGTCTTTCCAATTGCCTGTTGGGCCATTGAAAGCCATTAAACATTCTCTACCCCAAAGATTATTAAATTAAAACTTCTTAGTTTTAGTTTCGACTCTGCTACCTACGCGCCACCACAACGAAATAACAATGGATGTATCCATATTTCTGTCTTGTAGCGATTTTTCAAGCATAGATGGGGCATCCAGGAAGGACCGAACTCATCTTATATTCCACGTGCTATGTCTCTTGTTAATTCCCCTCTCAAAATTCTCCATTGCCTTAACCAGGTATTGAACTCACACTCTTTGGGTCCTATCACTAGATCTAACAAACACTTTTATCCACTGTGCCATGTGTCCTTGAGGACATCTGTGTATGAATTTCTGGGTATTATAAACCTAATGTCTTCAGTAACCATTTTTTTACCAGTGTTCATATTGCAATTTTTGCTGTTATCATTGCATGTTTCTTTTACCAGAGCTCATATTGCAATTTTTGTTGTTATTATTGCTTTTCTCTCGCATTCCTTATTACTGGTTCTCATATGGTAAACATGGCGACAAAGATGAGGAACTTATTCGTAATTGTGCTAACGAGGCACGCTTGCTGACCATTAGACCGCCTCGGATTGCCCCGTTTGTGAGTCTTGTAGCCAACTCCGGAGTTTTAACTTACGCTAACATATTCAATACGTTTGACAATGCATTGTCGGCAATTTTAGAAAAAAATATAAAAAAATTATTTTGTTTTTTTTCGGCTAATTTTTTTTCTTAAATTTTGTTCATTTTAATCTTTACTTGTTATCTGAATTCTATTTTTTTTGTCAATTGACACGCGTCGGACATTTTTTTTTCTTTTTATGTAATCTTTTTTTTCTCCTTTTTTGCATTTTCTTCAATTTTATTTTACTTCGAAAAGAAAGATTGCTAAAACAAGAGCAGAATAAAAAAAGAAGTTACTATGCAAATGAGCGACAAAAAAAAAAAAAAAAAACAAAACAAAAAAAACCTACTTTGGTTCTGCCTCTTTGACAGATTTACCTAAAATCGATGTAACTGGAATATGGATAAAAATAGGAAAACTCCTAAAGCAGATCTACAAAAGACTCCACAAAAAAAAGGACAACACTACAAAACCATTAATATGAACACCAGAACTGATAAGGGATATATATATATATATATATATATATATATATATATATATATATATATGAAGCAAGAACAGTAAGATATATAATCCAGTGTTCTTATTGATATTTTTTATTTTTATTTTTACAAAACATTGTTCAATGTAAATTTACAGAGAATAAATATTATAAATTAACTGATTTAAAATATGGTTTTTTCGCTACACAGTAATAACTATGTTTCAAAAATCGAAGCTAAAAACTTCAAATTTAATTATATAATTAAATTAAAAGCATTAGTTCCGTTTCATCTTCAAGCGAATATTGGAATAACTTATTTTTAAATTTACTGAGTTTTAAACGCACACATAAATTCATAATTTCCTGTTTCCAAGGATACAGAGAAATCCAATCATTCAGACAGGGGCGGTAGCGTGTTCATTTTTATTAACTATTGTTGTATCAATTATGAGTTACGTTCGAAAAAGAGGTTAAGTTTAGGGAGGGTAGGGGTGTATTTTTCAACGAATTCTGACATCCATTAAATGCATGTCATCTGGGATTTTTTATTAACGGCATAAAATTCAATACCCCATATAATATATGGCCATTTCACCCAAAACGACCTTGTCAACACCAAGGAGTTAGATAAAAAAAATGAATCATTATCTAACTCCTTGGTGTAGACAAGCTAGTTCTGGGTGAAATGGCCATATATTAACATATATTATAGTGAGTATTAAGTTTTATCTACATGTAATTCATATATGCTCTGTAATAAATACATTGATCTCTTCTGTGGATCAGTTTTAATATTTTATATTACTAGGATTTACTTGGATTACTTACCACGGGTCTTTACCTGCATCTATCTATCTATCTATCTATCTATCTATCTATCTATCTATCTATCTCTCTCTCTCTCTCTCTCTATATATATATATATATATATATATATATATATATATATATATATATATATATATTACAATAAACGTGCAATCAATTTACAAATACATGAATTATTCACACAAAACTAATGCAAAGGTTAATGATTTAAATGGCGAGACATCCATCTCGCAAACAATTCAAATAGTACACAAAAACCTCCAGATCCGTTATGAATGAATTGATCCTTGTTTATATAAATTTCTGCCGTATTAGTTGTTATTTTTACTACAATATATAGTTCATGCCACTTTGACAGTAAAATTTACCAGTAAAATAATTTGTTCATTACCATATTTGGTATAAACGCAAACATTTAAAAAATTTTTTTCAAACTCAGCGTTGCTTTGGCGCGTTCAAAACCAATATCTCATTTTCAATAGCATTTCGGATACAATACACATATATTTTCGATGTCCTCTTATTACTAAGAGAAAAAAACAAGAACAACATCTATTATATACCTGAAGATGTCTGTAGGAACAGACGAAAGCTTGTAGTAAAAATAACAACTAATACGGCAGAAATTTATATAAACAAGGATCAATTCATTCATAACGGATCTGAAGGTTTTTGTACTATTTGAATTGTTTGCGAGATGGATGTCTCGCCATTTAAATCATTAACCTTTGCATTAGTTTGTGTGAATAATTATGTATATATATATATATATATATATATATATATATATATATATATATATATATATATATATATATATATTAAGACATTGCTCATTAAATTATTTAGATAAGTTTTGTCTACTTTTTCTTAATAGGATCCTCCCTTAATTACGGACAAGTTTCTTCGTATCCTTATTAAAGGAAGAAAGAAAATTACCATAAGTTGATGCATATTCATTTTATTCCAAGTACTTTTGACATTAGCACAATGTCATCATCAGCGTCTTGTTTTTTAAAAGAAAAATGATGAACAGAAAAAACAAGACCCTGATTGTACAACACTACATTGAGCACTGTTTTGATATCTTCAAAAATTAAATAAATATTTATTTGCAAATCTGTATATGAACGTAATAGCACGCATGTATGGTTGCTCATATCTCTTTATTTAATTCATATTGTTACTTATATATATATATATATATATATATATATATATATATATATATATATATATATATATATATCGGTGTCCATAAAGTTCGTGCGCACTTTAAAAAAATTATAACTTAATTTGTATTTGCGATAGAAATAATCTGTAAAAAAATGTTATAAAGTTTAATGTACCTACTTTTAAGTATAGTTAAAATAACTAATGTGATTTTAGGCATTACTGTAAATCAGTTGGTAAATGTTTTCCGTGAACTGCAAAATCGTATTACCTTTTGTATTGCTAATGATGGAGGACATGTGGAAACTTAAATAAAATTTCAATAAAATCTTTAAAAAATATAGATTTACTTCTTTCTAATCCTTTTTACAAATTATTTCTATCGCGAATACAAATAAAGTTATAAATTTTTAAAGTGCACACGAACTTTATGGACACCCTGTATATGTGTGTGTGTGTGGTTATATATATATATATATATATATATATATATATATATATATATATATATAAAACTGAATGTATGGATATTTTTATATATGTATCTAGATTTATTTAGATTTGATTTTGCGAATATTTTACAAATATTGCTCAGCACAAAATATGTGTATGTGTGTATACACTTCAAACCTCCTTGCTGGGCTATTCGCTCTCTGTGTCCAAGACGGATCAAATGCGGGTTTCTCCTACAAAGAGGTTTGAACCCTGCCGGAGATCGCATTTTCTTTACCATCTCTCTAATGCGCGGGCCGATGGATATAATACACACGTTTTAAAAATAAAAACGGGGTATCTCTTTCAAGTACTGGTATCCACTAAAAATAACGATTGATTAAAATACGACATGAAAGATCAATCCATTAATTGTATAGAAAATTGAGATATACAGGCCGCAAAATGTTTAGCACCAGTTGTTTAATAATTATATCATTGTTAAACCATTAAAATCTATAAATAGTAGAGTCATGGTTCTGGAGTCATTTAACTATTAATTAAACCGAACGTTTTGTAAGGCTTTTCCTGATGCACCAACCACAGAGCTATCTCTAAAGTATTTTTACCGTTTGAGCCTTGCGTTCCTGAACAATTTTAATCCTTCTGCCTGAGCTTCTGAGTCAAAATGCGCAAATAATTGGTATATATTATTTCATGGTAGATATAAAAATAGTCACAAGTGTTTAGCCACCGTTCAACCGGCAGCGGGGCATTACGTCATTTTTCTCTACCACCGTTCAACCGGTGGCTGGGCATTACGTCATTTTTCTCTACCACCGTTCAACCGGTGGCTGGGCATTACGTCATTTTTCTCTACCACCAGTATCTGGAAATAGATATGTGCTTTTCGCCCTGTGAATTTACCTATATATATATATATATATATATTTATTATCTTTCTCTCTATATATATATATGTTTACTCTCTATGTGTTAACGTATGGTCGTAACTATTATCCGAACATCGTCCACTATATATATATATATATATATATATATATATATATATATATATATATATATATTTAGATATATAAAATAAATCTGATGTCTCTTATGTGCTATTATTCTATTTAAAGGTCAGCTGATATTAGAATGCTTTGTCAACAAGATATTTTTTCAAAGTGTATTTGCTACCATACTTGTAAATATATATGTACAGAGGTTTATGTAAATGATTGTCACAGTTTTAGATATTTCGGTAAGGCAGATGTAAATTTGAAATTACGACTTTATTTTTTAAATTACGCTGAACTGTTGGAACATAGAGTTTTTTTTTAAATAATTTAAAAAAATATTTATTTAAAAAATAATTAATGCCATACGAACTTTACAAATTAGTATTTTACTAAGGTTACAGTTGCTCGCAGGATTACTTGTAAAAAAAAAAACAAACTAAGGCTTTGTTTTATCTCTTATTAATGTTAAAATTTTCTCCTCATATCAGTTGTATTTTTTTTAAGTTCGTCTGCCTGACTCGCCCTGTCAGCCTGCAGCAAAACAAAGAATATTTTATAATAGGTAGTATTTTTATATATATATATATATATATATATATATATATATATATATATATATATATATAATGAAATGTACTAAACAATTATTTAATATAATTATTTTGATATATTTTCTGTTTATACGTTATTTTTATACATACAAATATTTAAGTAAATGCACTGTTTATAATAAACAGTATTAATTAACAACATTTACTAGCCTGAATGTCCGAGAAATTTCATAAAAAATACGTGTCCTCCGACAGGAATCGAACCTGTATCCTACACGGAACCATCATATAGTCTGATGTGCTATACTATTTAGCTACAGAGAAAGCATCTGCTTAGTAATTTGATTTTGTTAACCAGTCGATTCGTCGTAGCGCGTCAGGTTATATGACGGTTCCGTGTAGGATACAGGTTCGATTCCTGTCGGAGGACACATATTTTCTATGAACATTTCTCGGACATTCAGGCCGGTAAATTTAGTTAATACTGTTTATTATAAACAGGGCATTTACTTAAATATTATTAAAATGACTAAAAAACTAACGTATAAACAGGACTGAATGTTCGAGAAATCTTATTAAAGAAAGATAACCGCTCTTTCGTCCTCTTGTGCAGGTGGCACTGTCGTTAGATCCAACCTGCTCTCAACCATTTTGGTCAACGAGTGCCCCGATGGTCGAACAATATTTAATAGTGCCTTCTAAATGCAAATCTTTCTCGAAGCATACTTATATGCTCAGTTTTGTATCCTCACGTAAACAAAGCCATTTCTATATAAGTGATGGATTTTTATTTATTTATCCGGCAGATTTGATTACTTAAACAATATATATATATATATATATATATATATATATATATATATATATTTAAAAATAGAAATAAATAAAATAAAAAAATAAAAATATATATATATATATATATATATATATATATATATATATATATATATATATATATATATATATATATAAATTAACTGATTTATAATATGGTTGCTTTCCACACAAGATTTACCATAATTTATATAATAATTATATATAATTATATATATATATATATATATATATATATATATATAGAGATAGATAGATAGATAGATAGATAGATAGACAGACAGACAGACTGATAGATAGCTAGTAGTTTAAAAGCCACCCCTATCGGCCGGCATTTTAAGTTCGCTGCTGCAGAGGGCTCTTGGTTGGGCCTTCATCACAATAGGTAGGGAGAAGTAGATACGATAGGCAACAATAAACTACAGAAGAACTCAAACTGATTGCTGCATTTAAGTATTGCATTAATATTTAAGATTAACTTTTAAAAGCTCAACAATAATTCTTCTGACGCCGCTTAATTTAAAGACAGTTTGATGGACGTAGGTCCTTACTTTCCGTACAAACACTTATTTTTATTCCATGGGTGACGTTATAAAAATTGTTATCGTACAAAAAATTTCGTCGCAAAAAATCACGTAAAAAATCGCAGAAAACAAAGTATGGAAGTGATGTAATGAATATGCATACACTTGGGTTCCCCCTCACAGTAATATGATTGGCTGGTGTCAGCCATAAATACAGACTGAAGTTGAGGTACAGGACGCCTATTGCCTACGCCTATTGCCTACGCCTATTGTCTACCACTACGACGAGGACCAGTTCATTACGGTTACCTGCTAGTTTGTCCTACTCGGTTACAGTAGTCCAAAACCACTTTGCTACTTCGAACAAATATATCCCTTTCCGGGACATATCAGGAAGTATTGAAAGCATGATGATAATTAAGAGTTAATAAGATACCTTTAGTTATTAATTCCATCGACAAAAGTAATTATGTCTGTAAAGAAAACAGCTCCCTAAAATAAGTTAGTTACGCAGTAATAGGAAAAATGAACCAGTACTTAGAAACATTTTTGAATCTTGAGCAATTTATCGAAGAATGCTTCTTAAAATTCTTTGTATATGACCACACACACACACACACACACACACACACACACACACACACACACACACACACACACACACACACACATATATATATATATATATATATATATATATATTGGGATAAATTGATTAAAAAAGAGAAAGAGAATAAGGAGAATTTTTAATTTAACAAGGTTGTGTATTTCTTTATTTTAGTTAAAGGTGCATTTTCGTATGTAAACTTTTAAGAAGAAACATAAAATCTCAGTTCCTACTACGGATCGTTTATTCTTTTTATGGTGACTGTAGTAAAACCAAAGCTCTCAATGTCTCTTTGGTATGTCCGTTTTCTTTTTTTTGGTTCAGAAGTAAGTTATTTAGTAAGGATAACACTGGATAAAATGATCGAGCTCAAGTCAGCTTTACGCTGAGTTGGAACGACTAATTCACTTATTCATGAGGAGAGCTACCAAAGCATGTCCGAATGATGTCATTGGAAAGTGGAAAGGAGAGTTCAGTTGTCAGTGGACCAGGGAAATGCACGTTCCTCAGCGGATACGTAATTACCACGTGGTGCAACATCTTGTAGAAAGAGAGTGGGACAGGAAAAGTTTGCCTTTTCACAGGTTTCAATAATGCCACCTAACAACGTTTGACGAAACCAAGTGGGGTAATTGTATTTCCGGTTCCTTTACTCTTAGCATCATGGGAAAATATTTTTATTATTATTATTATTATTATTATTATTATTATTATTTATAGATTTAATTTCATTTCCCCACAAGAATCAAACCGAAAGCTAAAATAAAACATGATGAGGAAAAAAAACAACAGGGAAACAGAAATAAGAAATGGCGAACGAGTCGCCGAGTTTCGTTTTCTGCTTCCTCTTTCAAAAATAAAAGTAGACGCAGACATTTCCACAAATCAGAATCAGTAATGCGGAACACAGGCCTTGTTCTCTTCACAGTCTGCTGACGCAACCTTTCATCCAATCATGTTTTTTCCCTCATTTAGCTGACATCATTTCCCTTATTTGCAACATGGCTGTCGACAAAAAAAAAAAAAAAAAAAAAAATCAATGAGCAATAATAAAAAAGATAATAGTGTTGATCGTACGCAACAGACGATAAAATAGGATAGGGAAATTAAAGTCGAATAATTTAAGAAAAATTATTTTTAAATGGTCACTTGCACATGATTACGATTTTTCTTTTAATTTGACTTGGTTGTTAGAGTCACTGACTTTCATTAGTTGGCTGTCGTATTCGATAATGTTCGCCCAATTTCGAACAGGACCTTTTATCCAATCCACACGCATCCCCATTCTGTTCCCAACGCTAAGGGAGATAACTCGTATTTAAAAAAAATAAAATGTCTCTTAAGGACAGAGGCGATAAGGATTCTTTATAGAATCAACAGTGCTACTTAAGTGTACGATCTACATTCCGAGTTTGATGTACCAGAACAACACATCATTACGAGTTGAGAACATTCTCTACATTACAATATACCTTAAAAATAGATATATACGGAATAAGACAAGAAAAATAAGAAGATACTGCAATAATATACTAAACAAATAATACCATATAATAAAGAACACTAAATTATTTTTCATTGCAAATAATTTGGTTGTAGAATTCTTTTGATTTCGTGTTGAGGGTTGAGAATAATATTTGTTTTTTTTTTTTTAAATAGGTCTGGATTATATACAGTTTCCACAAGAAGCCTTCATTCATGGTCGGCTGCTTAAGAAAATTTGCACATGTAGATAATTTTCTTTAACATGTTTGCTCCCACACGACCCACCGGTATGTCATGGTGGTATGTCTGCATGGACCACACGAACCCCGGTGGGTCGATTTCCAATTTCTTTTCCATGACGATTATTGGGATTGAAAAATTGCAATGCTATGATTTAAAAATTTAAATATTTTGGAATATAGAAAATGAAAGTGTCCATCTAATACTTGTATATTGGGGATTTTCCAACGATTTAATGACTTTGGGTTGTAAAATGGACTCCGGTAACGGCCCATCGGTGGGTCGTGGATAATAAATACTTCCTATGATTAAAACAAAGTCGCTTGTACCAAAATTAATTAAGGTATAGCATTAGGACCCTGGGAAAACAAGGGGAATGAAGATTGAAAGCCAGCGTGTTAAAGTAGATGATATTTTACAAGAATCATGCATGTAGATCAAATGCATAGTACCGAATTAACATTTTTGCACGTCTTATCGATTTAATAAAGAACCCAGTGTTTTTTTTCTTGAATCTCATCTTGGCAGAATTAAAATAATGGTTCTTTTCGAAAGAAATGTTTTTCTTTAAAAAAAATAAATAAATAAAAGACTAGTAAATTCGATGGTTTGTACTTCATCCAAAAAATAGTTTCTACATCATAACTACTGAGTATTACGCCCGTTAAAGATTGGATAATAGGGCCGGTCGATTTTGGAACCGTGACATTGGACAATAGGGCAGGTCGATTTTGGAACCGCGACATTGGACAATAGGGCAGGTCAATTTTGGAACCGCGACATTGGACAATAGGGAAGGCCGATATTGGAACCGTGACATTGGACAATAGGGCAGGTCGATTTAGGAACAGCGACATTGGACAATAGGGCAGGTCAATTTGGAACCGTGACATTGGACAATAGGGCAGGTCGATTTTGGAACCGCGACATTGGACAATAGGGCCGGTCGATTTTGGAACCGTGACATTGGACAATAGGGAAGGCCGATTTTGGAACCGTTATATTAGACAATAGGGCAAGTCGATTTTGGAACCGCGACATTGGACAATAGGGCAGGTCGATTTTGGAACCGCGACATTGGACAATAGGGCAGGTCAATTTTGGAACAGCGACATTGGACAATAGGGAAGGCCGATTTTGGAACCGTGACATTGGACAATAGGGCAGGTCGATTTTGGAACAGCGACATTGGACAATAGGGCAGGTCAATTTTGGAACCGTGACATTGGACAATAGGGCCGGTCGATTTTGGAACCGCGACATTGGACAATAGGGCCGGTCGATTTTGGAACAGTGACATTGGACAATAGGGAAGGCCGATTTTGGAACCGTTATATTAGACAATAGGGCAAGTCGATTTTGGAACCGCGACATTGGACAATAGGGCAGGTCGATTTTGGAACCGTGACATTGGACAATAGGGCAGGTCGATTTTGGAACCGCGACATTGGACAATAGGGCAGGTCGATTTTGGAACCGTGACATTGGACAATAGGGCAGGTCGATTTTGGAACCGACCATTTGGCAATAGGGCAGGTCGATTTTGGTACCGCGACATTGGACAATAGGGCAAGTCGATTTTGGAACCGTGACATTGGACAATAAGGCCGGTCGATTAGGGAACCGTGACATTGGACAATAGGGAAGGCCGATTTTGGAACCGTGACATTGGACATTAGGGCAGCTCGATTTTTGAACCGCGACATTGGACAATAGGGCAGATCGATTTTGGAACCGCGACATTGGACAACAGGGAAGATCGATTTTGGAACCGTGACATTGGACAATAGGGCAGGTCGATTTTGGAACCGTGACATTGGACAATATGGCAGATCGATTTTGGAACCGTGACATTTGGCAATAGGGCAGGTCGATTTTGGTACCGCGACATTGGACAATAGGGCAGGTCGATTTTGAAACCGTGACATTGGACAATAGGGCAAGTCGATTTTGGAACCGCAACATTGGATAATAGGGAAGGCCGATTTTGGAACCGTGACATTGGACAATAAGGCCGGTCGATTTTGGAACCGTGACATTGGACAATAGTGAAGTTCGATTTTGGAACCGTGACATTGGACAACAGGGAAGGCCGATTTTGGAACCGTGACATTGGACAATAGGGAAGGTCGATTTTGGAAACGGGACATTGGACAACAAGGCAGATCGATTTTGGAACCGTGACATTGGACAATAGGGCAGGTCGATTTTGGAACCGTGACATTGGACAATAGGGCAGGCCGATTTTGGAACCGTGACATTTGGCAATAGGGCAGGTCAATTTTGGTACCGCGACATTGGACAATAGGGCAGGTCGATTTTGGAACCGTGAAATTGGACAATAGGGCAAGTCGATTTTGGAACCGTGACATTGGACAATAGGGAAGGCCGATTTTGGAACCGCGACATTGGACAATAGGGCAGGTCGATTTTGGAACCGTGACATTGGACAATAGGGAAGGCCGATTTTGGAACCGTGACATTGGACAATAGGGCAAGTCGATTTTGGAACCGCGACATTGGACAATAGGGAAGGCCGATTTTGGAACCGTGACATTGGACAATAGGGAAGGCCGTTTTTGGAACCGCGACATTGGACAATAGGGAAGGCCGATTTTGGAACCGTGACATTGGACAATAGGGCAGGTCGATTTTGGAACCGTGACATTGGACAACAGGGCAGGCCGATTTTGGAACCGTGACATTAGACAATAGGGCAGTTCGATTTTGGAACCGTGACATTGCACTCAATTTTTCGTTGTAGTTTGATATGATAATTAATATCACAAAATTTTTTTCAAAATCGTTACCGTTTTTTTTTTTTAGAAAATCAGTGTGAAGGTTACGCTTAGGTTCAAAATCGTAGCGTTGGAGTTTCATTCTGGTGACCAATGTCTTATAGTACAGTTTTATAAAATTTATAATTTACTGAAACTTTCCAAATTTTATATGGACAAGATACAAAGCACACGCACATAATTACTAAAGCATTGTGCCATCAAATAAGACCTTTATTTACTTCAAAGTGAAATTATACTCAGCAATTTAGCTATATTATGATGTAATCTATTATACAGTGCAGTAAGTTTTAGTCTGATTTTCAATAAACAATGCAAATTTAAAAACATTTTGTCTTATGATTTGGGCTCAGCAGTATTATGATGTTATATACACGTTTATCTATTTTTTGTTTTTATTAATTAAGATCTAACGAATGATATTCATTGAGTCGCCTTTTTTGTAATATCTAATTTTTTAGAGTTTTTTCTTATCGAATACAGTAAAAAAATTGCATATTTTGCTTGTGGTGATTCATAATTAGAATTCTGGTTTGAATATATTTACTATTCAATATATCTAATATAAAAAATATCAACCATATCTGGATTTATCTTGAAATAGTAAAATTCTGAAGTCAGTTTGTAAGCAAAAACCTGTGCAAATTTGGTATTTCTCTCCATTTGTTTCAGACGATCTTTAAAACTAAATGCTCAAAAACTGCTAAAAGTTATGAATGTAATTTTTGATGCCATAACTTATTACATCAAACTCCATCTTTCAAATTGAGTGCAATGTTGATATTCTAAAAACGATGAAAAATCAACCTGCCTTATTTGGACAATCGGAGATTAGTTTATCTGCCTTTCCATTGGACTAAATGACACATAACTTACATAGCATTATGGCTGTAGCTTTATAAATCTATTTTATTTCTAACTCGAACTGGTACATCGACTCGTTAAACTAGTTTTATTAAAATTATAATTTTTGGTTTAGTGCCGTGGTTACCAAAGTGGGGCAATTCGAGAATCAGTTGTTAACCTTGATTTTTTCTAGTGAGTCTGTGTGAGTATAAGGATTTTCCAAGCGTATCTTAGATGTGGCACAAAGCCGAAAGTACAGGATAGTCAGTGAGGATCGAACTCACTATTCAGTCATAATTGTTCTTGCGAGACAAGCTCGAATAATTACGACTGAGTAGTGAGTTCGATTCTCACTGGGTGCCTCCTACTTTTGGCATGGTGCTACCTCTAATCTACGCATGGAAAATTACTATTTTGGCCTTGTGCCACAATTGCTGTATTTTAACGCAATAAATCTCGAATCTGTGTGAGTATGAGTCTGTGTACAAGTTAATACATACGGTGCATATACAGTATGCATACATAAAATGCTTACATAAAAATACTCGCGTGTACGTATGTATATGTGTAATTACGTAAATGCTGTATATTGACAGACAACGTTTAAGGGGAGGTAACTAGGTATGCTGTAGAAAAGTTCCAGGCTTGAGTAATTACTAGATAAAGGAAAAACTATTAAGGATAATCTATTGTACACATTTTAAAATGTTTGTGGAGTATTCGTAATTAATTTTATTGAGGTTTGGTTTCAGTTTTTTTTATATAAATAGCTTCGATAATTTTTAGTTTGTGTTTATTCTTTTCGTGGAAAAGTATGGAGGTATTTTCGACGAGGATCTTTCTGAATTGGAAATATTATTCAGGTGAAGACTTAGCCTACGTGAAAGCGTTGTTGTCGTGTGTCCAACATTTATATTTAACAATATCCTGATGATGACATTAGGCTATGTCGAAAGTACTGGGAATAAATACAATATGAGTCAACACGGTGTTTTCCTCTCGTCTTTTAACAATCGCACAAAAAGCTTCGCGAATATGAAAGGATCCTATCGAGAATAAGTACACAGAACGTGTCTAAATTATTTAACGAAACCTTTCTGAATGAAAACATGCTGGCGAAATACATGCATATATATATATTTTGAAGAAAAACAGACCACTTTAAGGTACCATTATGATAATTTATTTTACCAGAACGTGATGGTCACTCCTCCTCCCCCAATACTAAATATGATTGAGAGAGATATAAAAATTAAACCCTCCCTAAATTCTACCATGTCTCTCTAACTACTCCTTTTAAACTCTCTGTTAAATTACAAAAACTTACACTATCCATCAATTTTAATTTCATCTTTCGTTTCATTTCATTTTTGGAAGTGCTATCTGATGATCCGGCGTCCTTTAAAAGGGCTCTGGTGAAATAAATTATTATAATGGAAGCTTAAAGTGGTCTGTTTTTCTTTTAAATATTAGCTCTGGCTTTATATTGAGCTCTCTGGATTTCATCCTCCTTGGGATTACCCATACGGATTACCAAGTTCTCCATAGCTTAATTAATATATATATATATATATATATATATATATATATATATATATATATATATATATATATATAACACAATATTTTTTTATAAATATTGTAAAATTCTAAAATTAAATGGTAATACTATTGCATATACCAAGTTCTTAAGGAAAGTCCTTTTAGTCTTCCTCCATGTGAATCGGGATTTTAGAAATGTTTGGGGGGGGTGGCATACCCCCCAAGTTTGGGAACCACTGGTTTAGTGCGAACTCGCGAAAATTTTCTATATTACAAAAAGAATGTGATGCAAGACGTTAAATCGATTTTCCTTGGATGACGACTAAGTGACATTTTTAAAACTTAAATCTAATTTTAGTTAAGCTACCGACAGTATCAACAGGTGTCCATTATCATATTAGAATTATTCAAATTGCAGAGTACCCGTCAAATTTAACAGCATTTTCTTTTTACGTATGAATAGGGACATTTTACCTTTAATGTTTTTGCACTTTGACTGGAAGCAAAGGGAAAGATATGAATCCAACTATTCAGTCCCCAGATATGGGTTAATTAGTAGCACTTGTATCACTAAATCATTATCTCTAAAAACAACAAATTCTTACAATCAAAAAATATTTTCTGGCTTTAAATAATCTGCAAAGGGTAGATAAACCGTAAAAAAGAATCAATAAAAATAATTAAAGAATCAAAGACTTTTTATAGAATCTTCTAATAACGTTGTACTTTAACTTTGAATATTAGGCCATCGTTATTCTTAATTTTTGAATGTGCATATATATATATATATATATATATGTGTGTGTGTGTGTGTATATATATATATACACACACACACACACACACACACACATATATATATATATATATACACGATTCAGGCTAACCACGCTGGGCTGCTTTTGAAAACCGATGGCGACGCCTCATTCACCCTAGTCTCGTCTGGCTTTGCCACCTGTCAGTCCAGAAGCATCTCTACATATCGAAGTCTTCTGTTAGTGCAACTAGAGAGATTGTATCCATCCCCAGCTTGCTAGGCCTATCGCGTAGCTTACAGGACCTGATATTCACTAGTGATTACCCATCTGAGTAGTGACCAGGCTCAACATTGCTTAACTTTGGTGATCGGACAATAACCGGTGTTTCAACGGGATATGGACATAATTTTATTCGTATCAATTATTTCTTATTTACGGATAACCTTCAGGGAATTTCGAACTGCACGATTTATTTAATTAATGGTGGGAAACTGTTCTCATTCCGTCGACCATGTCTAGGAATATCTTGTTTTTTTTTTCTTTTTTTAGTACTGCCCCGTTATTGTCCGACCTGAATTAATTGCTTACAAGGGACACTAGCCTAAAAGATCAAAGCGTTAGTTCGTAAATTTCTTAGACAGATAGTAAATGACAGAGTATTACTAATATATATATATATATATATATATATATATATATATATATATATATATATATATAGAGATTATAATAAAAACATTTTGAAATCGTTACACAAAAGCTTTCATGTTTCAATACTATGATTGTACTTTCTCAGGTGCTGGTTGGTAACTGGTGAAGAAATATTTTTAGGGAAATTTAAAAACAAAACATTACTTCTATTCCGAAAGTTAAAGAGGGCGCATAAGGTCAGAATTAAAAATATACTTGTGGGTGTGTCTCGATTAACCAATTGAAAGTCAGATCTACGCTAAATAGAAAAATAAGGTCAACAAGTGGAGGTGGGTGCGCTATTTTTTCATGTCACGATAAACCGGCGCTTAGACATGTCATCTTTGACGATTGTGGAGAATAAGACAGCGACAAATGTATCATGGATGTAGCCAAATATGGCATTCTATTTGTTGAAGTGATGGGGGAGTTTAATCAGACGTAAAGTTATCAGAAACAAGTTTTATAAAAAATTATATATTCGGGAAGCTTCTTAAAGTTAATACAATAGAGATATTAAAGTTGAATAAACCAAATCAAGTAATTGCCCGTAGAGGGTGGACCATTATATACTAATAAAATGATGGGTATAAAATTGTAATACGTAATTGTTTTTATATATAAAAAAAATAACTATATTTTAAGGTAAAAGATAGACGGCATTAATTTTATTTTGTATTGAGCATCTTTTAAAAAAGTAAACGCGACGAACTGTGGATTTTTACTCCATTTGTTCTTTCTCATATATATACACACACACACACACACACACACACACACACACACACACACATATATATATATATATATATATATATATATATATATATATATATATATGTAAAAATATAGTTTTAAAGTGTTGTATATTTATGGGGTAAAGTGCTTAATATAAGAGATAGAGCGTATGTAAATATGAAAGTTAACATTTAAGTCAACACTAAGAGGCGACAGACTTTTTCATTCTAGACGCAATCATCATTTCACGATAATTGCGTATAGCATGAAACAGTCTGTCGCCTCTGAGTATTGGCTTCAATGCTCACTTTATGTACATACATACATACATATACACACACACACACACACACACACACACACACATATATATATATATATATATATATATATAGATAGATAATATTAGTGGTAAATATACATACATATGCAAAATATATAAATACCCATACATGTATATTTTTTTGAATAAAAATTCCAAGAGGATAGAATCCAGGTAGAACTCAATGTCCAGGACAGAGTAGGGATATAATAAAAGGCTTAAACACTAATATTAGTGTTTAAGCCTTTTAGTATATATATATATATATATATATATATATATATATATATATATATATATATATATATACAGGGTACGAGGGATAAATTGTCGTCTAAATTACGCAACAATTAAAATAATACTGATATCTCATTTTAACAGATATATTTACCCAAAAATATTTTAAAATACTAAAGACTACATTTATTCAATAAAATCGCCAGGGCCTTCAGACGACCTCGGAATCTCCTGCAACTCTTTTAGACAGTCTCCTTGTTTAAGTTGGTGAAGGCTGCCATAATCCTTGCCTTTAGTTCATCTTTGACATAACAAGAAGTTTTGTTTGTATTTCCCTCAATAATCAAGGGGATTGCAGTCTGGGGAGTTAGGTGGCCAGATGTAAGAGGTGGTGTGGTCGCAGAAATTGTCTGACAACCAGGACTCGGTTCGCCTGCTTGTGTGGCATAGTGCAGAGTCCTGTTGCCAGACATAGGTTCTTCCATCAGCCACCCTCTTGACCTATGGCAGCACTACCACCTCAAGGCCACCGTATTGTCTGAGGCCCTGTGGGAAGATGAATGGAGACATACAGTCACCACCACTACTGATTACTCCAAACATTTTCGTAATCACCATTAGACTCATTCACCTCTTTCCTAATCCTCTGCACTGTTCTCAAATTGACACCCAAACACTCTGAAATGTTCGTATTGGACCTTCCGGCTCGAATGCCAAGCAGTACAGCATACTTTTTCCAAATTTCTGCCTGAGTGAATTGCATCATGGCGCTCTTTTTCTCACAGACGGTGCCCAACTGACTCTACTATACGGTGCAGTCGACAAAACCAAAAATAACGCGCATGCGTGAAATTAGAAATATAAAATGGCGACAATTGACCCTGTATATAAAGACATGGACAATGAGACGAGAACAACCTGCACCATTAGATTAAATAGAAAGTTAAGCAACCTCGAGACTAGTCAGTACCCAGATGGGTGACCGCTTGGTCCACTGTCTTACGCTAGACATTTTTTCTCTCCAGATTCTATCTTACATATTTATAAGACTACAATTCGTCCATGCTTTGAATATTGCTGTCACATATGGCATATCGGCTTCATTCACTTTACCATCGTCGTAATTAAGATTCCCTCTGTTTCTTCTATAGATACTTTCAAGGTAATTGCTTTGATGAATTTTCCCACAATGGTATTTAGATTTTATGAATTTAAGCGCAGTACTAGATTGGCGGCAAAGTTTCATCATTTTACAGTTAAAATGACTTGATAAAACCGTAAGTTCTATGCTAACAGTTTCTTGCTTGTTGAACTACCTCCAGAGTTCTTGCTTTTCGGTCAATTTTGATCATCAAAATTTAAATGCAATGTCGATTGTTCTTTTATTGTTCTCGATACTTAATAATATTTCGCTTTTTCTTATTCTTTCACATTCAGTAACCCCTTGTGTCTTAGTGGCTTTATTGCCTTGCATGCGGTGAAAATATGACTCTACACTTTGGCTCACTTCAGTTCTGGAATCTCCAAGAAAATTGATTCAAATAGATTCATTATAAATACTATTGTTTGGATACTGGATAAGCGCTCCTTACATTTCATTGGCAGATAAGTCTCGAGACAATAGAAAAATATGGGCCTTTCTTTTCATTATGTCTTTTTCTTCTACTTCTTTTTTGTTCGAGTTGTTCTAAAGAAATGTCTTTTGTCATCTTTCGAAACAGGAAGAGATGTAAGAGACTATTTAGAAAAAAAAAAGCATTTAAAGAAAACTAATTTGAAGATCGATAAATGTTAAGGAAATAAAGAAACACGACGAAAAATATCCGAATAAAAGTAAAATGAAGAAAAAACGTAACAAAGTAATAATACGTACGACATCAAAAGATGGAGTCGGATATCTTGAGTATATGTAAAAACCGGAATGGGCAGAAAACGATATATAAAATGCAAACACACTTGTTTCAACCGACAAAAACAACACAAACACTGCGCATACAATGATACACGCATTTGTACACACATTTTTATGTACATGTATAAACAAGATACGAATATATTCATAGAATTTTGTAAAGACAGACAAAAAAAACTGATGGTGTATTTATTTGATCACGTTTTATAGGCGCATGCGTATTTTCACAGATAAGTTTTTATATGAAAACTATAAATATTATCTCTGAAGGTATTATCTAGAAAAAAGAAAGAAAAATCATAAAGAAAAGGGGAAAGTATAATGACGAGAGAGAATGAAAAAAAAAGAACGAATAAAGGAAGAACAGAAGGAAAAGAAAGAACAAAGGCAAAGGAATAAGAGAAGAAAGAATAAAAGAAGGTAGCAGAAGGAGAGGGAAGAAATGAAAATAAAGAAAGAGAAAAATCCAAATCACACGAGAAAAAAGAAAGAGATAACGAACGATATAAAGTGGAACTATTAATGAAAACAGTGATATAATATAAAAAAAAAGGGATAGACGAAAGAAAGAAAATGTCTGTATAAAGAAAGAAAGACAGAAATGGTAGAAAAAGAATACGTATAAAGTAATCATGTCGATGACGATGGAAAATACAATGGGAGACTATTTAGAAAAAATAAAGATTAAAAGTAAAACACTAGAAGAAAGAAAATGGAGGAAAAAAAAAGAAAAAAAAAAGGAAATGAAAGAAACTGAAAAAGAAAGAAAGAAACAAAAAGAAAGATCGAAAGTAAAACAATTTAGAATAAAAAAAGTGAGGTGTGATTCAAGACAAGGGAAAGAAACTGCCAGCATAGAACTTACGGTTCCATCTAGCCAGCTCAACTGTAAATTGATGAGATCTCGACACCAGTCTAGTACTGAACTTAATTTTAAAAAAAGTCTACGTACCATAGCGAAGAGCGATATTTATTCGCATGATAATACAAAATGTGGCACAAGGCCAAAATGGGGAATGGGGGGAAAAGGAAGGTCTTCATTTGTCTTAAATTTAAACTTAGCTAGCCACAATCACTGACCCAAACATACCACAATATTCCTTACAACGCATTCTTACTTACCATTCTTACTACATCCACCATAATACCTCATTGTCTCTATGAAAATCTGAACTAGACCCACATGTACAACTTCATGATCCGAACAATTACCATGAAAATATTTATAAAAAAGGGCGCAGAGAGTCAATCTTAAGGCGGTGGGAAAGTTATTGAAGCTGAGTCGCCAGATCAGGACCAAGAATATTGCTGATTCTTTGGATTTTATCAAGGAGCTCAAGGTAAATAGCAGGGGCACCGGACCATATATGGCAGCAATATTCTAAGTTACAACATCTTTACTGTGACTTCTATCTTTTCTCACGACAGACTAACGGACCAGAATTAAACCAGTGTGACGCACTCCAAACCTTCCAACCTTCCTTTCTTCATCCTTACGTGTCATCAAAATTCCCTCTGTCTACTTTTAATTTTTAACGACAATTTTCCTTCTGTAACACTTCCTCATTTATTACATTCCCTGTCTATGATATTCTCAGTATTCATCGATAAATATTACTTCTCGTCCAAATTTGGCCATGGAGTTTATTTTTACTTTCAAATAACAATCATAAAGATCTTCTACTCCAGCAGACGGAGAAACTCCTCTTTCGTAGCAATATTGAAACGGTAGATATGTAAGAACTATTAACAAATCTGTGAGTTCAAAGTTTAACTTGGGAGCTTTTGGGTAGTGTAGGAAGCATAAAGCACTCTTTAAGGCAGCGTTTCTCAACCTTTTTACCCTTGTGCAACCCTTAAAATAAATTACATGCCTCAAGGTAGCCCTGTGCAGAAATACAATTGTATACAATATCTTTCTCATTTTATTTGCGTTGTAGTTTACGTGGCAAATATCATAGTATATATTTTTGAATAACTGGTTTAAGGAAAAATGAATACTTCTTTGTCAAATTTCTCGGTAATGTTAAATAAATTTCATACTCTTCGTTTAATTAATTCTTCATCAGGGAGTTTTTATTCACAAACAAAAACAATTCTAAACTCAAACGTAAAAGATAAACCTAAGTAACTAATATCATATACCTAAATGTAAACAGAACGAAAATAGATAATTGCTTCATCAGTTTGTTTTTTTTTTATTCTTTTTGAAAAGACATAAGGTAAATCGAAGCAAAATGTCCTGTGAACCAATAAATAGGCTAAGAAAATGTTACTTTCGTAGCCATTTGATAAAGTGTTGCAATAACCAAGAATATATTGTGCGTGTTAAGTAATATTACGTATATGAAATTAAATAAAAAGTCAAAAGTGTATTAGCTTATCTCACCTATTCTCGAGGAACCCTTGGGGACCTTTTGGGGAACCTTAGGGTTTCAGGGAACCCCGGTTAAGAAATGCTGCTTTAAGGTGTGATTAAGAGCCTATTGCAGATCGTTGCATAGCGTGATGTTCATCATTTTCAGTAAATTCGATCAGTGAGTGTTTTATTATAGTTACTTTGTACCAAATAAAGCCAAGGATCCTATATATTCATAAGTAGATTAAAAGCCGCCCTATAGGATGGCAAATGAAGCTAACTCCTGCAGAGTGCTCTTGATTAGGCCTTAGTCTTGTTCAAGAGTTTGAGAGTCCCTAAGTCTTTGCATATTCACAGCATTGGAAGCTCTCCTGGCTGCCGTTTGATCTGGGTTTTCATTTGCACAGACTTTCTTTTCCTCGCTGCAGCCTTGGCTCTTTTGATTGTAATCTGGTCCTCTGTTGGTGGAGATTTCTTTTTGTGAGGCATACTGCGGCCGTATGCGATCGGTAACAATAAACTACAGAAGAACTCAAAATTGATCGCTGTAGTTAAGTATTGCATTAATATTTAAGCTTACCTTTTAAAAGTTCAACGATAATTCTTCTGCCTCCACTTAATTTAAAGACAATGTACCTAGATCCTTACTTTCCGTACAAATAATTATTTTTATTTTATGGGTTACTTTCGTTGGATTTTGCAATTAATTTCAGTTATTCCCAAATTTATTTCCAAGTTATAAAAATTATCGTACGAAAAAAATTCGTCGGGAAAAAACACGTTAAAAAATCGCCGAAATCAAAAGCAGTAATGAAAATTTGGGAATCCAAAATTTCAGGATTGTTTTGAATTTGCTCACGGAGTCGACCTGATTCCAAAATGGTAAAATATGTCGGGCTATGTCCTCTTGGAGTAAAGTTGGAAAATTGTGACACACTGATACACTGGCATCTGCATTTATTTATATAGGTGACTGATAATGGGTACTACAGCCTCTTTTTGGTCTTACTACAGTAAAATGGTTATCGAAGAGGGGTTTTTTATCAGGTGTTCTCTCATTCACTCTCTTCTCTATCGTTCATCGTGACATGCCAGGAACGAAGCGCTTCTCAAGATATCTGGCTATGAGATAGCACGCAGGGAGGAGTGGATTCATGCCTTTAGTGCGAAGTGAACGAAGCAATAATTTAGCATATCCGGTCACTTGAAGCGACAAAAGATGGATTCGTAGTGACTGACATTTTTCTTCTCTTATATGTCATGTTCTGAAAGGAGGCGGAGGATCATGGATCTCCACATCTTCTCTTTTTTTGTTGCTCTAAATAATTTTCGACACTTTCGACATTTCACCTGACCTGTAAGTATACGTTTCCTTGTAGTCTCTATTTTTCTTAAAACTTCCTTATTGCTCACATGTTCTGTCCATATTATTCTTAACATTCATTACTAGAATCGCATCTTTGGCGCCTCAGATTTCTTCTTCATTGACGAGGAGATCGCCCAGCATGCACTAATCATTTGCTGTCTAGGTTATTATTATTACATACGGTACAGAACTCTGACCGTTACTTCTATAGTCCTGAGTATGACGATGAACTACATCCAGCATCAAAGCCTCTAACTCCCGATCAGAGGCCTTGATGCCGGATGTAGTTCATCGTTTTTGAGGTTTTGAAGAGCCCGGGACAACCTCGTAATTACTGTTGTTCCCAAGTCCTGACCTGGAATAGTAGCACCTGTTAGGGGTCAAAGCTATGAGCAAATAGGGAAGTCCCAAACACCTTGAAAATATGAAAGATACATTTTTATAGTAAAAATACCAGCAATACATTTTAAAAGCAAAATGTCCAGTAATAATTTTATAGTAAAATGGCCAACAATAAATTTTACTTCTAACGTTTTTTTTATTTTTAAATACTTTGCTTGGTTTCGGAAAGGCATTGTTATTCCTAGGCGCCTTTGGATTTCTGTGTCACTCTTTCACGTTGTCCGTTACTATTCTACCCAGATAGTTAAATTTCTTTCCTTGCTTGAATTTGATATCCCCAATGTATAGCTCACATTTTTGGCTGTCATTATTATCAACAATCATGTCTTGACTCCCCATCTCTTTCTTTCAAAATGATATTGATTCTGCCCCTTATTCTTGCCTGATTATATGTCTATTACCAGAATTCCCCACATTCCGGTCGAGTGTCACTTGATCCTGAAAGTTTTTATTTATACATTTCTCCCCTACTCTGGAGAGCAGATGGTTGCTTTGTATCTTTCACTTCTTGATTTTTACTGTCTTTTTATATTTAATAGTTTGTCTTTACTTTTTTTCTTTCCTTTACGACTGCGACATCTAATCATTCTTTCAGTTTTTTTCCTTCTGAGTCCACCATTAATACAGTGTCATCTTACATAAAGATTATGTCTGCCAATAATAAACACTGGTGTCAAAAGGCGAACCTGAATATTCACTTTCTTTTCTGTCCCAGGGCCCGGTGCAATACAATATGTACAATTGGAATCGGTCGGTCAAATCATGATAAAGATATTTTATTTTTTGCTCGTTCTCTATTTCTCTTTCATCTACGCCGAAAAAGAGCCCCTGATGAGACCCCGCCCCGGCACCCCCCCCAAAAAAAAACGAAAAACAAAAAAAGCGAAAAACAAAAAAACGACGAAATTTGAACTTGATTTTAAAAAAATAATCCTTTCACCCCAAGAAAAAGCAGGAATGTCACTAGTACGCAGAGGGTTACAAAGAGTGAATGAGAGAAAAGACTGTGTATAGGGAGGATTGAGGAAATGATAAAAGATGAACGGGATTCCAGAAGACAGAAGATGGCAATTGACGTTGAATTTAAATTTTTGGAGATTGTAGTTTTCAGGGAAGCAAGTAAACGGAAGGGAGTTGCACTGTCGGGAAATACGAGAAAAGACTATTGAAATAGAACTGGCAGTTGCATTTAACTATTTAAACAGTAAATGGGTGGGACCTAGATGCCAATCTAGTAGCATTCTTAAATTCATGCAGCTGGGACATTAGGGGATAAAACCTCATCAGAGCAGTTGCCATGAAAATATCCGTGGAAAAGACAGATGGAAGCCACATCATGTCTGTGAGAAAGTGACTGAAGTCGAGATGCCAGGTCAGGATCAATTATATTGCAGATCCTTCTTTGGATATTGTCGAGAAGCTCGAGATGAACAGCAGGGGCACCAGACCAGATTAGCAACAGTATTCAATGCACGAAAGAATGGTAAATTTGTAGATGTGTAAGATGAACTCTGATGAGAAAAATCCTTTCGCTATTTGCTTCATGTTTACTTATGTGTGCATATTTGTATTTGAAGTATTATTCCATTTTGTAATTTTTTTTTTCATATTTATTTTTTAAAACCCACCCCATATATAATATGGATTGCTCCACTATCATTAAAGTCCTGTCTATATATCGAAATTTAAGTTAACTAGCAGTCAGTCTTAACTCAGCACCTGAAGATTATGTTATGCATGGAACTCAGAGTTGTGTTACTGTTGAGGAATAAAAACCATGTAGTCGGGGTGACAGAGAGAAAAAAGATTGTCAGAGCAGTTTCAATGAAAATATTTGTAGAAAAGACAGAGGGAAGCCACGTCACATCGATAAGAAAATGACTGAAGTTGAGATGACAAGTCAGGATCGATTAAATTGCAGATCCTTCTTTGGATTTTGTCAAGAACTCTGAGATGAATAATAGGAGCACCAGACCAGATATGGTAACAGTATTCAATGCATGGATGAATAGGAGATTTGTAAATGTGCAAAATGGACTCTGATGAGAAAAAGTTTCTGTCAGGACACAGTGACCCAACTTTCCTTGCATTGGTAGTTTATTTATTTAATTTTTTTAAAAATCATTTCACCCCCAAGCAAAGCAGAAATGCCACAAGTATGCAGGGAGACTACAGTGAGTGAAAGAAAAAGAGAAGACTGAGAAGAAGGAGGATTGAGGAAAAAACAAAAGATGAATGGGAATCAAGACGATAGAAGATGGTGATTGACATTGCATTTAAATTTTTGAAAATTGTAATTATCAAGGAAGCAAGCAAACGGAAGGGAGTTACGTAGGTGGGAAACGTGAGAAATGAAACTGTTAGAATAGAAGTGCTGGTTGCATTTAAGTATTTCAATAGTAAATGGGTGGGACCTAGATGCCAATCGAGTAGCATTCTTAAATTCATATAGTCGAGGCATTAGGGGATAAAACCTCATCAGAGCAGTTGCCATGAAAATATCTGTGGAAAAGACAGATGGAAGCCACATCATGTCTGTGAGAAAGTGACTGAAGTTGAGATGCCAAGTCAGGACCGATTACATTGCAGATCCTTCTTTGGATTTTGTCAAGAACCTCGAGATACAAATCAGAAGCACAAAACCAGTTATGGCAACAGTATTCAATGCACGGTAGAATGGTAGATTTGTAAATGTACAAAGTGGACTTTGTCGATTTCTTACGAACAACGATCACGCTAGGTCTCATCCCCTGCAAAAGCACAACTATTATAAATTTTATTAAAGTTGTCTTTGATCTTATATATTTTTGCCGGGTGATCGTCTGGTAAATTCAGAAGCTTCTTCTCTTTATAATGGTATTTATCAGTGAGAAAACAGTCTGACAGTATCTATGCCGTGACGTCATTTTCAAAAGCGACGAACACAGAGGTGAAAACGCAGGCAAAATACACAGCTTTCATGCTTTTAAATTAGCAGTTGAGAAGAAAAAAAAGCCATAGGCTTAAAAGGAGAAGAGAACTCGATTCGTGTCGGCGACTTAGCGTTTTGATGTCTAGGATGTGAAGTGAATGGAAGATAGAATCATGTACGAGATGCAGAAAAGTAAATGGTTAATAAAAAGAGAAGGAAATAGAAAGAAAGAAAAAGAACGAAAAAGAAAAGAAAAAAAGAAAAAAGGTAAGAAAGAAAAATTCTTGGGCTGCGAATTGTAAGAAAGAAAATGAAAGCTGAGGAGGTGAATAAAAGAAAAGGTGGATGACTAAATATATAAAAAAAAGAAGATAAAGAAAAAGAAAGAAAAGAAACAAAACGAAGGAAAAATCTGCGGATTATACGAAATAAATTGTTAACATTGAAATGGAGGGAATATAAAAAAAGAGCAAATGGTTTGGTGAGAGAAAGGAATAAAAAAATAGATTGAAAGAAAAAACGAACAAATAAGAAAATGAAATCAATAAAGATAAAAACGTCTATTGATGTGGATTGAACGAAAGAAATTCAGGGTTGGAAAATAAAAAAAAAGAGCAGATTCTTGTAAAAAATAGAAAAGAAGGAAAAGGATAAAAGAAAGAGAAAAGAGAAGAGAAAGAAACAAGTGAAAAGAAGAGAAAAAAGAGAAGAGAAGGGAAAAGAAAACAAGAAAAATGAGAATAGAAGGAAACAAGAGAAGAGAAGGAAAAAAGAGAAGAGAAGGAAACAAGAGAAAAGATGGAAACGAGAAAAAACGAACTAAAAAGTAAAGAAAAAATAAAGGAGAAAAAGAAAAAAAAACAGAAGAAAAAGAAAAGAATCGAAGACTAAATACAGACAAAAAGGAAAGAAGCAAAGAAAAGTAGAAAAAGAAAGACAAAAAAAGAACGACAAAATTCATTTAACGAAGAGATCTCTACGGCGGGAAAAGAGAAGCAGACGATGGATAACATAACTAAAAAAAAAAAGGCTCGATTTTCGAGGCTTACGAATCTTGTGAAGAACTAAAAAGAAAGAAAACAGGGCAACAATAGATTAAATAATTTGTAACCGATTAATCTTCACGAAATTTTAAAGGCGAAAAAGTGAGAGGTTCATAGTATGCCCAAGTACACGTTTTTAGAAACTTTACTTAGATTTTAAAAAATCTCATTTGAAACAGACAGACTGCAAATAAACTCAGTTACCAAAATAGATAATAAATACAAAGTAGGCAGGTGTTCATAACATTTTTTTAAAATTAATTCAAACCAAGAAAAGCGAGTAAGACGCAAGTGGCTACTAAGAGTAAAAGAGAATGAAAAAGAACCGGAAAACACAATTATAAACAGGAAACAAGGGAGAAAAAAAAACACACACACACACACACGCACACACACACACACACACACACACACACACACACATTTTTTATATTTTGTCTTCTGTGTATTTTGCTTGTTTTTGGGTTAGGAATAAAATTTGTTGATAGAATTTTAATTTAGCCTTTTTGATCACACACGCACACACATTACACACACACACACACACACACACACACACACACACACACACACATATATATATATATACAGAAAATAAGGCAATTATATATATATATATATATATATATATATATATATATATATATATATATATATATATATATATAAGGTAATTGAAAAGTATCTCCCTATTTTATGTATGGGTGGCCAGCCAGAAGTCCTGACTTAATATTCTGTGACTTTTTTCTTTGGTGTTAGTTAAATAGTTAAAGTGACAAGTCTGCTATACCAAATGAAGACTTTGGTAGAACTTGAAAGGCGAACACAAGAAGTTATGTCTTCCATACTACAAGAAGTCCCGGTGAAATCTGTTAACGCGATTACTGAATGGCTTGAGAAGCTGGTGCCCATATCGTATTTTAAATTAAACCTCATGCGAAACGCTTTCCTTTCATATCCATTTCTTATAAAAACTATAGTTAATCAATAAATAATTATTTTAAAATGGAGAGTTACTTTTCAATCACCCTGTATATAAATCGCTAAACAATATTGACAATGTTTGCTTTTTATTATGTTTTATTATGTTTTACTTGTATGTGAAGTGTTTTCTTTTATTGACTTAGTTAATGCAAAAATTGTAGAAAAGTTTGATTCTGAGCGCTTTTGGCTAGACCTATTTTCAAGGATGTGTGTAAAATTGCGATAATAAATGATGAATAAATGCTACTGCAGACAGTATGAAAATTGCTGAAACTTTAAACCATTTCCTACCCAGTAATGTTTGACTGTGTTTCTGTCTCTATATTGGTTTGTTTTGGTTTGTTTTACGGCATATCAACACTTCAATGGGTCATTTAATGCCAGCAACTTTTTTTTCCTGGTAATATTATTGTTTTGTCAAAAATCTATTTCTGTTAATATTTTTTTTCTTCAAAAATGTATAGATGGTAATATTATTTTCAAAAACGTATAGCTGGTAATATATATATATATTTTTTTAAAAAAACGTATTGCTGGTAATAGTTTTTTTTAAATTTATTACTGGTAATAATTTTTTACAAAGTATTTCTGGTAATAAAACCTATTTTTACACTTTTATAATGCTTTTTACCTCAGTTTCGGGGTTAACTATTTGCCCATAGCTGGGGCCCTAACAGGTGCTACCACTCCGGGTCAGGGTGGACCTGGGAACACCAGCAATTAAGAGGTGGTTCCACGCTCCTCAAAGCCTCCTGATCAGAGGCCTTGCTGTTGGACGTAGTTTATTGTCTTACCCAGGACGGACTTACATATCTATCTATCTATCTATCTATCTATCTATCTATCTATCTATCTATCTATCTATCTTGGTTTACAGGTCTGAAGATTTGAAACCGTTTTTATCGACTTCAGTTAAATAAATATCACCTATGGTTTTTAAGTGTTTGTTTGCCATTATACAATATTTTTTCTCTGTTTTTGACATAGAGTTCTCAACGGATCCATATTCTTTTGGAAATTCCATACGGATTACCAATAATTTTATATATATATATAAGTGTGTATTTGGGCAGCAATGCCTCTTTTATACAGGTTTTATTGAAGATTCTTTTCCCGATATAGAGTGTGTAAAAACTCTTGAAATGAGCTGAGGGTCTGAGCACTTTCGACTAATTAGACATTATCAAGGATGATTTTTTGTTTAAAAGAATATAGTTTTTTGTTCTATAGAAACAGGACTGTTTTAATTTCGAAAACAGTCATCTCGTTGTGGCCGTGTTCATAATTGATATTATTGAGCGTTGGTTTATTTCTTATCATTGTTAACGCTTCCATAATTACGAAAACGGTTAAAATAGTTGAGTCTGATACACATGTGGTGCTCCTTTTTTGAAGCTTTCTGCCAGACCATGTCTAACTGATTATAACAAATCCAAAGAAAATTAATCGTTAAAGTTAATTGAAATATCAAAAGAGATACAATTACACCGTTTTATATTTCGGCGAGAGATCGAATTACACATTGAGGACTTAATTACATTTCTAAATTGGTTACTTTTGACAAAAAGACGCGCTCAATAGCAGGCTAAGGGCTGTTGTTGAAAGTCAGTTACGAAGACGCAAAACTGTCGAGGCGAGACTTAAGTGTGTTACAGACATGATACAATCAAGCGTTTATTCAATTGGCAAGTGGCAAAATCTATTGTGAACGATGCTGTGGTTCGAAGTCTTTAAAACGAATCACAATGCAAGTGTTTGTGAACAGTAAAGACAGATAAATAGGTAGATAAAAATCACAAACTCTCTTTCTCTCCCTCGAGAAAGAAAGATTGATTTTTGGTGTAGTTGTATAACACTACAGACATTTGGTCTCACATGTTTTATCAATATATAAAATTAATACTTTTCGGGATCTAAAAGTTTATTTGCTGAATGATGGTAACGTCTATCTGCGCAGGTAGGATAGAAAAGAGTTCGTTTTGCGCAGATGCAAAAACGACGGCCATTTGTCTAAGATATCCTGAAATTTAAAGTTTCAAATTTAAATATGTATTTTAATTTAAATTTAAATATGTATCTTCAAGTCTGAAACTAAAATCTTGTCTTCTATATTTAAAAAAATATTTTTTTTGACTACGCTATTCTAATTCTAATGTTGGTTGACATTTTAAAAATTAATTTCACCCCAAGCAAGGCAATAAGTCCACTAAGACGCAATGGTTACTGAGTGCGAGAGAATGTGAGAAAACATTATTAAGGAGAGAAAACGGTAAAAGAACAGGTATTAAGAACATACCGATTGAAATTGTACTTAAATGCTTGAAGACCAAAGTTGGCTGGAAAGCAAGAAGCCGGAAGAGAGTTCCACATGCGAGAAGTGCGAGAGAAGAAACTGTTAGCATAGAACTTACGGTTACATCTAGCCATTTCAACTGGAAAAATGATAAGACCTTGCTGCCAGTCTAGCAGTAAGCTTAAATTCATAAAGTCAAGGTACAAAAGAGGAAAGACCATCAGGACAATTACCATGGCAATATTTATAGAAAAGGCAATGGGAAACTGGGTTACAGCGGCAGGAAAGTGACTGAAGCCGAGATGCCAAGTCATGGCCAATAACATTGCAGATTCTTTTTTTTTTAATTCAAGAATCTCTAAACACACAGCAGAGGCACTAGACAGGATGTAACTGCAATATTCAATGCATGGATGAATGGTAGAGTTATAAATGTGTAAGATAAGATTCTGGAAGGATAAATTTCCTAGCACGGCTTGAACAAAGATCAAAATAGAAATTTAAAACTTTGTCAAAATAAGAATTTTATTTATTTTTTACGGATTATCAACTCTTTGTAGGTTAGGTAAAGCTGGAACATATTTTGGATTGTGAGAGTAACTTTTTTTTTTGCGAGTGAAACCCATAGACGGGGTTATTTCTAACCCAAAAACAAAGAAAATACACGGAAAACAAAATATACAAAAATATATATATATATATATATATATATATATATATATATATATATATATATATATGAAGAAAAAATATACGGAAAAAACAAACATAAATCCTAATATGCAATTATGCTGTTTTAAGGTTAATATAATATCAACGTCGGACGTTTCGGTCTAATAGACCATCTTCAGAACATATTTATAAAACATAATTAACATAGACCATATTCAATTCAACATGAAAAAGACGATGGACATAAAAGCAATACCAATCCAAACAGATAACTGAAATCTTTTATAAGATCAGCGTTCCGTTTAAATATGATCACGTCGTCGTCATATATTTGCTTATATATATATATATATATATATATATATATATATATATATATATATATATATATGTATGTTTGTTTGTTTCCTTGTTTATAATCGTGTTTCCGGTTCCTTCTAAAGTCTTTTTCATTTCGCCTTGCTTGGGGTGAATTAATTTTAAAAAATGTCAAGAAACATTGTCTAGCACAACACAGCAAACCAAATTTCCTAGCAGCTACACGTAGGATCCAACCGTCAGTCCAATAATCAGGTCCATTCAACGCACTGAATTACACTCATAAGTAAAAATTCCGGCTTCTTTTCGCGATGTTCACTCAAAGGAGGTAGTTTCGTTGCTTTCACCATCTTTAGCCAGTGTGCTTAATAGACTGCATCTTTTCTCTTTTCTGCATCCCCAGCTTCTTCAAATAACTGTTGATGGACAGTTCACTCTTCTTTATTAACCCTTTTGAAATTTATTCAAACGTCTTTCTTTTACATTTTTAAAGCCATTTTTAATCTAACCATGTCGCATCTGTGGGTGGTGTAATGGATAATGTCACGGAATGAGAAATCGGAGATTCGAATTCTAGTTGGATTCGTTGTATTCACTTATGCGAAAATATCCATCTCCCCAGGCTATGGGTTAAATAGTAGAACGTGAATCTGGAAAAGAAATTGCTGATGTAATATTAAGTTGCAAAAAAAGGTCAAAGTTTAAAGGCGAAAAAGGGAGAGGGTCGTGTTATACACAAGTACACGTTTTCAGAAACTTTTACTTAGATTAAAAAAATCTCTCATTTGAAACAGACTGCAAATAAATGCAATTACCGAAATAGATAATAGAACACATAATTGGCAGATGTTCATAATATTTTTTTTAAATTAATTAACCCCAAGTAAGACGTAAGTTGCTATTGAGAGTAAAAGAGAATGAAAAAGACTTTAGAAGGAACCGGAAACACGATTATAAACAGGAACAAACAAACACACACACATATATATATATATATGTAAGCAAATATATGGATATAGATCCGACAGTATGAAGAAAAATATACTGAAAAAACAAACAAAAATCCTAATATGCGATTATGCTGTTTTAATGTTTAATGTCAACGTCGGACGTTTCGGTCTAATAAAGCATCTTCAGGACATATTCATAAAACATAATTAACATAGACCATATAAAATTCAACATGAAAAAGACGGATGGACATAAAAGCAATGCCAATCCAAACAGATAACTGAAATCTTTTATAAGATCAGCGTTCCGTTTAAATCTGATCACGTCGTCGTCACGTGGGCGATGTTGTGAAAGCGTATTCCTAAAATTTGAGTATTTTGAATGAAAAACGAAAAGAATTTTATTTTGATCTAAAACTTATATGTACGTTTGTGTGATCTTTTTTTTTCAAGCCGTTCTAAAAAATTTATCTTTCCAGAATCTATCTTACATGTTTATAAATCTACCATTCGTTTAAGCTTTGAGTATTTCTGCCACATATCGTCCAGTGCTCCTACTATGTATTTAGAGATTCTTGATAAAGAAGAATCCGCAATGCTATTGGTCCTGACCTGGCATCACGGCTTCTCTCACTTTTTTCCGCCGCTGTAATCTAGTTTCATTGAACATCTATACATTTCCACCATCAAGTTATATTTATGGCTTTACGATAAAACTCTCAAGGTTTGGACGTCAATAAATCTCTGAATGCAGTTTCTAGATCTTGTTTTCAACGGAATGTCTTTTGGTTTAAAAAATTGTCAAGATGTTTGAAAAAGTGGTAGTCAGTGGGTGCGAGATCAAAGAAATATGGTTGGTGTGGCAAGGTCTCGTATCCCAAGTCGGCGAGCTTCTGTAGTGACATGCTAGCAAGATGAGGTTGAGCATTTTCATAAAGTAGAATTGGACCACATCGATTGACCAGTGCCGGTCGTATGTTGCTTAACTGAATGCATATTTCATTCAGTTGCTGGCAAGTAAACGTTGGCCGTGATGCTCTTAGATTCCAGAAAGCTGTAATGGCTAATACTAATTGTGGACGACCAAGCAGTAACTATATTCTTCTATTAGTGCAATTTCAGTTTCAAGCCACTGAGCCGGTCGTTTACGATTGTCATAAAGGATCCATTTCTCATCACAAGTCACTATTCGATCAAGAAGTGGATCATTCGAATTTCGCGGATACAGCATCGAACACACTTCAAAACGTTGAGCTCTTTAACTTTCACTTTCACTTTCATGTCGAAGCTATTTATCGAGTTTCTTCACCTTGCTAGTTTTCTTGAGATCGTCCATTATTGGTTGGAATGTTGACGCCAATCTACTGAAACATTGCTCTGATACTTAGGCGCGGGTTTTGTGCGACTAGTGCTTTCAGATGTTGATTGTAATTGCACATGGACGTCATTTTCCTCAAGACTCGTATCCCCAATGTAGTATTTCAGAAACAAGAAGGAAATTGTAGACCTCTCACTCTTAACGATTAATAACAAACTCTTTTAGTAGCCCTCTACCTTGAGTGGCTCTTGGACCTTGTTTTTGGTGAACATTATTAAAAATGTATTTGGGTTTAAAGAATCAAACGGATGTAACCTTAACAACAAAAACTAGAGAAACGACCCTGCATTGTTTGTCGATCCGGAAGAAAAACTGAATCAAAACTTTGACAAGGCAGTTGATAAAAGCATGCAGTAAACTTTTCTATTTACATTATTCGGACTATTGTTCTCATCTTTGTTTCCATATTTATCCCAACGTTTCGACATTCCAACCACCTTCTTCAGGTGGTTGGAATGTCGAACTGAACCCTTCATTTTGCTCGCTGGGGTAGACTGTTCTAGTTCCACGTGCCATGTCTAATGGATGCCAGTTATCAGTTATCTCCTGTTAATTCACCTCTCCAGGTTCTCCACCGCCTTAACCAGGTATTAAACTCACACTCATTGGGTCCTGTCCCTGGATCTAACTAACGCAATTATCCACTGTGCCATGACACATCCAGTTAGATCCAGTGACAGAACCCAATGAGTGTGAGTTCAATTCCTGTTTAAGGCGGGGGAGAACTTGGAGAGGGGAATTAACAGGAGATAACTGATAAATGACATCCATTTTTGCATGTGTCCAGTGGAATTTCTGGGACTTATAAACTTAATGTGTTCAGAGTGGCAATTTTGCTGTTATCATTGCATTTTCTTTTACCAGCTCTCATATTGCAATTTTCGTTATTATTGCTTTTCTCTGGCAATTAATATTGCATTCATTTCTATGCTTGGTGATCTTTTTTAATCACCCCCAAATAAAGTTACTTAATTAATTCACTCCAATAAATTATAAATTTTTAATAAAAATCTGTTTAGATTGCTTCGCAACAATTATAACCCTTAGAATGAAGAATTACTAAAAATCAAAGAGTTATTCACATTTTGTAAGTGATGATGATATTCGTGGTACTTACAAGGAATTTTTTACAATTAAAAAATATCCGTTTTGGTTTGTTTATCGGAGTGAGCACGAACGCAGACCCCACACTTAGAAATAGCGCACCCGAGTCGCAAACATTTGGGGCGATCACAAAGCTCAACTAAACCGGAGTGTAATGGAAGGGCCTCACTCTGGAAAAATTTGGTGTGAACTTTTGTAAAAACATAAATTATTTTTATTTGGGGGTGAATTAATATTTTTGAGGTGAATTAACAAAAGATTCCCAAGAAGAAAAAACGAATGCACAGGTATTAACAAAATAGGTCTCACTAAAATATCTAAACGTTTTCAAAGCTTTTGGTTTTCGCATCTTCATTATTAACAAAATATCTACAGTAGCCTCTAAAATTAAGGAACAAAAATTAAAACTTCGATATCTCAAAAAATATAAGTCTAATTTTTAAAATTTTTTACAATAAATGTAGACAAACGGTAGTTCAGTTGTGTTTTAAATCTCTAAATTATTTGTGATGATTAGAGAACTATGATTTATTTAATTCTTTACTCAAATATCAAGTGTCCAAAATGAAGGCACAAATCGGGAAATATCTGAGAATAACGCACATATTACGAATTTCTGATAAGCGAGGTTATGATAAAGATTGTTTATCATCAGTGCGCCATTTTCCAACATGGCGAACCGACGAAAAGCTGCCAAGTCTCTAAGAGCTGATGTTATCAAACTGCAAAAGGAAAATCACACAATTGACCAGATTGCAGAATAGGTGAAGTGTTTCAAAAGCGTTGTGAACCGAATTCTGAAACTGGGTGAAAACATTGGTTGCTTAACCATTCCGAACAAGGACAGTTCTAGTTCCACGTGCCATGCCTAATGGCTGCCAGTTATCAGTTAGCTCCTGCTTAATTCCCTCTGCAAGTTCTCCACTGCGTTAACCAGTTATTGGACTCACAATATGGCACAGTGGATAAAGGCTTTAGTAAGATCAAGTGACAGGACCCAAAGAGAGTGAGTTCAATACCTGGTTAAGGCGGTGGAGGTTATTTTGGACTTTGTTTCTAAAGAAATTGTCCCGTTTCTTAATACTTTGCTTAACTTTTGAAAGATGTCTTCCACTATCCCAATAAGCCTTCGACCAAAGAAGACAGAATCCTTCAACGTCAAGAACTGAAAGATCTCGTTTTCGAACGAGAAATTTCAAATGACATTAATGTGTCTCGACAAATTGTGTCTAGACGATTGAAAGAAATAAGGACTTTATGTTAGGTTGTCTAGAGAAGAAACCGCTTATAAGCAAAAAGAACAAAGCATCAAGACTGTGTCGTGGTCAGAAGAAGAGTGGTCCAGCATATTTTTCAGTGAAGAAAGTAAATTTAATGTATTTGGTTCTGATGGAAAACAGTATGTAAGAAGACGAATTGGCGAAAGGTTGACTTCAAAGTGCTCCAAGAAGATAGTCAAATTTGGCAAAGGCAGCGTGATGGTTTTCAGCATATTTTGAATCTGGGTACGTCACTTGTACGATTACACTATAGAGTTAATACTGCTGTGTACAAGAATTTGTTAGAAGAACATGTACCGGTATTACAACATTTTGAGTTTGAAAATCTTGTGTTCATGCAGGATAATGCTCCCTGCCATAAGGCAAAACAGGTTATTGCTTATCTGAACGACCAACGAATAAAGGTTATAGATTGTCCAACTCAAAGTCCTGACGTGACTCCCATAGAAAACTTATGGGAGAATTTAGGACATAATGTTATGGCTAGGAATCCATCAAATGTCAAAGATCTAGATTACAGGAGAAATGGGCTAAAATTACAGTTGATGAATGTCAAAATTTAATGAAATCCTGTGGATGCCGATGTGCAGCAGTGATTAAAAACATGAGTTTTAGAGGTAATTATTGATACGAGTTTTTGCCTTTTTTTCTGTCTAATTATTTCTTTTTATAAATATTGTTTTGTTCCTTAATAATTGACATTTGATATTTGAGTAAAAACTAAATGGATCACAGCTATCTGTGTATCATTTCAAATAACTTAGAGATTTAAAGCAGAACTGAACTGCCATTTGTCTACATTTAGTGAAAAATTCAGAAAAATTGGACGTGTCTTTTTTGAGATATCGATGTTTTAATTTTTGTGCCTTAATTTTGAGGCGTTATTGTATTCGTACATATATGAGGACATTTGAATATCAATGAAATCTTCTAGCAGACGAACTTAAAGAAAGACTTATCTCTTTATCTGTCTTCTCTTTTGTGACTATTTTTTCCCACAGCCCATAATTATCCATCATTTTGCAACTAGTCTCGTAGAACAATGCTTCCAGCTTTTGACTTGGTACCAGGCCGTAACTATGAATGCATCACCGTCAAGCAGAATGCCAGTCTCAAAGAACAACAGCTGTTCTTTCAAGTTTTTTATGAATGACACGAAATTTTGGACTTTGTTTCTAAAGAAATTGTCCCGTTTCTTAATACTTTGCTTAACTTTTAAAAGATGTCTTCCACTATCCCAATAAGCCTTCGACCAACACTGACTTTCGTAATAAAATTAGATGCAGTACAGGTGCCTTCACAGATTCGCGATACCTAAGGTTTAAAATGGATTTTTAAAATTGAACTCTTCTCCTTAACCTCTTCCTTGCTCATTATTTTGGGAAAAACACTTCATTTTTAGACGAAATTTTTTATTTGTACTTAATATAGCAGCGAAGAAACTGAGGTACCCTGAAGTAGCTGAGCGGTGGCTAACACCTGTACCAGATGCATGAGTTGACAACTGGATTCGCTTCAAGCTCAGAAAGGCATAAAAAGAATTAAAATCGAGGTACATTATTTACATTATTCGGACTATTATCCTCATCTTTGTCACCATATTTATTACAACGTTTCGGCCGTTGTACGCTCCGGCCTTCTTCAGGTAGTTGGAATGTCGAACTGAACCCTTTATTTCGCTCACTGGGGTAGACTGTTCTAATTCCACGTGCCATGTCTAATGGATGCTAGTTATCAGTTATCTCCTGTTAATTTCCCTCTGAAATTCTCTACTGCCTTAACCGGGTATTGAACTCACACTTTTGGGGTCCTGTCACTGGATCTAACTAACGCCTTTATCCACTGTATCACGGCGCAGTGGATAAAGAGTGTGAGTTCAATACCCGGTTAAGGCGGTGGAGAACTTGGAGAGGGAATTAAGCAGGAGATAACTGATAGCTGACATCCATTATACATGGCACGTGGAACTAGAACAGTCTATCCCAGCGAGCGAAATAAAGGGTTCAGTTCGGCATTCCAACCACTTGAAGAAGGCCGGAGCGTACAACGGCCGAAACGTTGTAATAAATATGCCACAAAGATGAAGACAATAGTCCGAATAATGTAAATCGTGTACATAATACTTCATCTCAGAAATATAGACAGATACTGTAAGATCGAGGTATAATCATGTCTGTAGCTGGTTTTTTTTTTAATTATTTTTAACGTTATGTTTTGGATGTGTTTATTCGTCTGGGTTAGAGGTTAAAGCTTTCTTAAAGTTTTTATTTTGGTTTTAATTTCACGCTTGTAGATTAAATTGAATATTTCCAATAAGCAAAATACTGTATTTCAACACTAATTTCAATTGACTGGCAGGCGTTTTCGTTTTGGAATCAGTAACTATAAAATATCTATTTTAGCGTCATTTTTAGCTGTCTGTCATCACGATATAAATTCTCATTATTAAAAACAAATCCTTATGTGTAGGCGATCATAACTCTCCACAATTTCTTGTTTTTTGTAGCTCATAATAAATTTTGTCTTTTTAAAATTTCTCCTAAATCCTTCCCGCAATCCATTTAATCAAGCTCACTAAATATGTGTTGTTTTCCGCTGTCTGTCTTGTTTTCAATCTGGCTTCTTGTGTGTATCAGATTTTCCAAGCCCATTGTCTTTATTATGTAATCTAGAAATTTCAACAGTATCTTCCAGATGTTAAGTAAAAGTTTCCTTTTTGTTTCCATTTTCTCTAAAACTTCGTTGTTGCTCACACCTTCAGTCCATGGTATCAGCATCTTTCTGTAGAACCACATTTCTGTTGCTTCAAGTCTCTTCATCTTTCAGGAGATTGTCCATCATCCACTGCCATATCGCGCTAACCTTTCAATGAATATGTGTCATATCTACTCGAGTATAGGGCGAGTTTTTGCAGTCAGTTTTTTTACGACAAAAATAGGGGTTCGCACTATACATTTTTATTGAATTTTATTGAAGAGGTTAAAAGTCATGTATTTTCGGTGACTGGTTGCACTATACACAGTTAATTTCTTTTGGCTTGAATCTCTTCATCTGTGATAAGATTGTCTAATATTCATTGCCATATAGGGGGACCTATATTACATCACAGTTCAGTATTTATCGTTACTTACGTATTCGGGTCATGGTATTCTCAGCATCCTTCTGTAGAACCACATCCTTCCAGTTTCTTCTTCATCTTTGAGGATATTTTTCGGTATTCACTGTCATATAGGAGGACAGATGTCACGTAACAGTTCAGTACTTTTTCCCCTGTTTCTAACGAGGTTTTTCTGTTTCTTAATGATTAGTAAATATAGTTTTACTTAATAAAAATATCATCTAACCCCCGGAAAATAATACAGAATTTTAAAAGATTTTATATAAATTATTCAAATTAAAATAAAAAATGAAAACAATTCTTGTAAAAATTCATTATTCATCGATTTTTTTCTTAAGAAGATAGTATCCATAAAATCAACTAAAAGCTTTTCTAATTAAATAATATCTTAGTTTTATTGCATTTTTTATTTCATAACGATTTTCTATAACTTGTGGTCCTGTTTTACAAAGAATTGAAGTTTTAAATTATCTAAGGAGTTCTGCGTATAGCTAATATAAAAATTAAACGCTACAAAATTTAATTTCTCGAAATTTCGTAAACTTAAATAAGTGGAGATGTAACAGATGTAAAAAAAAAATGTTTTACCAAACTTTTCCAAAAAAGAAACATTTCTAAAAAAAAAAATAATTCATTTGTGAATCACTCCAGTAAGTTTCATTGAAGTCTGACAATTTTTTTTTGATTTTTGCAAAAATTTAAAAATCAATGTTTATCACCAAAAAAAAAAAAAAAAAAATCCAATGCTATCCCCCACCCCACACCACTCCGCTGTCGTAGGAAAACAAGATTTTTATCCAAAATTCCGAACGTACTAAAAAAGATAAAAAATTTAATTTAATAATCAAAAGCTCCTTTAGTATTTCCTTTTAATAATAACACATAGACTTTGACGATAAATGAATAGATGAATAAGTCGACGAACACTGATATATATATAAATCAAAGAGGTTAGGATTGCGCACACAGGAATTGACACAGATACATCTTCGGTGAACCTCTAGCCAACCGCTCATCCAGATCAAGCAACGGAGTGGTTAAATAACATTTGGACACCTACGCAACTTCACGTGGCTACGTCTTCTTCCGGTATGTCGTCTATACAACTTCGTGTGGTCATGCCTCTTCCGGCGTGCGCATACGCATGTACGCATTTTCTTCCCCACAGGACACCTCTGCGCCCTGTTTATTCAAGGGTCAGGACACCTCTGCGTCCTGTTTGTTTTAGCCATCGGATGCATTTCCTGCTTATGCTATCACCAGTTCCGATTTCCGCTCACACACAAATGCAGCGGAAGTAAGGTGAAAGATCTTTTCTCAATCGATATCCAAGAATACTGAAAAGGAATTGATTATTTTGTGATTTTAAACTCGACAAATAAAATAACGTAATTAATTTTTGTTTTAAGTTAGTTATTTCTCCCTGATTATGTTTAATTGCGAATAAATTGATAGTAATTTTATAATTGCATTTTATTTATAAAGTAACAAAAAAACACCCCGTATGCTAGGGGTCTAGACAATCCCTGTCGCAGATACCTGCTCAGACAAGTCTGTGTTTGTTCACCCCCCACAGAGTCCTACCTGTGGTTTATACTACAACTATGCTCAGTTACAGCTTCTTAGAGAGGACGCATAATGTGGTAGGATCAGCAGTTTGAACAACGAAAGTCCGCCCACACCCACGTTCACGATAACTAGGGACTTCGAACTAGTGCAATTATCAACAGCTTTCCTCTACACACACTCACAAAGCTTTGGTCAACCCGTCATATGGATTCCAGGCACTTTCAATGATGGTGAAATTCGTACCCAGGTCTTATGGCCGGAAACCGCACGTCCTAACCAATCCGATATATATATATATATATATATATATATATATATATATATATATATATATGATGAAACGGACTAAATCCGACAATTATTTAATGTGTTTTCTGTTTATACGTTATTTTTATAGATATAATTTATTTAAGTAAATGCTACGTTTTTTAATTAAGCAGTGTTAATTCATTCATGTCGGTAAATGTAATTAATAATGTTGACTTAAAAAAAACGGAGCATTTACTTAAATAAATTATATCTATAAAAATAACGTATAAAAAGAATGAATGTATATATATATATATAATGAAACGGAAAGTCTGACAATTATTTAGTATATTTTCTGTTTATACGCTATTTTTATAGATATAATTTATTGAAGTAAATAATCCGTTTTTTTTAATTAAATAGTATTAATTACATTTAGCAACCTGAATGTTCGAGAGATTTTGTAGAAAATATGCTTTCTCTAACAGGAATCGAACCTGCAACCCTAACGGGAATCGTCATTTGATCTGATGTTTATTCAGCCACCAAGAAGCGTCTGGTTATCAAAGTCCGAAATACTGTTTATAAACACACATGATGATTTTTATCAATCGATGATATCTGCTCAAGAAAAAAAAATTAACGTAAATAATGACAACATATTAATGGATTAATTCCGACATTATTTAATATATTTTCTGTTTATACGTTGTTTTTTTTTTATAGATATCATTTATTTAAGTAAATGCTACGTTTTTTAATTAAGCAGTGTTAATTGATTCATGCCGATAAATGTAATTAATATTGTTGACTTAAAAAAACGGAGCATTTACTTAAATAAATCATATCTATAAAAATAACGTATAATATATATATATATATATATATATATATATATATATATATATATATATATATATATATATATAATCACGTTATTAGGCACTTTGAAGTTTTACAAATTTACATATAAGACCTGCCAGGGGTTTAGCCTTTCTCATTCCTTTCGTATTAGTAAAAAAAAGACGATTCCCATTCGGACGGCTTCTCCCCAAGATACTTTATGCAACAGACTCCCTAGAGGATACTCCAATGTTAACATGATTTAGTCTAGGATCAATTGTTATCTCTCGTACATTTGTTCCTTTCCTATGTCAAGCGAAAGCTCGTTATCACTTCCACAAAATGCTCGTTATATTCGAGACTTCCTAGACGCCGGTACTGGTAGTAACGCCTTCCAATAATATCCGCACTAGTAATACTTGTTCAAGTAGTAATCGTCAAATAATATAATGATCAGAAGAGAATCGTAATCCGTATAGTAGTGGAGTAGAGAGAGTGAATGTATAGCAATAGTGGATAGACAAGAAGGATGAACAGTGAACGTATAGTGATAGAGGAGAAAGAGAGATAAGTTAGTCATCACGCCACTTCGTCTTTAATCACTCCCCCTTTATGATCACGTGATCTACATAATAATGGGATCGCCCGTGTTGGTAACTGGCGATTTAGTTCCAAACCGCAGTGTCAGCAACGACACTTACTTTTATACAACATTACGTATCCTTATAACCTGTACTTACTTTTCCCTTTCACCTCCCTACTGTCATATAAAAACCCCATTTTATTAAACCACAACCCTAACTGGCTCTTGGGCCTTGTATTCGATGAATATTAAACGTTATTTCATTTTTAGTTGGCATTCAGCGTTGGGCAAAGAAAAAAGCGGAAGTTGACACATCACAGACATATGTGTTATTTCCGATTGACACGCTTCCTTTAACGTTGCCTTCGCACTGATCGTCTGCGTTTCGCATTTCAGCACAAGTGATTATAGTTTTTTTTTTTATTCTCACTGAACTATCTTAACTTAGCGATATCGAAAATGGCATGACATTTAATCAAACGTCTTAGAGGAGAACAACACGTTCGGTGAAGTTCGTCTGGACGACAATGCCAACGGCCACGAAAAATGTCTCATTTTGAAGTATAAAAGTAACTCCGAGAAACGTGCCTATAAGTAAATAACATTTGATTTACAAACAAAATCGTTGAATGACTTTCATATATCATTGTTTATCATTATAAGAATGGGCATTGAAATATCTTTATTATTACAAGAGCCTGTGAAAGTTGATTGTGTGTTTGCCACATATAGAGTGGGTGAAAGAAAGATGTAAATTTATTATCATGTAGGAAGAGGGTAGAGAAAGAAATCGTGTGTGTTCGTTTCAGAAGGTGATCTAATTTAACACCCAGATTGTGGACATAAATGGTTACATCGATGTCCGCGTTTCACCGCTCTCTCTTTCCACCTCTCTCTCTTTCCACCTCTCTCTTTCCACCTCTCTCTTTTTCCACCTCTCTCTTTTTCCACCTCTCTCCCTTTCCACCTCTCTTTTTCCACCTCTCTCCCTTTCCACCTCTCTCTCTTTTCCACCTCTCTTTCCCCCTCTCCCCTTTCCACCTCTCTCTCTTTTCCACCTCTCTTTTTCCACCTCTCCCCCTTTCCACCTCTCTCTCTTTTTCACCTCTCTCTTTTTTCACCTCTCTCCCTTTCCACCTCCCCCCTTTCCACCCCTCTTTTCACCTCTCTCTCTTTCCACCTCTCTGTTTTCCACCTCTCTCCTTTTCCACCTCTCCCTTTTTCCACCTCTCTCCACCTCTCTTTTTCCACCTCTCTGTTTTTTCCACCTCTCTCCCTTTCCACCTCTCCCTTTTTCCACCTCTCTCTTTTTCCACCTCTCTCCCTTTCCACCTCTCTCTTTTCCCACCTCTTTCTCTTTCCACCTCTCTCTTTTTCCACCTCTTTCTCTTTCCACCTCTCTCTTTTCCCACCTCTTTCTCTTTCCACCTTTCTCTCTTTCCACCTCTCTCTCTCTGTCTCTTTTCATTCTCTCTTTCCACCTGAGATTTTGTGCGTGCTTATTTATATTTCAAGCTTTCTTTAAACAAGCAATATTTTAAATATTTAAAAAAAATATTTTTCCATATTTAAAAAATATTTTCAAGTGAATATGATTTTAAAATATCTTTTGGCATATTAAAAACGCATTTTTACGTTAATGTGATTTAAAAAATGTTTTAAGTGAATAAGATTTAAAAATACGAGTTGTTTATCCAGTAAAACTTTTTATTTCAACTTTCTTCAAACACAATATTAATGTTGAAATCAACTTCAATTTTTTATAGCCTAAACTGTCAGTGACCCAATGGGTCACGGATAGTCTAGTTTATTCTTATAAATTGACACGCTTATTCTTAATGTTCTGAGGTCGGTGTAAATAAACCTCGAAATATAACGTGTTGTAATGGTTAATGATGATATGCTGTTAGATTAACGTTCATCAGCGCTCACTTTAGCACTAATAGCCTAGGAAAAGGCATGAATCTATTTTTACTAGTACCGGCTATTTATTAAATAGCAGGGAAGACTTGGCTGTCTAGCCTTGGATGTGAGTCAGTCTAAAAAAAGAAAAACTCTCCACGGGAAGTATGTTCATTATATTGAAATTTGGTCTGGTCGGTCACTGTAACTGAATCTCCACAAGCCATTCTGGACCTCATCTTGTCGCTAAACCCTGGAAGGAAAATCGCGAGAGGGGGAACTGGACATGTGCTATCTTTTCAGGGCGTGGGCGAACGTAGTTCTCCACAGCTTCCCATCCTTTATAGTTCTAAGCAATGTTGGTCCCTCTTATTATCCGTTCAAGGCCCTGTTATGCCATCTTTTTACAAAAGCTTATTAGTTACGTTACTCGCTGTTTCCCTCTATCTCCTTTGCTTTGGGCATGTTTTATGAGTGTCAGATTCTCCAAGCCTTCTTTCCTCATTATGTGTCCTAGAATTTTTAACTGTCTCTTTCTAATTCTAAGTATAAGTGTCTTTTTGTTTCCATTCTTTCTAAAACTTGCTCGTTGTTCACATGTTTTGTCTTTGGTATTCTGAGCATTATTCTGGAGAAACACATCTCTGTTGTCTCAGGCCCCTCTTCATCTGTGAAGAAATTGGTTATCATTCGCTAACATATGTTGATATTACATAGAAGTTCGTCACTCTTTTCTTTGATTCTAACGAAATTTTCTTGTTTCTTCACACTTTCTTTAGCTTCTAGAAAGCATCTTTTGCTATTTTGATAGGCCTTCAAATTTCCGTATTTTCTCTTCTTCTTCGTGTCCCTTCAAGACGTTGGCGACCATGACACCCTACAATTTTTTGTCCCTTGTAGCTCTTAGTATATACAGGGTGCGATGGGTAAATTGTCGCCATTTTATTTTATTTTTAAAATTTCGCGCATGCGCATTGTTGTTTTCGGTTTTGTCGACTGCACAGTATAGTAGGGTCAGTTGGGCACCATCTGTGAGAAAAAAAAGAACACCATGACGCAAATCACTCAGCCAGAAATTTGGAAACGGCATGCTGTACTGCTTGGCATTCGCGGCGGAATCTCCAATACGAACATTTCGGAGTGTTTGGGTGTCAATCAGAGGGCAATGCAGAGGATTCGGAAAGAGTTGGATGAGTCTAATGGTGATTACGAAGGTGTTTGGTGTGATTACTAGTGATGGAAACGTTATGCCTCCATTCATCTTCCTACAAGGCCTCAGACTCAGAACGGAGGCCTACATCAAGTCCTTGAGGATGAAGTACTACTCTGGATCAAGAGGGTGGCTGCTGGAAAACCCTATGTATGGCAATAGGACTCTGCACCATGACACACAATCAGGAGAACCCAGTCATGGCTGTCAATTTTTGCGACCACATAAATCAGGTCACCTTGCTCGCCAGACTGCAACCCCCTTGATTATCATGTGGGGGGGGGCGTCGTTGAGCGAGAGGCCAACAGAACTCCTTGTAACACGAAAGATGAACTGAAGGCAAGGATTATGGTAGCATTCACCAACTTAAACAAGGAGACCATCCAGAAGAGTTGCAGGAGATTTCGAAGTCTTCTGGAGGCTGTAGATGAAGACAATGGCGATTTTATTGAATACATTTACTCTTTAGTATTTTTGTGCAATTTTGGTAAATATATCTGTTAAAATGAGATGTCAGTGTTATTTTCAGTTTTGTGTCATTTACACGACAATTTATCCATTGCACCCTGTATTGCATTTTAGTTATCTTTCCTAAACCCTATCCTGGCATCATTTTACACAAGCTCGTTAGCTAAATTATGCACCGTTTTCCTCTGTCTCTCTTATCTTCAATATGCCCCATGAGTGTCATATTCTCCTCTTTCCTCGTATTCTCTAGAAATTCCATTTTCCTTTTTCTGATTCTAAGCATAACTATTCTGTTTGCTTCCATTTTCCTTAAGATTTTTTCGTTATTCACATGATCAGTCCATGGTATTCTCAGCATCCTTTTGTAGAACCATAATTCTTTTGCGTTAAGTCTCTTCTTCCCCTGTGAGGAGATTGTCTAATATTCACTGCCATATAAGAGAACTGATGTTACATAACAGTTCAATACTCTTTTCTTTATTTCTGTTGGTTCAAGTCTCTTCTTCCCCTGTGAGGAGATTGTCCAACATTCACTGCCATATAGGCGTACTGATATTACATAGCAGATCGGCACTCTTTTCTTTGTTTCTAACGGAATTTTCCTGTTTCTTAATACTTTGCTTAGTTTTTGGAAGGCAAGTTTCACTATCCCAATGCGCCTTCGGGTTTCGGTGTCACGATTTCTGTCTTCTGCTAAATTACGTTTTAAGCTCATTTCTCTACTTGCTTATTTTTGGTATTTCTGGTATTTCTGGTGTCTCAAGACTCTTCTCCGTCTCTGATGGGATGGTCCATCATTCACTGTCATACCGGAGGACCAGTATTACATAACGATCTTTTCTTTGTTTCCAATTTTGCTATCTATCTCCAGTTTGTAATTCCCATGGTGAGCTGTCACTTTTGCTAACAACCATTCTTTCTGTCTTCTTCAATTGATGTTTACGCCTTTCTTCTTGCTTTTCCTTCGCTGTAGATTTTTTTCCCTTTCGGTGACTTCTATCGACATTGTGTCATCCGTATATCTTATTATGTTAATATTGCGCCCAAAATTCCACTTATGCTCACGCCTTAAAAAACGGCCATTTTTTGGGAAGGATAACAATCTATGGTTAGTGTAATCGTCTCGCAGTCCATTATGAAGTGAGTTCGATCTTCACTGTTCAGACAAAGCTGGTAAAATACTTATATAAAAACATTTAAAACAGGTTAATCTGGTAATCCGTTTAGTCATGAAAAATGTATTGATATCCTGGCCCCAAATCGCAAGCATAATCCAATTGATTAATCTGTATAATTCGTATCGGCTGGGGATAATCCGGAGATGTAATCTCTTTGTTCAGTGTCATTTAAATTCAATATCAAAACTGCATAACGGATTTCTCGTATTACTGCTGCAGCGTCCCCGTTACTGAACAATTATGGCCGCCGAGTTTCTGTTTGTTAATCATTTCACCGCAAGTAAGGCAATAAAGCCGCTAAGACGCAAGAACGGTTAACTGGGAGGGAAAGAGAATGTGAAGACTTTATGAGAGGGAACGGAATCCCGGTCCTAAACAGGAAACAAGAGATAGACATCTATTCCTGTTCAAAAGACGACCAAGATATCTACACCAATTGAAAAAAAAGATATGCAAAACTGAGAGAAAGAAAGAAATACAAATTTAAATCATACGTATAAATGCTAAGAGATAACAACGTTTTTAAAATATAAACCGTGTCTATGGTAGATTTGAAACCCTAATTTATCAATATCTAATTTACTAATTTACCCCTAACTCTACAAAAGAATTAGCCCTACCTAACAAAAGATTTATCCGTACCTTACAAAAGATTTACTCCGACTTTTAGAAAACATTTACCTTAACAACAAAATTACCCCTAGCTTACAAAAGATTTACCCCTACATTACTAAAAAATGACACCTAGCTTACAAAAGATTTACGTCTACCTTATAATATATTTACCCCTACCTTATAAAAAAATTACCCCTAGCTTACAAAAGATTTACCTCTACCTTATAATATATTTACCCCTTACCTTACTAAAAAATTACCTTTAGCTTTCAAAAGATTTACCTCTACCTTATTTACCTCTAGGGATATTTACCGCTACCTTACTAAAACATTTGCCCCTAACTTGCTAAAACATTTATCCCTACCTTACAAAAGATATACCCCTACCTTACAAAAAAATTACCTTACAGAAATCACCCCAAAAGGTTTACCCCTACCTCATAATATATTTACTCCTACCTTACAACAAATGACAGTGTATTTTTTCATGTCTTTGAAAAATGGATGATGAAGCCATGACTTTTGAAATCTTATTCATTTTATTTTATTTTATTATTTTGCTAAAATATTTCTATGGTAGTGTAACGGTTAACGGCTCATAAAGAGAAATCAAAGAAGCGAGTTCAAATTTCATTGGCAGTTTAATTAAATGATATGAATTCGAATTGCGACTAAGAGCGAAACTGAAATAAAAAATTTAATAAAAAATTGTATTTTAAACCTTTCACTCCATTCAATATTGAAATCTATATACAGGGTGTCCATAAAGTTCGTGTGCACTTTAAAAATTTATTTATTATTTGTATTTGTGATTGAAATAATCTGTAAAAATGTTATAAAGTTTAATGTACCTAGTTTTAAGTATAGCTAAAATAACTAATATGATTTCAGGCATTACTGTAAATCAGTTGGCAAATGTTTTCCTTGAACTGCAAAACCGTATTACCCTTTGTATTGCTAATGATGGAAGACATGTGTGAACTTAAATAAAATTTCAATAAAACCTTAAAAAATATAGATTTACTTCTTTCTAATCCTTTTTACAAATTATTTCTATCGCAAATACAACTAAAGTTATACATTTTTTTAAAGTGCACACGAACTTTATGGACACCCTGTATATAATCTATCAGTTGTGCTGATATATTTCCCCTAACGAGGCAATATGGCGCATCTTGGACTTCGAAATTCACGATCGACATCCAACAGTAGAGAAACTAGCTATTCGTCTTGAAAAAGGCCAGCGCGTATATTTCACAGAAGATACTTCTCGAAACGTAGTTGAGAATAAAACAGAAAGCACTTTGACAGCTTTCTTCAAATTATGCCAAAGTGACGTGCTTGCATGAACACTGCTGAGGTTACCGTCTACTACCCCTGGGCACCCAATAGATGGAGTAGGCGCAAGCAAGAAGCACAAGTTGAGAGCTGGGAAGAATATGCTGTCTATAGAAGCGGGACCATCGGGCAGGTGTTCACTGTGCCCCCAATCAGCAAGAGTGCTTCTTTCTGCGTCTTTCAGAGAGTCCTACATCGTTCACAGACTTGCGAAGTTATAACCGAGAAGTCTGTACGACCTACAGATAAGCCTGCGCCAAACGTGGACGAGTTGAAGACGATGCCCACTGGGCCAGACACTGGGAGGGGCAACAGTCAACAGAGCATCAAGTCAACTGCGCCAGCTATTTTTCATCTTGATGACATGTGGCTTTGAGTAACCCATAAGCATTGGGCGCCCTACTAGCTTTAGGGGACCCATAAAACCAGCATGGCAGAGGACATTCTACAAAGGATTCAAAGGCAAACCTCAGCGGAAATTGTTACGTACAATGATGGCATTTACAATGAGGCATTAGTTAAGCTGGGTACCCGAGAGAAAGCTATGGGAGGCCAAGGAATTATCACATTTGGCCTACCTTAACGTGGGCAGGCAGCAAACAATTTTGCAATTGATTACATGCGGGAGATCAGCTATGACATCGAGGAAATGACGGCGTATACAGAATGATAACGAACACACATTGATGGAAGACCAACTGGGTGTTTATAACACTATTATTTTCGAGCATTGAATATGGAAGTGATCTATTCTTCTACTATGCCCAAGGTGGAACTGGTAAATTGTAAATTTATTTTAACACTAGTCCTCCTAAGGAATATATTCTCTGTGAACACACAAAAGCCCTTTTCAGGTTTACATACTTTGAAGTGTTAATTTCGGATAATCGATTTGCCTGTTATTACGTAAGTCGCTTTACGATTTTGGTATACATAACTTATTGGTATTTCCTCCAAAAATCCTTGGGGTGGCGGTTGTGTATTCAATGTGAGCGTACAGTTGCCCTTCAGTGATAGTTACTTTGAATTGTTACTTTCGGATAAACGAAGAAAGGATGTGTGAACGAGAATTGGAAATAATTGGTAATTACCGGGTACGTCAGCTAGTATATAATATAATAATCATACATTCCTCTTATAATGGCATGTTATTCAATCGAGCCAATTGCTCATTGTAGCATCAAACATATGATTTTTCCCTATTCAGTTTAGCCTGAGATGTTGAAAGTTGTTCTGAATATACGCTCAATGTTCTTCAGTTTAAATTCAGTTTAAATTCTCAAAATAAATTTATTTTTTAGTACTTGAGACTTTCTTGTACAAAGATGACTTTTTTAAGTTAAGAAGAGAACGATAAGTATTGATATTTAAAGATTGACCAATGTTCATTGCCATGGGTTGACGATTTTAGCTTTGCTGCATCACAATATGAAAGCAGGCAGCTAAATAACCAATTTCTTTACCCAGGATAAAGTCTTTTTTCGCTTATATGTCATTCAATAAAGCCAATTGCTCATTGAAGCATTACTGCAGTATTTATCTAGTATCCAGTAATTCACAATAAAGATTACCTTTTTAATTCCACCACACAAAAGATTGATTAACAGTTTTTTACGGCTTATCAACCCATTATTGGTTATTTAAAGCAGAAATATATTTAGGATTGTAGGCAGCTGGTGTTCGAAATCTCCCCCCCCGCCCATCTAAATACTGATTGGGTTCGACACTGATTATCTTCGAAGGTTTATCCTCATTAGATTCTGCTTAGGTTGACCTGTCGAACGTTGTACTGGATATAAGCACCGTGTTCTTTAGTTTGAATTCTCGCAATAAATTAATTTTTCATTGCCGGTGCAGTCTTGTGCAATAATGCCGATTTCTGTGTCAAGCGAAAACTGTTTACATCTTGAGCAATAATATCGATTTCTGTGTTGAGCAAAAACTGCTTATATCTTGAGCAATAATATCGATTTGTGTGTCGAGCAAAAACTGCTTATATCTTGTGCAACAATGTCGATTTTTGTCGAGCAAAAAACTGCTTACATCTTGTGCAATAATGTCGATTTCTGTGACGAGCAAAAAACTGCTTATAATCTGTGCAATAATGTTGATTACTTTGTCGAGCAAAAAACTGCTTATATCTTGTGCAATAATGTCGATTTGTGTGTCGAGCAAAAAACTGCTTATATCTTGTGCAATAATGTCGATTTGTGTGTTGAGCAAAAAACTGCTTCTATTGCTAACGGACGTTCGTGTACTTGAGTTTATTTTCCCAACATCAGATAATTCACTACGGCTTGTAAATAACATGCTGCAATTGATTGATTGCACTAACAACAAACATCTGAGTCAACGCATGAGATTTACCTAACATTACGCATAAACTAACGCTGGAAATTTCCACAACACTTATACGAGAGAAGTTTCTTCAAATCTCACTCAACCCCTCTCCTTTTCATGACATACCAGTGATGGGGAGACGGTCGCACTTTTTTAGCACACGACTAATTCAGATTAAGCTCGGTATTTACTGTGTTCTGAATAATATTTATCTTGCAGCAACGAGCATCATTAACAAGAAACTCTAGACATTCACTGTCGTTCCCGGCTTATGATCATCCAACTTTACGCGCAGATATTGTTTTTATTAACCTATTCATAACCACCGCGGATTTCCAGCATTAATTGCAGCAGCTTTAAGTCAAAATCGAGGGCTCTTCTATAGAAACACACCTCTCCAAGAAATGGATATAAAAAAAAATCATACCTTTATTGATTAAACGATTCAGATTACGAATAAAAAAAAAAACAAAAAAAAAAACAATTTGAACATTTCAAGGGCGGGTTGGGGGCGGGTTGGTGTGGTGGTGGTGGTGGTGGTGGGGGTGGTTCAACTTGTTATGTAAATTCGTTGTAAATTGATCTCACCATTCAAGCCATTAAAGAAATAAGAAATAAAGAATATAATGCTAGTAATAATAATAATAATAATAATAATAATAATAATAATGATAATAATAATAAATAATAATAATAATGATAATAAATCTAATAATATCAAAAATAATAAAGATAACAATAATGAAAAACAATAATGATAATAATAAAATGTATAATAATATAACAATAGTAAAATAATAATAATAAAATATATTAATAAAAATGATAATAATAATAAATATAACAATAGTAAAAATAATAAAAACATAATAAAAAAGCTAATATTATAATAAAATTATATTATAATAAAAAAGCTAATAATATTAAAAAATGATAATTATAAAATGATTATAATCTTATGTTAATAAAATGATAGTGATAATAATAATAATAATAATAATAATAATAATAATAAAAATGGTGATAATAATAATGATGAAAAAGGGAAAAACACCTGCTTTAAATTCCCATATGCTTGCTTTTACGAATATAAATATAATTTTAAAAAATTTTAACATGAATCTTCGTAAGGTGCTAATTAAGACGTTGCTTTGTCATGTAACACGAGTATATTTTTTGGTAGTGGAGAGGGGGGCTTGATTAGAGACTCAATGTTGATATTCATGATCTAAAGTTTTTATCTGACAGATATATTAAAAAAAAAACAAAAGTTATTTCTTCTTGAACTCAGTGCGAGGTCTTTCGTCACTTTAAAAATTCCATGCACAGGTATTGATTGATATCGTCAGTCATAACTTAATCTTGCGTTCGTTAAACTTGAGAATTAAGTGGCAGCCATCATCTATCTATCTATCTATCTATCTATCTATCTATCTATCTCCAAATGCGAAAAAGAACATACGGAGTAAATTTCCACTGTTCGTAACATTTACTTTTAAAAAAGTGCTCAATACAAAGAAGAACAATATATTATTATTATTATTATTATTATTATTATTATTTTATGATTATAAGAGATTATAATAAAAACATGTTGAAATCACGATGCTAAAGCTTTCATGTTTCAATACTTTGATTGTACTTCTTCAGGCGATGGTAAGTCACTGGTGATTAAATGATTTTTAAGAAAATTTAAAAACAAAATTTTACCTCTTTCCCGAAAGTTAAAGGCGGTGGGGGGATAAAGTCGGAACTAAAAATAGACTTGTGGGTATGTCTTGATTAACCAATTAAATGTCAGATCTGCGCTAAATAGAAAAGTTAGCTCAGAGTGTGAAGGTGGGTGAGTGATTTTTTCACGCCATGATAAACCGGAACATAGACAGACCATCATTGATAATTGTGGGGGAATATGTAAGCGGCTAGATTCTACATAAATATGACATGGTCAATTTTCTTAAAGGGCGTTGAAGGGAGGGGTAGGATTATCAGATGTAAAATTAAAAGAAAAGTTTTTTTTTAATTTTTATATTCAGGAAGCTTCTTAAAGGGGTCTGTAGATAAAATTAAAAATGTGGAACATCTATATAAGATATTTATTAATATCTTATATAGATATTTCATATTCTAACTGGACGGCAATACATAACATTATTAAAGCTGAATATGTAGAGGGTGGACCATAATATACTAATAAATTATGGCTATAAGAAAAGGTAATAAGTAATTTTCAAAATTTAACTATATTATCAGGTAATTTAAAGTGTCGGCAATTAACAGTTAATTCACTTAATTGGTTTAATAGGGATTTTTTGTCAGCAAACCCGGAAAGTTACGATACGGCGCAAGCAACATACCAACGAGCCTCGGTAATGATTCTCGCTAGTGGATGCGCACTGCTGATGAGTCCCAAAAATAGGACGAAACGGCTGTCCAGTCTTTTCTGCATTCTGCTGAGGTTTCTTCTATACTCGATGATTTAATTGGATTTGTTTTCAATCCCCCAATAATTTCAGTGTTTATATATATATATATATATATATATATATATATATATATAATTGTATTTATTACATTTTTGACAGAGTTCACAGGTGATACACAGATTCTAGTACGAAGTGGCGATTGATACTGATTTTTGACGGTTTTTATGCAAGTATCAATTTAACTATGGCACCTGGTCTTCGCAGTAGATTCTGATTCTTTCTCTTCATGTGAGTTAAAAAATCTTCCCTTGCAGGTTGAAAGAAAATTTACTTTTCTGGATTTTTCTAATCCTATATCCCTTCAGGACGTGGACGATCGTGGCTCTCCCCAAATTACTTTATTATTATTATTATTATTATTATTATTATTATTATTATTATTATCTGAGAATTGCCATGTCTGAGTGAACTTGTTTGCCGTTGCCTACTACTCTGAGTTTTCCTTTTCCGATCAGGACATAAGCGATTACGGTTCTCCACAGGTTTCTTTTCTTTAGTATTTATGAATTACCATGACTTCTTGGTAATTTATGAATTACCATGACTTCTTGGTAATTTATGAATTACCATGACTTCTTGGTAATTTATGAATTACCATGAATTCTTGGTAATTTATGAATTACCATGAATTCTTGGTAATTTATGAATTACCACGGCTTCTTGGTAATTTATGAATTCCCATTACCTGCACATTTTGTTTTAAATTCTGAGTAGATTTTTTCAGAGACTAAATGTCGCCAAAACACAGTGCAACCTCGGTTCACGAACGTCTCACATATCGAACAAATCGCTTTTCGAACAGAATATTTGAGAGGAAATGTCTCAGTTATCGGACAAAATTTCGATTCACGAACAACATTGTCGAACCGAGTCGAACCTAGCCGAACCTAGCCGAACCTAGCCGAACCTAGCCGAACTGAGAAGATTGTCCAGCATTCACTTGCAATATAGATATTATAGAACTCTTCAATACTCTTTTCTTTGTTTCTAGCGAGATTTTCCTGTTTCTTTATACTTTGGTTAGAACATTAAAATCTCAATTGTCATTTTTCCCAATGAAATTTTCATTTTTTTAATATTTTGCTTAGCTTTTAAGTCATCTTTCACCCTCGCAAGGTGCCTTCGGATTTTAATGTCGCACTTTACGTCCTCAGTTGAAACACTTTCTAGATAAACAGCAACGTCGGTTCTAGAACGTCTCACATGTAGAACAAATCGGTTTTCGAACAGAAAATTCGAGATGAAAATGCCTCGGTTATCGTACAAAATTTCGGTTCTCGAACAACATTGCCGAACAGAGCCGAACAGAGCCGAACAGAGCCGAACTGAATTAACCCGAACGAAATAATTTCTGAGTCGACCGCCATGTTGTATACATTCGTGTGTTGTTCTGTGCTTTTCTTTTCCAACTTTATTGTACCGTGCCTTTTTTCTCTTCATTAGACCGCAGTCATGGTTCCAAAGAAAGCTAGCAATGATATTGGTAAAGGAAAAAGAAAAGTTAAGAGAAAAACAATTTTTGATGATATTGTCTCTTCCTATTAAGTTTCATATGGTAAAATCAACGATCTATACTATTCTTATAAATAAAGAGATGATCATGTCTTTCCTTCCTTTTTCCAAACAATAACATCTCTTTCCTTCCCCTTCCATTTACGCCATCAACTCTCCTGCTTACAGGTACGGTAAAATTAAAGTGCTTGTCTATATTTTATTTGTTTAGTATTGGTTTTTTTTTCTTAGATTTAATGATTTTCATTTGTTTTGTGTATAAATTTGTGCACAAAGTACTATTGTTAAAGTTTAAATAAGCAATCATCTTTGTACGAGGAACGGATTAATCCATTTTATATTGATTTCTATTGGGAAAATAGTTTCTGTTTATGAACATTTCGGGTTACGAATGGACTTCAGGAACGAATTAAATTCGTGAACCGAGGTTTCACTGAAGCATCTGCTAAATACTAATTACGAATTCATAACTGTGAACTTCGATTTGAAAAACTGTAAATCGTCAACATTTTTTCTCTGCTCTTACACTCTCGCAGTGTGAACGCTGAGGATACACACATTGACATAGAGTTCTTGAAGAAGATGTCAACCATCTTGAATTTTAAACATCGCGTTCAAAACAGATAATGAATTCATAAGGAATAGTATATACTTTTTGTTTTGTCGTGAGTGCTTTTGCTTTGCATTAAAACGAGCTCTGAATTCAGAAAAGCAGACAACACACTACTTTAGTTGATTTTTTCCCTGCTTTAGCTGTCCGTCTTTAATCTGGGATTTATCGAAGTGAGAGTTGCTGAAACAAATTTCAAAAGCAGCTTCCGATCATGCATGAAGGCTTTCCTTTAGATCACTCTTCGAAGTAGGACTTACCTTCCTATCCGAGGTTAATTCTTTCTTTTTTTTTATTCTACAAAAAATATTCACAAAATGCCGAGAAGCATGAGACGAAGTAACACAACCATGCGTACAGTTTCTAAATAAGAATTCCACATAAATTTTATGTAGCCTGGCTGGCTCTGGGAATATTTTCGAGAGATGAAAAACAACAATAATAATGATAATAACAATAATAATAAAAATAATATATATTGTATATTATTAGGTCTTCAGACCAATAGATAGCCAAATGAAATAGATATATAGATAGATAACCAACTGAGATAGATAGATAGATAGATAGACTAGTAGCCAACTGAGATAGATAATCAACTGATAGATAGATAGATAGATAGATAGATAGATAGATAGTGAACAGATTGAGATAGATAGATAGATAGATAGATAGATAGATAGATAGCCAACTGATTTGGTTTGGTTTATTTTGTTTTACGGCATATCAACATTAGTGGGTTATTTAAAGCCGACAAGATATTTAGGATAGATTCGTATGAATAGAATGTGTATTCTTTGGTTTAGATTGGTTTGGTTTATTTTGTTTTACGGCATATCAACCTCAAGGGGATATTTAATGCGGACAACATTTTTTTTTATTGCTGGTAATATTTTGTTTTGTCAAAAATCTGTTTCTGGTAATATTTTTCCTTCAAAATTGTATTGCTGGTAATATTTTTTTTCAAAAAAGTATTGCTGGTAATAGTTAACTATTAGCCCATAGCCGGGACCCTAACAGGTGCTACAACCCCGGGTCAGGGTGGACCTGGGAACACCAGCAATTAAGAGGTGGTCCCACGCACCTCAAAACCTCCTGATCAGAGGTCTTGCTGCTGGACGTAATTTATCGTCTTACCCAGGACGCGAATGTAGTTTAACGTATTAACCAGGACGAAGATAGCCAACTGAGATAGATAGATAGATAGATAGATAGATAGATAGGTAGATAGTCAACTGAGATGAGATAGATAGATAGATAGATAGATAGATAGATAGATAGATATGAACAGACATAAATAGATAGATGGATATGAACTGACATAGATAGATAGATAGATAGATTGAGTGAGTGAGTGATATGAAGTAATTTAGATATTGAGAAAGATATAAACAGACATAGATAGTGTTATGGTTCGGTTCCTTGTACCACGGTGATAGTCCAAAGTAGAACCAATGAAGAAGAACTCGAACACGGATATGGAATAACACAGATATATTACAAACAGGAATATATACAGAGAAGTAAAAAGTGTTAGTACGAACAATCAGGTTTAGTAGGGAGAACAATGTAGTCTCGACCAGGATCACTATTCCAATGTATTGTAGTAATTGTCTGAACGCGACTCTGTTTCGGTCTGCCTATGACTCGACTGACAGACTCGCTCGCACTGACTGACTGACAGACTTCTGACGGACCTCACTCCAGACTTCAGACTGAACTCCCTGCTTCCTCTTGAGGCGCAGTATTTATTACGTATGGAATAGTCCATTATGTTATTATGGGTAAGGTCCCATAACAGATAGATAGATAGATAGATAGATAGATAGATAGATAGATGTGCAAATTTGTCCTTGTTGCCTATATTATACTAATGTATCATTGCGGCGACCCTGAGAGAATTATAAATCCTAGAAGGATTCATTATTGGTGGCCATAGGTTTACCTTTCACCCGGTTCACACTCTTTCCCTGTCGATTGATAAATAGAAAGATAACAAGCTGAGATAGAGAGATAAACATAATAATAAAGTAATCTGTGGAGAATAAATATATTCTCGAGTTTGTTTTTCTCTTGTTCTCATTTAAATTGGATGAATGAGTTTTTATTTTGTCTTGTTGCTCTGCTTGTCTTCTCGGAGATGTCATGTTCAAAATACGTACAGATATATATATATATATATATATATATATATATATATATATATATATATATATATATATATCGGCGTTGTGCTTTCCGTGTGTGAAGATGCTTTATAATATATTTTTGTCAATACTCGACAATATAATGTAATTACTTACATACTTCCCGTTATTTTCTAGTGTCCACAAACGTAATTAATGATTTCTCTCACAGTTTCTTGGTTCTCAGCAGATGTGCTACGATATTTTTTTTGTCATCTATGTAGGGCTGACTTTTTTGGTGGCCGAGTCTGAAATCAGTTTTGATTGATACAATGGTGACCATGATCAGATAGGATAGCTGGCCCGCCTCCAAAAAAAAAAAAAAAAAATGGACTCAGATAGTTGAATTAAAAGTGGCTGAAATCCAGATATAGGCATCGTCCTGATGAACTGGACAAGATTGCAGTGATCAAGAAAGTGCCCACGGAGGTGTCTGTGAAAAAAGTGGCGGTTTTTGAGAAAAACGATGAGTGGAACCTTCTTACATTTTGTGGAGGTAGCGTGTTCTAGTAATAAATACCTATTATATACCGTACCTACGAACACGAATGGGTATGTCCCAATCCTCATAAACACGTTGGACACTTTTGTAAGTGGGGGTAATATGCTGCCTACGTTTGCAGCGTGAGCTGTCATCGTGGGAAGCTCTTGCCGTGCCGAACTCTCTGATTTCGGGCGGAGATGAACCCGGACGAGATTATGCTGAAGGGTAGAGTCCCGTCCGGGGGATAGACAAATACCCGATCCCGCGTATGCGGGGGTCTACGAGCAATTTTTGCCCGAGCTCACGGGCTCAGATATCACCACATTAAATTTGGCCTAGTTCAGTTCGGCATTCCAACCACCTGATGAAGGGCGAAACCTTGTGATAAACATGGCGACAAAGCTGAGGACAATAGTCCGAATAATGTAAATAGTGTAAATAATACCTAATCTCAGAAATATAGACATATACTGAAGGGCCGAAACGTTTTAATAAATATGGCGATAAAGATGAGGACAATAATCCGAATAATGTAAATAGTTTACATAATACCTCAGCTCAGAAATATAGACTGATACGGAAGGGCCGAAACGTTGTGATAAATATGGCGAAAAGATGAGGACAATAGTCCGAATAATGTAAACAGTTTACATAATACCTCATCTCAGAAATATAGACAGATATTGAAAGGCCGAAACGTTGTAATAAATATGGTGACAAAGATGAGGACAATAGTCCGAATAATGCAAATAATGTACATAATTCCTCAGCTCAGGAATTTAGACAGATACTGAAGGGCCGAAACGTGACAAATATGGCAATAGATAGATACCCAAATTTGTTATTTACAGTTTTTCCCAAGTAAACTCTGAAATACACAATAAAAATCACACTGTCAGAAATTATATTACCTTAGCTTATCACTTCCCAATGTCCCGACTTGAGAGAGTGTGTGTCTTCCTGTCTATTTGTTTTTATCTATATCTATACTAGAGCCGTTTGGTATTGTTGGATTTTAAATAAATTTCTTTAATATGTTTTTGCACATACGAGGACATACATACACACCCAACGGGGCATATACATATACTGGAGTTTTTTTTTGTATGCATGTATATACATGTATACATATAATTGCATAGCATTATATATACTTAAATACACACACACACATATTCACATCATAGACCTTTCTTTTTGACGTATACCTGTACACACAATTATTTCTTATATATATATATAATAGCTGGCCACTCGTATTCGAAGATACTGGTCTTCTAGGGCGGCTGGCCAATCCCTAATTCAGACGCTCGCTCAGGCAGATTTGTGTTTGTTCAACACCCACAGACGTGACACTATTTAGCTATGGTAATTGGCTAACTAATTAAGCATGGAAATTAAAAGCGTGAAATACTTAAGGCGAGAAAAAAAGCTATAACGCAAGACATACTGAGCGATGAGGTAAAGATTTTATTTTCATTTGCGAAGAAAGGTATTTTTTTTTCGCAGAAGATAGAAAATTGGTCAGATCTCGGATCTGTCAGAATTAATTTATGCCATGACGCGACAAGGAAAAACAGAATACGGGTAAAAGATAACAATCTACCCATGGCAATAATGAAAATTTCAATTTGGTCAAGAGGCTTACAAAGCAGAATGCTAGAAGATAATCGAAAATTGGGTCAAGCATGCAACCGAGAAAGAATTAGGTGAGACCACCCCAAAGAAAAAGGAAGGAAAAAGAAAAAAAAAGAAAAAGAATAAACCATTAACTATCTTTCGGAGATATCATTTGGTTTTGGAAGGAGAACAATCTGTTGTATGTCCAGAACTGGTCATGATAAAAGTTTGTTACCTGGACAAGCTGTTGGCGACAGAATGCGATGATGTTAAGAAAGACAAAGAGATTCAGTTGACCACCCAGATAATAAGTCGGCGAAAATCCCATTAATGAATCCCAGATGACATCAAGTTAAAATAAAGATTTAATGTCCACAGTACGATTCGTGGGGGTCTGGCCGATGGAAAAGAAAGAAAAGGGAAGATAATTTTTTTCTTTGAGCGATAATTGTAAACTGAGGCCAGTCTAGAGACACCCACACTGCCGAGCATTCATTGGTTGAATGGTGGCGTGAGCGATGGGCGAAGGTAAACATATGAGAAAGAAGGGAAACCTGTTGACGCCCTCTGAGGAGATTGGTGTGAGATACCAATATGAGAAAGGAGGAGTTTAGGAGGACAATTCCCTTAAGAACCCCTCTAAAACAGAAAGTAATTGACTTCCAAAAATGGGAAGTGATAAATTTTCCTGTCCGAAAACAAAGAAAATCCTTATTGCGGATTTGGAATTATCGAGGAACCCAAACTACGACAGGCCTCCACCCGGTTTTGGTCGGCGTCCATATAAACGAACGTCCCCAGAGTAAATACATTTGGCGACAGTTGGAGTCACAGAGTTGAGTTGCAGTTGAGCTGTGAGCTCGGAGACTAGTCTCGCAGGAGCTGACTGAAAGATTTCCACGCATTCCGACTTAGACTTCTAAGCAAAAACAATTTTATTTTGAAGAACGACTTAGACTCACACCACCAAAACAAGTTTTACGAATATCGCCTGAAGATACCAAAAACCAGTTTATTGAAAAACAACTTAAGATATTAAGACTCGCCTAAGAAACGCAAAGTGTCACGAATCCATAGAAGCGGTTTGGGAGAAAGACACAGTCCTGTATTCAGCAAACAGATATAAAGATACTTGTTATTTTGTTTTCAACACATTTGAATCTTTTGAGTTGTTACATTATTTTCTTTTACATATACTTGTGCGGTATCACCTTTGCCCCGGATTCAGCTTGCACTACGGCCCGATGCCTTATTGATTTCGTCTACCTAAGATCAAATCACAACGTATGTAGGTTAGACTAGAAATCAAAGCAGTTACTTCGGTAACCAGACGTTGGAAGCGAGCTGGGAACGACAAAGCTGATATCGAATCTAACCAGATTTCCATCTGAACCAGCCAAGGATAGCACAGCAGCAGTACCAGGGTGACGTCACACAGAGCCCACCTGTGGTCTATACTGCAACTATACTGAGCAGATTTACAGTTTATGGGAAAGAGCGTGTTATCTAGCTTGATCAACAATCTGAACAAAGCCAGCACACTCAGGCCCTCGGTCACGATGACTTTTGACTTCGTGCTAGCACAGCTATCGACGGCACCCAAGGGTTCCGTCTACCTAATTTGACACACAAGTCTTGGGTCAGCCCGTGGTATGGTGTTCAGGCACTTTCCAAAGGTGCCGTACACTGGGATTGTCCCTCTCCAGATTTCATTGAATACGACTGACAAGATGCTTTTGAAAAATGAAAACATTATATAAATACATACATGCAACAAACTATTTCTTATTTAACCATTAAAATATTTAATCCTTGAAAATGGTTAAATGTATAGCCGAAAGCCCTAAAAAAAAAAAGAACATTCGGACAGTTTTTATATAATTTATCATCTGAAAAGAAAAAAAATTATTAGATCGCATGAGAAATTGTATAAAAAAACTAAATCAAAACACCTTGTCTGTCGTATTCAATGTAATGTGCATGAAAGAAGAATTGCTGTCTAAATACACACACCGACACACACACACACACACACACATATATATATATATATATATATATATATATGAAAATTTCTCAGAGTTAACCTGTAGAAAAGACAATATAAATGACAACAGGAAAACTATAGTAGTCGCCGACGCGTTTCGTCCAATGTGGACTTCCTTAAGGCAAAAAAAATGAAATGAATTTATTTAAACAAAGTAACTAATAATAACGTAATTTTCAGTTAACAGTATGAAAATAGCGTTCTCTAAATTCTTCCAGTTGCTAAGGACATTTTGTTTTTGTTATATATATATATATATATATATATATATATATATATATATATATATTATGGTTATGACTTTTTGTAAGCCTCTGTTCCTGTTTTATATATAAATGTTCAAAAAATAATGAAAAAGACATTAATTTGTTTTAGTTCTTGAAAAATGTCTCCCCGCAAACCGAAAATTCCAATTTACGAATTAGGGTAAAAAATCAAATTATTTCCGAAGCTTTAATTTTCAATTTTACTAATGATGGAACTGAATAGTACTTATGTATTTTTTAACGCATTTAACAGTTTATAGCTATAGCATAACATACAACCTTACAAATAAACAAAAACAAGTTCTAGAAGATTCCATAAATTTTAGAAGGCTGCAGGAAGTTCTCAGGAAAAAAAAAACAAACAATTCTTCGTTATTTTTAAACTAAAGTTCATCGAATTGTGATACAGGAAATCAATTATTTTACAAAAAGGGAAAAAGTCATAACCTGTCCCCGGCGGGCGTCGATAGCTTAGGGGTTAGAATCTCCGACTGATACCAACTGTCGGTTGGGTTTCGATACCGGCTTGAAGCGATCGGAAGTCTAGCCACACCGATGAGCTGTGATACAGCGAAACATTCTGTCTGTGGATGACTATATATATATATATATATATGGCCTGACGATTGCATATAGCATGAAACAGACTGTCGCCTCTAAGTGTTGACGTCTATGTTCATATTTTTATTTTATATATATATATATATATATATATATATATATATATATATGTGTGTGTGTGTGTGTGTGTGTGTATGACTATATATATATATATAAAAGTGAACATAGAAGTCAACACTTATATATATATATGAAGAAATATAGACTTAAGGTGTGCTATATTTATGGCATAAAGTGCTCAGTATCAGAGATAGAGCGTATTTAAATATAAAAGTGAACATTGAAGTCAACGCTTAGAGGCGACAGGCTGTTTTATGCTAGACGCATTCGGTGACCTGACGATTGCGTCTAGCATGAAACAGACTGTCGCCTCTAAGTGTTGACTTCAATGTTTACACACACACACACACACACATATATATATATATATATATATATATACACATTGGGGGGAAATAAATATTCATACACTTGAAAAATTGTATTTTTATAAATGTAAAAGCCTTATTTAAAACAAATCTCGTCACATTTTATGTATACGCATACTATTAAAAAATAATAATAAACTTAATTCATTCTTATTCTTACAGAAACTAATGCAGTTTTTTTTTTATTTCTAACTGGTGAAAAAAGTATTCGTAAAAATCAATTAGTAGAATAAAATAATCAATTAATTATGAAAAAAGTATATTCTAGAATGTTCCAATAATGTTATCAGTAATTATAGTTAACGCTATTAGCCATTATCAGAGCATTCTGCAATTTCTAGTCTTACGAGAAGGTTCTAATAATGCCTAAAGGTAAAGAATTGACTATTTCACAAAAACAACACATTTCGTCTCCTTGGAAAGATGGGAACAGTTACAGAAAGATTTCTAACAACCTGAATATTCCTTTTACTACAATTGCTTCGTTGATTGCAAGGTTTAAAACTCGTAACAGCGTCGAAAACCAAAGACTTTCTATAAGATAAGCAAGGATATTAGGACGCCAGATCCAACAAAATCCACAGGTTACCCGAGAAGAGCTTCAGGAACATCTGCGTGCATTAGGGATTAAAGTAACCAAGCATACAATAAGTAATGAACTACACAAAACAGTCTGAAATCACGCATCCCAAGGAAGACTGCACTCCTCTTGAAACGACACAGAGATGCTAGGCTAAAATTCGTTAGAGAGCATAAGGATAAAGAATATTCGTTTTGGGAAAAAGTACTATGGACAGATGAAACTAAAATAGAGTTGTTTGGTCATAATTATCGAAATCATGTGTGGAGGAAGGACGGTGAAGCCTTCTTACCAAAGAACACGTTGCCAACTGTAAAGTTTAATGGTGGCAGTATCATGATCTGGGGCTGTTTTTCTGCAAAAGGTGTTGGCAGAATATCAATAACAGATGGCAAGATGAATGCCGAAAGATACCAGAAAATCCTGCAAGACAATTTAATGCGTTCTGTTGAGAAACTTCGGCGACCTCCTGATTGGGTTTTCCAACTGGATAATGATCCTAAGCATACCGCTAGATCTACAAGGAAATGGTTAGCTGAAAGTAACGTTGATGTCTTGCAATGGCCAAGTCAGTCCCCAGACTTGAACCCAATTGAGAATTTATGGCGATATTTGAAAATTCAAATTGGGAAAAGAGCACCAACAAATATCAAGAATTTGAAGTCAATATGCCAAGAAGAATGGGACAAAATGTGTGCAAATCATTAGTTGAGACGTACAGGAATATATTGGTAGCTGTTGGATAAAGGATATTCCAAAAAGTATTAATTTAAGTTAATATGCTTTTTTTTGTTTTGTACGAATACTTTTTTCATCAGTTAAAATGAAAAAAAAAATTATTAATTTCTGTTAGAATAAGAATTAAGTTTATTACTGTTTTTTTAATAAAATGTATCTTTACACATAAAATGTATCAAAATTTGTTTTAGTTAAGGCTCTTACATTTATAAAAATACAATTTGTACATGTGTATTTATATGTAAGACATAGCGAACACATTCGGTAATTACTAGACAGTGAAAATATATTACAAGTAAAAGTATTGTTGCTACTATTACCAATGGAAAATCAAATAAAATCGGCAGCGATAAACAACACGTACTTAATTAATACACGAAATGCATCCTCATCGGAAAAAAATGGCGCTTGTACTGCATTGTCTTTTTCTATTATTTTCAGTTTGCTTTCCCGAGTGCTGACTTCTCAGATGATCATCTCATTCATGAAATTTTTTTTTTCTTTTCAATTCGTCAATGGAAATTTTGCAACATACTATCTATCCGTGACGAAAGTAGTGTGTCACTCCAGCATTACTCACAGACCTTTTTCTCGCGTGATTCATGGCAGAGAAATCATAATGTAAACACACACACACACACACACACACACACACACACACACACACACACACACACACACACAATCAGTCACAATTAAGGTTCTGATCTGTTTGACATTTGACACAAACCTGATGTCGCTTACGAGGATAGCAAAAAAAAGTATCTGTCCCTATCAGCATAGTAAGTAGGCTGCACAGACTATTTCTACTTTAATGATATATAGCCAGCATAATCTATTTCAATCTGTTTCTATCTATCTATCTATCTATCTATCTATCTAAGTCTGTTCATTATGTTTTCTGTTAATTATATGTGTATTTTTTTACTCTTTCTTTTTACTCTTTTCTCACACACACACACACACACATATATATATATATATATATATATATATATATATATATATATATATATATATTAAGAAAGAAAAAAAATTGCAAAAATTTTTGATTATAATGTGGATTTGTTTTAGTATATAAATTATATTCTATTCTTCATATTTCTGCTACACGAGTTTCCGGTCCCGTGACCTTCTTCAGGCAAATAATGGAATAAATTTCTAAAAGGAATAAATTTTCCTTATGTTCTTTTAATGTCGCAATGTTCGTTTTCTGTATTTTTTAGTGAGCCTTGAACTCCTTTCTGGGTTGTTGGCAACTCTCGTTGGAACAATTAAAACTCCCCCCACCACACACATATATATATATACAGCTTAATTTCCATTCCACAAAAGGTTTAATATATAAAAAAAAGCTAAACAAATCGTGTTTCTTTTTTTACAGTTTCCAGATAAAACGTTTAGCCATCTTCATGCCATTTGTCTTAAGAATTATTGAAAAATACTTTGAATTATTCAGCTAGAAAGAGAACGGGTTAAAATCCTTTTGTGCCAGCACCACTGTCTTCCCAAATGAACAAATATTCAATTGAAGAAATGTCAAATTTCGTTATCTAGAAAATGTAGCGATATCAGCGTCAGCCATTATCTTGTTAAATGAAAACATCCGAGGTAGGCATTTGTTTTCCTGATGACTATTGGTTACGTGAAGTGGACTTCACAAGTATCATGCCAAACTGCTCTGACAAAGCGGGTTGCTGAACAACGATAAATGACTTTTTCTTAGATAGAAACGACAGGACAAGAAACAATGTTTTCTATAAGACAATGGTCATGATCAGCCGAAGACAGAGAGACGAGAAAGAGACCAGAAGATCGCCTCTCAGCGACGCGAAAGAGACGTCCGTTTGACTGATCACCTCTCACCTCACATTTCTGATTCGTTCGTCAATAGCCTTAGGTTACAGCCAGAAAAAATATAAGGTTCTTACTGGTGCAAAATTATATATATAATTTAAATAAAAACAGACCACTTAATGTTCCATGTAATAAATTATTTCTTCACAGCCCTTTTAAAGGACTGCGGATCATCAGACTTTACTTCCAAACAAAAAAACGAAAAGAAAATTTACACATTTTTGACGGGCCGTATTAAACATATGTAAATTAATATTATAATTTATAACATGGAACCTTAAAGGGGTCTGTTTTTATTTAAATTATTTGCTCTGGATTTACATTGAGCTCTCTGGATTTTATCCTCCTTAGGTTTACCCATACGGATTACCTAGTTTTTCATAAACTAACTAACTAATATATATATATATATATATATATATATATATATATATATATATATATAATTGGTGTATACGGAATGAATTCCAATAACCAACAAATTTTTAAAAGCATTTGTTTTGCATTCAACATCATCATTTGATAAGACACCGGGTGTGTTGAAACAAAATGGCTATTTTGTAGTGATCTTATAACATGTTTATGTTATAAATTTTCTAAATAAATAATTATATATATATATATATATATAATTTTCCCCGAGTACTTTCGAATGTTGCTACATTGTTTTTCAAGGATTGCGTTTTGTGTATATTTACGCAACTCATTTTCTATAATTTCGGTGTTGTCACGTTGGATAGAAACATTTTGAAGTCACTCAAGGTGATATCATTTAAACGGTCAAAGGAAATTTTTATCTATATATTTTCTTTAAAACATAATTCAATATACAGTCTCAAATTCAATGATGGCTGCTTCTTTTTTATTACAACAGCCTCCAGCATTTGGAGTCTTTCTTTGCATCGTGTCCTATATAAAATTTTGGTGTTATCTACTAAAATTTGCCTTATATTAATATTATTTTGCTCATTTGGCATATGTTAGGAGATCCTGAAAGAATTCGAAATCCCAATACACCTGAATCGATATATATATATATATATATATATATATATATATATATATATATATATATATCTTCAAGAAGCGAGAATCATCTTCAAGAAGCGAGAACAAGATCTAAAAGGCCAGCCAATCTAACAGTGATCTCATTTCACAATCCTTACACTTGCTCCATATATGGCCTCCTTTGTTAATACTTAGCGGGTCTTAAGTGCCACTTAAGAATATCACACAAAATTTCATGACTCAATCAATTAAGCTGTCAGATCTTCATACGTCGAAACCGACGGGAGAGTCCATTATATATATATATATATATATATATATATATATATATATACCTACCTAACTTTACAAATACACACACACATATATACGTATTTACACACGTACCCACATATACATATACAGATGTATATACATATACACATATATCCATATATCAGGTGTATGGGGTTGCATATTTATTTGTATATGTATATGTGTATATATATATTTACGGAATTATATATGTGGTGTATATGAATATATGTACAAGATATAGTCATATGCATATATATATGTACAAGATATAGTCATATGCATATATATATGTACAAGATATAGTCATATGCATATATATATATATATATATTTCAATGAAGAAATGAATGGAATAAACATATATATTTTTTTCTTTTCTCAATAATTTTGTAGTTTTTAAACTTAATAGTGATTAAATTTGGATTTTAAAAATTGCCAGTTTTTAATTTTAATATTAAATTTTATCATATAAATTTATAATTATTAGTTAGTAAAAAAATTATTTTTTAATATTACACGTATTTAAAGATCTAAATAGCTATAATAGCAGGATTTTGTTGTCGAGCTTTTGAATCTTTCTGTACTTCGTTTTTGATTGGTTATTCTAGCTTTTGTAACAATGCTCCCCCTAGTGTAGGATCGTTAATTAATCTGAAACTTTTAAAACCATTTATTTTCTTTTCAACACCATCACTTGATAAGACACAGAGTGTGTTGAAACAAAATGGCTATTTTTGTAGTGATTTTATAACATACTTATGTTATAAATTTTTTTATAAAAATAATTATATATATATATATATATATATATATATGCGTGTATGTTTGTATAAATAGAGATTTAATGTAAAGACAGAAATTTCTTTATTATCTTCTAATTCTTGTATTACCTTCTAATCTTACTTCATCTTGAAATAATTTCTAATTAGACTTGATAAATTAGAAATTTGACTCTTTTGGGGATAATTTCAGTTTAAATTGATCACTTAGATTTAAATTAAAAAATATTACTCCTTAACCATTATTCACGATATTAAAAATATTAAAATTAAAAAAATATATTTTTTTTTTGAAAGTTAAAATTTTTGAAAATTTAAATATGTATAAAGATGGATGCATGTGGAAATATGTATATGTAAATATTTGTGTATGTATGTGCGTGTATACTGATGTGTATCGATACATGTGTATGTGGTTATATATGTAATTGTACATGTATACGAATATATGTATGTTTATTTACGCAAATATGTATGTGGTAGGTGTATGTAAAAACAGTAAATTCTTTTATTATTATCTTCAAATCTTCCTTCATCTTAATTTGAAACTTAAACTTTAATTAAGGAATATTACTCATTTAAAAATAGCTTCCGATTAAATTGATGAATTAGACTCTAACTAAAAAAAGATTTTCCCTTAACCGTCATTCACAATATTAAGATATTACTATTAGTAACGTTTTATTTTTGTATTTGTGTATTAATATAATATTCAGTTTATATTAAATCCCTAATTTGTTAGTAGAGAAGTTAAATATTTAAAATACTTAATTAAATTAAATCTAGTTTATTTGTGGTGTATTTAAATATTTAAATTACTATCAAACGTTAAAAATTGTGTTTTTCTAAATTGCCCAAACATCAAGCTATACCACCCCTCCTCCTCCCTTCGAAACCTTACGTCCATCTCTTATTTCTTATCTCTTTACTGCCCCCCCCCGTTTTTCTTTTTTCCCATTCATTTCCGGTGAGTTGACCGATTAAATAGGTCAATGTCTGATCCTTACCTCCTCCTCCTCAATATTAAGTATTGTAATAAAAATAAAAATAGATTTTAACTCACCCTTCCATCTTTAATTTCAACCATGTCTCTCATACTATTCGTCACCACCCTCTATGTCACCTTATATAAGTTTAATACTGCCCTTCAAAAGTGTAAATTTTAAATTCATTTTTTTCACTCTTGAAAGTGAAGTCTGAAGATCCAGAGAAAAAATAAAATCTCTGGTGAAATAAATTCTAACAATGGAACCTTAAAGTGGTCTGTTTTTTCTTTAAAGTATATATATATATATATATATATATATATATATATGTGTGTGTGTGTGTGTGTGTGTGTGTGTGTGTGTGTGTGATGACCAACAACCTATACGGAAAATTATATTCTCCAATTCATTCCCAGAGGGCGCAGTTAGTCGAATCCATTGAATGTCTTCTTATTAACTATTGTTGTCGCTAACAAAAAAAAAACCCTTTTTTTGTCCAGCGCGAATTTTAGATAATACAACCTGATAACTCTGATTTAGGCTACTCCAGTTTGTGTAGAGGCGTATCCGTCTATCTATCTATCTATCTATCTATCTATCTATCTATCTTCTGTCGTTTTTATAAGCTCGACCTAATGAGGATTTTTTTTAAAGGCCAACCATTCAATATTCGTACTGAAGGTATTTCTTTTGTTTTTCTTATCTCCCATTTTTGTTGACCTTGCGATGAGTAGAAAAAATTTGGTTAAAATAAAACAGAAAGAGAACTGTGTCATCTTATTAGTGTCGTTCCAAAGGATTGCATCACGAATAACTACTACTACTACTACTACTACTACTACCTCTAATGTTACATTGTCAAATTACTTGCCCAGAAATCTTGTTTTACCTCTCCTTCTCTTCCCGAAGCAGTTGTTCTACTACTACTACTACTACTACTACTACTACTACTAAGTCAAAATAATAATAATGGTAATAATATCGATACAGCTTCGAGTTGTAAATGTTATTTTCAGCTGAACAGAAACCGTTTTTTAGCTTGGTCTGAAAATCAATATCTGGGAAAGGCTGTCTTCATTGGACGATGTAAGCATAATATATTTCAATTAGAAAAAATACCTAACAAAATTATATATATATATATATATATATATATTGTTTGCGAGCAGAAATATGGATATGTACGCCTTTGTTCCAGGAAATTTACACATGCATGCCTATCTTTGTATGCATGTTTGCAATATCGATGTATAACCATATAAAGGCAAAAATATAGTTTTCATGCTTGCATACGCGTTAATGCTATAAAGAATATTTTAATGGTTAAATTGTTCTTGAATTTACATTTCAATATTAAATATATATATATATATATATATATATATATATATATATATATATAATATATGGGAACGATGAAATGTTCTCAGTTCAACTTACTTTCCGATACATATATTTCAATGTCCTGGTTTTAAGAAATGAGATTAAACCAAGAGGTTTTCAGCGCAATCTCTCTCTCGCTGGCTCGGTTTATATACAGGGTGTTCATAAAGTTCGTGTGCACTTTAAAAAATTTATAACTTTATTTGTATTCGCGATAGAAATAATTTGTAAAAAGGGATTAGAAAGAAGTAAATCTATATTTTTAAGGTTTTATTGAAATTTTATTTAAGTTTCCACATGTCCTCCATCATTAGCAATACAAAAGGTAATACGATTTTGCAGTTCACGGAAAACATTTGCCAACTGATTTAAAGTAATGCCTGAAATCACATTAGTTATTTTCACTATACTTAAAACTAGGTACATTAAAATTTATAACATTTTTTACAGATTATTTCTATCGCAAATACAAATAAAGTTATAAATTTTTTTAAGTGCACACGAACTTTATGGACAGCCTGTATATCTATCTCAGTCTCTTCCTGACTCTCTATCTCTGTCTGTTTATCTATCTGTCGATCTCAGTCTGATCATATCTATCTATCTATCTATCTATCTATCTATCTATCTCAGACTGTTTCTATCTATCAATCTCAGTCTCCTCGTATCGATCAATCTCAGTTTGTTTGTATCTATCTCAGGCTGTTCCTATCTATCTGAAACTATTATATATATATATATATATATATATATATATATATATATATATATATATATATATATAGCGTGTGATGTGTAAGTTGTCGCCGCCATTTTGTATTTTTAATTTCAATTTTTTTGATTTTGTCGACAGCACAATATAGAGTAGAGTCTGTGGCGCATCGTCTGTGAGAGAAAGAACGCTATGGCGCAATTCAGTCCGGCAGAAACTTGGAAACAACATGTAGAACTGCTTGGCATTCGCGCTGGAAGCTCCAATACGGACATTTCAGATTGTTTGGTCGTCAATATAAAGGATTCGGAAAGAGTTGGATGAGTCTAATGGTGATTACAAAGGTACGTCAGCTTGGAAAATTCAATCTGATCGTTCTAAATTTGTTACTGAAGGTCTCGGACACAACACGGAAGCCTAAATCAAGTGCCTTGGGGAGGTAGTGCTTCCCTGTATCAAGAGGGTAGCTGCTGGAAGATCCTATGTCTGGCAATAGGACTCTGCACCATGCCACACAAGCAGGATTACTCAGTCATGGCTGTCAGACAATTTCTATGACCACTTACATTTAGACACCTAACTCCCCAGACCACCTTGATTATTATGTGTGGGGTGCAGTTGAGGGAAAGACAAACAAAACTTCTTGTTACGTCAAAGATGAACTAAAGGTAAGGATTATGGCAGCCTTCACCAACTTAAACAAGGAGACTATCTAGAAGAGTTGCAAGAGATTCCGAAGTCGTCTGCAGGCCGTGGTTGAAGCCAATGGCGATTTTATTGAATAAATTTACTCTTTAGTATTTCAAGATGTTTTTGTGCAATTTTGGCAAATACATCTGTTAAAAAAAGTTGCCAGTGTTATTTTCATTTTTGCGTAATTTAGCTGTACCGGTGAATGAAGACAAACGGAAAACTTTTAGCCGAAGCGTTTCGTCCTGTAACAAGGCAAATTTTATCTTGATAAAGTTCCTCAAAGGACGAAACACGTCGTCTATTATAAGTTTTCATTTTGTCTTTATTCGTATTGTCCTTTTACAGATATACTCAATCTGAAATTTTTGCTCTCTCTCTCTCTGTCTCTCTCTCTCACATACACACATATATATATTCATACATGTTTCATTAAATAACATAGACAAGTGTTGTCTATTTATTTTATGTAAATTCTTTTCATATCGTCTGATAAGCTTAATAATATTATCATTAAACGAAGAAAGAAAATCACAATATTGATACATTTTTTTTTCTTCATTTAATGATGTTATTAAGCTTATCAGACGATATGAAAAGAATTTACATAAAATAAATAGACAACACTTGTCTATGTTATTTAATGAAACGTATGAATGAAAAAACTAAATATATATATATATATATATATATATATATATATATATATATATATATATATATATATACTTATAAAACGCGTAAATTTCAGAAATAAGTTATTTAAAAAAATTCGCTGGAAGATGGAACAGAGCTTAGTACTTTAATTCAATTTAATTCAAATAATTATATTGAAGTTTTCGGCTCTTGTTTTGAAACATGTGAACTCTTATGTAGCGTGTTGGAATCATATTTTTAAATAAATAATTATATTTATGCTCTACTTTTGTATCGAGCACTATTTTTTAAAAATAATAAAAAAAAATACTAAAGAACTTTGGATTATTTACCTAACGAGTTCTTTTTCCTATTTTCTATATATTTTTCACACACACACACACACACACACACACACACACACACACATATATATATATATATATATATATATATATATATATATATATATATGTGTGTGTATAAAAATAAAAGACAATAGGAAAACTGTAATGGTAGCCGACGCGTTTCGTCCAATGTGGACTTCCTCAAGGCAAAAAAGGACAAAAAAAATGTCAGCTACCATTACAGTTTTCCTATTGTCTTTTACATTGATAAATATTTTCTTTTTCTACAGGTTAACTGAGAATTTTTTCATATGTGTGTGTGTGTGTGTGAGTAGGATACAAAATCAAGAAAAATGTAAAAATGTCTTCTTGATTTTCCTACGCGTTAGTTTGGATTCAATATCCTACTGACACAAATCCTGTCGATATGGAAATCGCAAAGACATAAGCAGACAAGAATCTCTTGCTTTCAATTCATTCTGACAGCAATAGAGAAATATTTACCTTCAATTCACTGCAGAAGAAAAGGGAGAAAGATGGATAAAATGAAATAAAATTTTTTTCGGCAAAGCCATAAAAATTGGATTGGATCTTCATTTAAAAAAAAAAAAAAAGAAAACATTTCTTATCAAAACCAAATTCGGAATCGTCGAGCGATAAATAGCTTAAAATATAAACAGACCGACAATCGACATCAGAGATTCAAAATAACGACTTTAGAACAGAAGTCACACAATGTTAGTCTTTCATTGCGACCGAGGGACGCTAACCTAGCGGAAAAAATATGAACTATTTAATGTTGAAGCGCGAGTGCGCACGCGCGAGCGCACACACACAAACAAATATTTCTTCTGTTCTAAGCTGAGGAAGCCGATCTGGCGAAGGCAAAACAGGTAAACAAAACAATTTCCCCACTTTGTCTAACACACACACACACACACACACACACACACACACATATATATATATATTAAAGACATTTTTATGTTTAACATTCTTTTTATAGATACAAGTATTTTATTAATTGCTCTGTTTATAATAAACAGTATTAAATAACATTTATCGGCCTGAATGTCCGATAAATTTTCAAGCCGGTAAATGTTATTTAATACTGTTTATTATAAACAGAGCATTTACTAAAATACTTGTATCTATAAAAAGAATGTTAAACATGAAAATGTCTTTAATAAATTGTCGGACTTTGTCCATTTCTTTATATATATATATATATATAATTATTTATTTAAAAAAAATTTATAACATAAATATGTTATAAAAACACTACAAAAATAACCGTTTCGTTTCAACACACCTGGTGTCTTATCAAGTGATGATTTGAACGTAAAATAAATGGTTTTAAAAGTTTCAAATTAATTAATGATCCTTCGCAAGGGGAAAACGTTGTTACAAAAGCTAGAATGACCAATCAAAATACAAGTATATATATATATATATATATATATACAAATATATATATATATAAATACAAGTATATATATATATATATATATATATATATATATATATATATATATATATATTTCAAGAGGATAAAATCCAGGCAGAGCTCAATGTACAGGACAGAACAAGAATATAATATAAAAGACTCAAACACTAATATTCCATGGTTATAATTTACTACATTGGGACCCTAATCACGATCCAATTCATCAGAACTACAAATTTAAAAAGGCTTTTTGAATTTGTAGGTCTGATGAATTGGATCTTCATATGCGCCTAATTTCGTAAACGTAAACAAAGCGATTTCTAAAGAAGTAACGGATTCCCTATTTATCAATACGACATATTTTATTACTTAAACAGTATTTTTAGTGGATACCCGTATTTGAGTAGAAGCCCCGTTTATTTTATTAAACAGGATATTTAATTATTTTCGTCTACCGGACCTAACGATGGTTTCTCTTGCCAAGGGGGACGCACGCGCGCACAGACACACAGATATATATATATATATATGTATATATATATATATATATTTTCTCGTTCGCTTTCTCCCTTTCTTTCCCATATATATATATATATATATATATATATATATATATATGAATCTTGTTAGAAAAAATATGCTCCCTACGCATATTTTTAACATGATTTCTAGAATATTCAGGCCGGTAGGTGTAAATAAATAAATATAGTTTTTAATAAATAAAAAACATAACATACCAAAAAAACAGAGCATCTACTGCATCCGTAAAAATAACATGTAAACAAATAATATATATATATATATATATATATATATATATATATATATATATATATATATATATATATATATATATATATAATACAATGCCCTACACTGATTGCACAACTCGGAGTTTCATACCTCTGCATTATTCAGGTGAGGATTTTAAAAGATTTTAGAAGAGTGCAGGTTTGTGCAATCAATATAAGGTACATTTATTTAACAATAAGCACTGTCTTTTCTTACACTACAGAATATATACAGAATATATACGAATATGTATATTAAAGAAGAGTGAGGAGGATAGCGGTTCAGATAGAGAAATCGGAGAGCCGAGTTCGAATTCCAGTCGAATCCATTAAAATCACTTATGTGCTAATACCCTTGGGAAAGGCATGAATCCTCCTCTTCTCTTCCCATCTATTGGTAAATAGTCCTATAGGCTTGGATGGCAACTGGTCTACCGCTTAAAGAAATGGTAACCTACTGCTTCGTCAGTCATGTATCGAAAGCGTGTATCATGTATCACATATAACTGAATGATATATATATATATATATGTTTTTTAAGTCTATATATATATACATATAAGTCTAAACTTCAATAAAATATCTAGACTTTATGCTATATATATGCAGGGATATATGATGGCAGGATATGCAACAGTATATATATATATATATATATAAAATAATTTAGGTGAATGGGATGCGCATTCCTTTAAACAAAAAAAGGGGGAAAATATGATCTTGCATGTTGCGAGGTCCTTCGTGGCCTAGCCCTAAAGCAAAGTGGATCAAACAGCGTGATCGCCTACAAAGTGGTGGTGGGGGGTCACAGGTTCGATCCCTGATGGGGGAAAGCATTTTCTTTACTAAAATTTATTAAATGCACAGGAAGATAGACGTAATACACACTATTTAATAAATAAATATGTAGCGTTTATTTCAAATACGAAATATCCACTATAGTGACGTTTGAAGTGTGTATATATATATATATATATATATATATATATATATATATATATATATATATATATATATATCAAGAGTGAGTTCATGGAATTTGTGCCTGTACGTGTGTGTGTGTCTATTTTTTATTTGAAATTCTATCTGATCAATTTTTCTTGTAATTGTTTTTCTTCTAAAGCACCCGATCTAAATATATCTTGCTTTTCTATGTATATTTTTTTGTACCGTTTTGTCTGATACAATTTTCCTTCGCTTTATTCGTGCACGTAGACCTCGGAGACGCCAGTTGCAAATAGATTTTAGAAATTGTTACTCACCTAACAGTTGGTTCTCATAATTTTAGACAACGAACACCTGCCTGTTTTAGCTCCTGTTTAGCTCAATAATCAAGAAATCTTTGTGTTGTTCTACAGTGATTTTTTTTAACCAATTCACCCCAAGCAAGGCCATATCCCAGTAAGACGCAGGCGGGCTTCTTCGGGTGAAATATCGCAAAAAAGACTTTAGAAGGAACCGGGAACAAGCGATAAACCTCTCTAGTAAGTACCATAGGCTTTGTCTCTAAAGCAGTGGATTTAATTCACTATCTCGCAACACGAGTCCTGTAAACCATTGGGGTGCTTGGGACACCACGTGTACAACAGCCATGATAGCAGTGTTGTGATTAGACAAAGATAGACAGACACAACACATCTTCTTCCGGCTGGCTTTGAATTCGAAGACTTATTTAAGAATATCTATCTATCTATCTATCTATCTATCTATCATTTAATGTTCAGATAAACATAACAATCTTGTCTTAGAAAAAAGAGGAACACACCAATTTTATTGTCTTAGAAAAAAACAAGACAGTGCTGACGACACTGTGCTAGTGTCGAAAGTCCTCAGAAAATAATGAATATGCATCAACACGGTAATTTTCTTTCTCCCTTTAATAAGGATACTAAAGAACTTGTTCGTATTTTCGAGAGGATCCTATTAAAAATAAATAGACAAAACTATCTATCTATCTATCTATCTATCTATCTATCTATCTATCTATCTCAAACAGTTCATCTATCTATCTATCTATATATATATATTTTAATTTTCAGATAAACATAATCTTGTCTTAGAAAATGATGAACACAACAATTTTTTGTCTTAGAAAAAAACAAGACCCTGATGACGATATTGTCTTAATGTCGAAAGTCCTCAGAATAAAATGAATATGCATCAACATATTAATTTTCTTTCTTCCTTTAATAAGGATACTAAGAATAGGATTCTATTAAAAATAAGTAGACAAGACTATCTATCTATCTATCTATCTATCTATCTATCTATCTCAATCGGTTCATCGATCTATTTTGTTTCCATTTCCCCTACGACATAGTTGTTGCTTCCATATTCAGTCCATAGTATTCTCAGCATCCTTCTGTAGGAACATATTTCTGTTGCCTCAAGTCTCTTCATCTGCGAGAAGATTTTACTTTAATCATATCCCCCCGCCCACAGCAAGGCGATAATACCTCTGTGACGCAATGGGGGGTAACTGGGAATAAAAGTGAATAAGAAGAATTTATTGGGAATAAAGGACAACAGAACATTATTCAAGGTGAAAGAAGATTGCGATGGACATTGCATTTAAATCTTTGAGGATTGTGGATGGCAGTGGGGCAAGAAACCGGAAGAGACTTCTGCAAGCGATAAAAGGAACTATTAGAATAGAACCTACGGTTACATCTAGCGATTGTCCAGCATTCACTACCATAATTGCTACCGTTTACTTCTGTCTGTATAAATTACGCATAACAATAAGATATAGTAAAATAATTGTCGGACTTTGTCCATTTCTTAGTGTGTGACGTCATTTGTTTACGTTTACATACGCTTCCAGTAGATATGAACATTCGAGGGAAATCATCGAAAATTCTAGTTTAAAAGCAGTAAAATCAACCTTGTTAAAATCGGTAGCTAAACTGGTATAGTACGTCAGGCTGGCTATATGACGGTTGCTTGTAGGATACAGGTTCGATTTCTATCGGAGGACGCATATTTTCTATGAAAATATCACGGACGTTCAGGTCGGTAATTGTTGTTAATACTTCTCATTATAAACAGAGCATTTACTTAAATATAAATAATGTATAACAATAATATATATATATATATATATAAAATGTGACAAATATTTTTTCAACATAATCTCCTTTTTCATTTCTTAATGAACTTAGTTCTAAGATACATATTAATCACATATACTGAACCTTATACATTATTTACATTATTTGGACTATTATCCTCATCTTTGTCGCCATATTTATTACAACATCAGGACACCCTTCAAAAGCTTGACGACACTTCGTAGATATCTCTCCCGAGTAAGACCTTTCCCCATAGAGGAGAACACGACTAAAGACTGTGTGTACGCCATCCCGTGCAGTTGCGGAAAGAAATATAAAGAGGAGACAGGCCGCCCCCTTAAGGTAAGGCTTCAAGAACACCAGAAAGCTGTAACGCGAGGGGAAGTAGAAAAATCAGTCGTGGCTGACCACATATGGAGAGAGAAGGAAGATCACCGCCTTCTGTGGGATCAGGTTGAGATCTTAGACAAGGAACACCATTGGAAAATTCGTAAACTTAAGGAATCAGCATATATGCTCGGCCACAAAAATCTCCTGAGCCGACCAAGCATAGAAATGAATACAATATGGGAACCAGTAATAAGGAGTGTCAGAGAAAAGCGATAATAACAACAAAAGTTGCAATATGAGCTCTGATAAAAAGATGTAATGGTAACAGCAGAAAATTGCAATATGAGCACTGGTAAAAATGGTGGCAGGAGATATTAGTTTTATAATACTCAGAAATTCATACACAGTTGTCCTCAAGGGCACATGGCACGGTGGATAAAGGCGTTGGTTTGATACAGTTACAAGACTCAAAGAGTGTGAGTTCAATACCCGGTTATTTCAGAGGGAAATTAACAGGAGATAACTGATAACTGACGTCCATTAAACATGGCATGTGGAACTAGAACAGTTCAGTTCAGTTCGACATTCCAGCCGAAACGTTGTAATAAATATGGCGACAAAGATGTGGTCAATAGTTCGAATAATGTAAATAATGTACATAATACCCCATCTAAGAAATATAGATAGTTACTGAACCTTATAGTATAAAAATACGGCATCTATTTATCTATCTATCTATCTATCTATCTATCTATCTATCTATCTATCTAAATCTGTTCATGTCTATCTATATATGTGTAAATGTAAAGAGACTGAAAAGCATATAAATGAATAGATGAAAACAAACAGTTATGAAGAGACGGAGATCGATAGATAGATAGATAGATAGATAGATAGATAGATAGATAGATAGATAGATAGATAGATATGAACAGACTGATATATGAATATAGAGTCAATATTTACATTGTTTTATTTACTACTTTTCTATATTTATGTGTCGAAGACGTTCCCCCAACGACCGTTCCAAGGAAATATAACAAATATCTAACATAGAATTATAAATAATATACAATTTATTGGTAGGACAAGAATAGCGAGTATAAAAAAGATGTCTGCTCTTCGGAAGGGCGTAAGTATTTAGCCCCGCAACGGTCATTTTAGTCAAGTCGATCTCAGTGAAACCAGTAATTTATTTTCTGACGAAATGAATACAAAAGCTATACGATATTTATTTTGAATAATATCATATTCAATTTCTTACAATTTATTTCTTATCTCTCAGGGTATTCCAATCTTAAATTGGGCTTATCTATCTATCTATCTATCTATCTATCTATCTATCTATCTATCTATCTATCTATCTATCTATCCGTCCGTCCGCCTCTCTGTCTATCTCGTTATATCTTTTTACGTACTTATTTGCTTCACTCAGATCTTATTTATGATCTTACCAGTCCTTTTTCATTTGGATCATATGGTAATGTCAATTATCTACTTCCTCATAAGGAAACATTCACTGATCGAGCAGCCTAGCATCTTTATAAAATCTCCCTCTTAAAGCAGTTCCACAGGTAAATAGGTTTCTCAAATCCACTTTTATCGTCCTTTCTCATATTGATGGGGGCTTTCGTTCCTAAATTTTTGTTTATGGTAGTGTGAAAGGTCAGCAACCTGATTATATCATTATTTTCTCCACGGGAAGCACCAAACTGGGATCAAAACATTATGAAAGTGTAAAAATAGGTCTTAATAACAGCAATACTTTGTAAAATATTTATTACCAGCAATAAAGTTTTGAAGAAAAAATTATTACCACAATACATTTAAAAAAAAAAATTACCAGCAATAAAAATTATCGGCATTAAATAACCCATTGAGGTTGATATGCCGTAAAACAGACCAAACAAAACCATGTCTCATTAAATAATTTAGACAGGTTTTGTCTACTTATTTTTAGTAGAATCCTTTCGTAATTCCGAGCAAGTTTCTTGATATCCTTATTAAAGGAAGAAAGAAAATTATAATGTTCATGCATATTCATTTTATTCCGACTACTTTTGACATTAGCACAATGTCGTCATCAGGGTGTTTTTTTTTGTTTTTTTTCTAAGATGTTTACATTAGCATAAATATTTAGTTTGGTTCGCAGGTAGAAAGAAGAAATTTGAATTGTTGGCTAATGACAGACAATTAAAGACATAAACTAATATACTGATTGATCTTGAAAATGGGGTTTTCTCACAGGCAACAGTGGAGAAAGGAAATTCTTAATACCCCCGTTCTTTAAAAAAACACCCAAAAATCAAACAAACAAACAAAAAACACCAGGAAATGGACGTATTTGATTGGTTTTGTGCGCCTTCGCCACTCGTCTGCTTGTCTCAAATGAAATATTAGTCTGTAGTTAACAGAATTTCAAGGTAATTGTATTTAGCAATGGAATTATCATGTTTTATCGGCTATTATCCAGCTGATTCATTATTCGTATCGCTAATAATCACAGGAGTCATTTATATTTTGGATCAGGTTTTGCGAAAATATTAAAAGTATGAGAGAAGAAAGACAAAAACAAAAGAGAAATGTCGTGGGAGGAGAAATTTGTGCGAGAGTGAAAAAAGAAAGAAAGAAAAAAAAACCTGGGTAGGAGAAGACTATATGAAGGAAAAGAGAGAGAGAGAGAGAGAGAGAGAGAGAGAGAGAGAGAGAGAGAGAGATGGTGTAAAAGGAGAAGGTGACACGAGGAAGAAAGATGGATAAACGGACTAAGTCGGTAGGAGGAGGAGGAGGCTATATGAGAAAGAAAAAGAAAGAGACGGACAGATGGTGTAGAAGGGGAAGGTGGTATGAAGGAGGAAAATAAAGAGAGCGAATAAATCTGTGAGGGATGATTATGTTATATGTAAAGAGAAAGAGACAGACTAAATCTTTAGAAAGAGGAGGCTATATGAGAAAGAAAAAGAAAGAGACGGACAGATGGCGTAGAAAGGGAAGATTATAGGAAGAAGGAAGAGAGATGGACAGAACGTTTGGCAAAATAGTTTATCGATGAACCAGTCACAAAGGGTTATATAAAAATAGAAATATTTGAAATGCAAAAATAACTTCCGATGATAGTATGTAAAAAAAATACTAAGGAAGGTTCTGCTGTAACGAGATGTGTTGTTACATTAAAGGTTCCTATTGATGTGAAAACTAATCTTGCTTGCTGAATGGCCTGTTTGCGTATTTCTCCCTCAGAAAAGAAACTATAGGGGCTCATACAGAAGGTAGTAATGGAAAGCAAGAAGAAGGAGTGAACATCATCTGACAATGTATGGTTGTCATCAAAAGAAACGGCTTAACATGCGAATTACAAATGGAAATACCAAAATTGGAAACGAAGAAAAGTGTACTGAACTATTATGTAATATCAGTCCTCCTACATTATGTGAATGCTGGACAATCTTCCCACAGAATTGAGGCAACAGAAATGTGGTTCTACAGAAGTATGCTGAGAATAACATAGACCAGAATCTATCTTACATATTTATAAGTCTACTATTCGTCCATGCATTGATTATTGCTGTCAGATCTGGTTTGATGCTCCTGTTATACATTTAGAGATTCTTGATAAAATCCAAAGAATCTGCAATGTTATAGATCCTGACCTGGCATCCCGATCTCGCCTTCCCACCACCGTAACGTAGCTTCCCTGTGTCTTTTCGATAAATATTTTCATTGTAATTCTTCTAATGAACTCTCCTCTATGGTACCTAGACTTTATGACTTTACGCGCAGTACTAGATTGGCAGCGAGATCTCATTCTTTTAGAGTTTAAATGGCTAGATATAACCGTTCTTTTATCACACTTATCGCTCGTGGAACTTTCTTCCAGTCAACTTTGGTCTTCAAAGATTTAAATACAATGTCAATCATTATCTTCTTAATGTTTGTTCTTTTATTGTATTCTTTTCTTATTAGTAGTTTTACTCATATTCTTTAATACTCAGTCACTTCCTTGCGTCTTAGTGGCTTTATTGCCTTGCTTGGTGCTAAATGATTAAAACAATAGCAGCAACGACGAAAATTTAAGGAAAATGGCAAGGAAAATAACAAAAAGAGTCAGTTGAAATCTCTAGGGTAGATAATGAGGAAAGAAGGCTGGGAAAATCTGGTACTCACAGGACATAGTGAAGGCAAGATGGACAAAGGAAAGCAAGGCTTAACCTACTTAATGATCTTGGGTTTGCAGAACAGGCATTAGATGTAGCGAAAAGACAAACTTTATTAAGGGTTTCAAAGTACGCGAAGTTGTGGAGAGATATGGTCGTCTACGTTCTGAAGGGACACGACACATTGAAGAAGACAGTATCTGTAAAGCGCGCACATATAATTTGAAAAGAGAGCTCTCCGAACGCTGTTTAATTGAATTTCATTTTCTTTGTTCGTTTTGCTCAGGTCTCTTTTTTGTTCTTTTCAGATGCCAATATTCGAGAATCAAATATCTTACGGATAAATTCCCATAGTCAACATTTACTCTATTTATGAGAAGCTGCATGTAAGTCATTTATTTTCTCTCTCTTTTTTTTTATTTGACGTACATAACAAACGCCCAGTAGTAATTTTTAACAATTTAATTTTTAATAATTACTCTTCGACACCTAATTTTACCAAGCTTAGCCTTTGCCTGTCCAGAACATTTTCATGTGTACTATCCAAACGTTCATTCTTGTTTTCAGATTTCTAACTATTGCAAAGGCAACTCAACTTATTTGGCAAATAGAATGAGCTGATATATAGTGTTTCACATAATAAAAACCTGTGCATCACATGTGATGCACAGAACGTACAAATCATAAGTTATTTACACTTTGCTCTGTGCATCGCATATGATGCAAAGGTTATAATCATTTCAATAAAATAGAATAATGTCTTTCATTTGAGACCTTACATTATCAGTCAAGCGCCCTGTGATTATAGATGATGCCCAAAATATTAGATTAAGCCTTTCCTCACACGTCCTGCTCAATAGTAGACATTATTTTGAACCCTCCTTAGTTTTTCCACTCTTTTAAAATCATGGCTCGTGTGCACCAAATATGATAAAAGGACGTGTAAATCACATATCCTCTGCATCACATATAATGCGCAGGACAGGCAAAGGGTTAAAAAATGATTTCTGTAAATTTTATTATCAAGTCTCCTGACGAATGGATGCAATTTCTGTGAAACTAAGAATAGAAACACATAAACAGAGAGGATTTTATGTGTTATTAATGATGTTCTTGTTGGAGATGCTATGGAGTAGTGGTTAGCGGCTCGGTTTGAAGAATCGGAGGTCCGAGTTAACCCGTCCCTCCTCTTAGATGTGGATTTGATTTTGAAGTTTCATTCTTATCGCCATTTTCTTGTAGGTCCTACCTCTTTAGGCGAAGGCTAGAAGGGGGAAATTTAAAAAAAATCCACCTCTGAGAGGAGGGACGGGATAACCTCAACATCCGCGATGCAAAAGAAACCGGCAAGCCATTGCACTATTCTGCTTTGAATGTCACCATGAACCTCAGCTGCAAGATGGAAGGGATATATAGTGCTTCACATCATAAAATCCTGTACATCACATGTGATGCACAGAACGTACAAATCATAAGTTATTTACACTATGCTCTGTGCATCGCATATGATATAAATTTTATAATCATTTCAATAAAATAGAATAATACATGTCTTTCATTTGAGAACTTACATTATGTTGTAACCTAGGAGAGGTTACTGAATAGAATAATCAAACAAATGTTGGTAATGAATGATAATACTTAGGACAAGAACAACATATATAAGATTCGCCAGCGGCGCGTAGAAGTAGTAATCAACTGCTAGAAGTGAGTCAAGTGAATTCCACAATGAATCACCATCTGCAGGATATCTCTACCAACCGCCCCACGCGGTCAGATGTGACAGAAGGCCGAATTTAATGTGGGGTATCCGAGCCCGTAGGCTCGGCCAAAAATTCCCCGTATAAAACGGGGTCGGTTAGCTTTTTCCGGGGACGACACTCTGCACTTCGACATAGTCTCGTCTGGGGTTATCTGGGGTACAAAGGTTATAATCATTTCAATAAAGTGGAATAATTCATGTCTTTCATTTGAGACCTTACATTATCAGTCAAGCGCCCTGTGATTGTAGATGTTACCCAAAATATTAGATTAAGCTTTTCCTCACAAGTCCTGAGTAGACTTTTTTTTCTGAAGTCTCCTTAGTTATCCCACACTTTTAAAATCATAGCTCGTGTGCACCAAATATGATACACGGACGTGGAAATCACATATCCTGTGCATCACATATGATGCGCAGGACAGGCAAGGGGTTAAGGATAAATTGCTTTGTATATACGTCCTGTGTTGCGATGAGGGTTGTCGAATGGTGTTAAAAAAATGAGGGCTATCGAATGATGACGAATACGATGAGTGTATCGAATGATGTTTAAAATTTTAATTAATCTTTTTACTAATTACCGCCCGACACCAAATTTTACCAAGTTTGGGGATAGATTGTTTTGTATACACACCATGAGTTACGATGAGTGTTATCGAATGATGCTGGGCGTTGTCACGCTCTTAGAACAATTACGCCCCCCCCCGCTCTATTAGAACCAAAGCAACTTTTAGAGCCCTTTCCTTACATTATGAAGGTTTCAATCGATTTTGAACCGACGAGTAATCTCCATTCGGAAATACGTTTTTTTTTTGCCTTGTCCCAGCGACTAAAATGTAATTTTTTCTTTTTAAAAATATTGTCTGCTTTTCAATTTATAGCTTATGTTTTTATAATATAGACTTTTACACTGCAGGCACAACCAATCTTTACATATTGACTCACGTATAAACACGACCAATATTTAACCATGCACTCGAGTATAAACACAATGTTTACATATAGACACAAGTATAAACACGGCCAATATTTACATGTAGACTCAAATATAAATACGGCCAATGTTTACATATAAACTCAAATATAATCACGACAAATGTTTACATATAGACCCAAATATAAACCCGACCAAAGTCTACATATAGTCTCAAGTATAAATCCGACCCATTTTTAGATATAGAATCAAGTATAAACACAACCTATCTTTACATATAGACTCAAGTATAAATCCGGCCAATGTTTATATATAGTCTCAAGTATAAACTCGACTAATATTTACATATAGTCTCAAGGAGATTAGCATCTCAATATTAGATAATCAAAGACAGGTTGATATATCATAAAATCCATCAACGCAGCCCAACCCAACCCAACCCAACCACCACCACTATTGCTACTACCACTACCACTACTGATATTATTATTAATAGGAGCATTTCGAAGTTTGGCAATGGTTAACGAGCTAGTCTTGTTGACTTATTTGATGCACGTTCGATCTTCACGGGGTGAATTGTGACCTATAAAATTTTGTGGGTGCCTTGGCGTGTGGTAATAGTTAGCGAGCTAATCTAGTTGACCGTTACTGAACGGAGAGAGTTTTCCTTACAGAACGCCCTATACTTGGGGTCCTATGTCAAAACGAGGCTAAGGATAGTAAAACGCAATCAAATTATAGAAAAGTTTTCATGATGCTGGAACTCAAGCCTGTTTTATTTTATATTTTCCGTAAAATAAAATAAAAAGAAAGGATAGGAAAAATCATTGGTAGTGTCCAGGAGCAGGCTCGGATTTGCTTGATTTCACACCACGCTATCTTTTCCAGTCAGTCAGTTGTCAATAAGTCCATATTCCATCCCGAATCCTGAATTCGAAGGGCGTCCAACGCTGTTCTGTTGAAACGGCGTAACCACAGGAAGCGACAACAGTCACTGGATTTGAAAAAAAAATGTGTTAGTAGAAAGATTTTATAAATAGCGCTGGCTGCTACGTCAGTGAATGTCGTATTTCTCCCTACAGCGAATATGCGATTAAAGATGAGAACAGATACTACACTTTGATCCCAGCCTGATGTCCAGGCTGTGAACAAAAGCATAGCTCGAGTAGCACTGGCTGCTCGGCCAATGAATGCTGGATATTTCCTTATACGGAAACGGCTAATATTTCCATTACCATTAGAGATGAAAAGAATTAATGTTAACCATTAACGTTACCATTGCCGTAAATATTTCGGTGACAGTTTTTGCTGGTTACTTAGAATAATTCACTTTAGCTGTGGATAGAAATTTTGGCATTTCAAGCACCCTGTGTGATTCACCGTTGGCCGCAAACTGAGATTTAGAATGCCCGTTAAATCAGCAGACTCCCGATGCTGCATCCTTTGGTTGCTTGTGACTTGCATTAGGTCTGATTCCGATGCACGAACTTTTTCGGCTCGGTTGGACCTGTCAGGAGTAATACTCCTGCCGGTATAATTATTTGGTGGGGGATACGCAAAACCCACCATCACATCAAGGCGAATTTATGGAGAATGGAAAAAAAAGAGGTTTTATTTTTTTCTTGATAAAGTACATACGAAATATGAAATCGAGAAAAAAAAAAAGAAACCTAAACTATTAGAATAGCGAAGAAAAAAGCTAAAAAAAAAAAAAAAATAAAACAAACAAATAAAAGCTCGTCCACTTTTGCTGATTCCATGTTTGGCGCAGTAAAAATCTTTCTGTTTTTTATTGTATTTTCGTAGAATATTTCTAGAGTATTCTATATAGTCATGCGTCAGAAGCAAGTCGATCGTTTGTCAACGGAAATTTCAGAAGATAACTCTGGAACACAACAACAAAATCATTTCTCTATATTTCTGAGATGAGGTATTATGTACATTGTTTACATTATTCGGACTACTGTCCTCATCTTTGTCGCCATATTTATTACAACGTTTCGCTCCGGCCTTCTTCAGGTGGTTGGAATGTCATACAAAAAACAAATAGAGAGGTTAATGATTTAAATGGCGTGAATACATCTTCGCAAACAATATAAATAAGATACACCAACCCCGAACCTGTATATGAATGATATGATCCCTGTTTATAAATTCCAGTTGCATAAGGTCTTTTTAATTTTTTACAAGCTTTTGTCTATTCCTACAGACATCCTCAGGTATGGAAATATATTTGTTCTTGTTTTTTTTTTTCCTTCTCGGTAATAAGAGGACAACGAAAATATAGATGAAATCCGAAAAAATGCCATGGGAAATGTGTTATTGTTTTGGAACGTGCGGTCGCAACGCTGAGTTTGAATTTAAATTTTAAGGTTGTGCGTTTTTGTACAAATATAGCAATAAGAGAATTCTTTTTACTGGTAGATTTTCCGTCAATGTGGCATGAACTATTTTGTTCAATAATTACAGGAATATCACACTTATTATCCGAAAGTTGCACGTTGGATCAGTTATTTTAATTTCAATTAAAAGGTGCAAATATAATTTATAAATTCATGAATCATTCATACAAAAAACAAATATAGATGTTAATGATTTAAATGGCGAGAATACATCTTCTCAAACAATATAAATAAGATACATCAACCCCGAACCTGTATACGAATGATATGATCCCTGTTCATAAATTCCAGTTGCATAAGGTCTTTTAATTTTTACAAGCTTTCGTCTTTTCCTACGGACATCTTCAGGTATGGAAATTGCAACTTTTAATTGAAATATATAGATATACTAGCAGTAGAGCCCGGCGTTGCCCGGGGATGTAACAGTAAGAGATAGATCAAGTATCCACCATCATAAAGACTGAAAAATAAAATTGACAAAGATTATTGTTTAAGGTTGACGGACACGCATGTCTTAATTAGTTTTTATTTTTTTTATTTTTTACGAATTGGTCAAACTCAAACAAAAACATTGTTTTCAATCGTCATGAGTCTACTGATTGAATAGAATTTTATTATAAATAATTGTCTTATAAATGGAATTTTTAAAGCATTCTGAATGTTAAAAATAAAGAAAAAATTGTGCAAGAGAATAAGAAACACTACCTTCCCCCCCCCCAAGTGAAGTTTTGTTTTATCGGCTGAAAAATATAGGAAATCCGATGTGAGTTGTCCCCCTTCCATTTTAACGATGTCTCTTAATCGTGTTTTCAAATTGATTTTGTGCAAAAACAATCATATTTTTCCCATTTTTGGCGCTGTCAGAACCACCACAAGGTAATTTTATGTAGTCCTGTGAAGTTTTGTTGAAATCGGTTGAAAAATGTAGGAAATCCGATCCAATATATAAACGTTACAGACACACACACAATCTGCGTTTTATAATAAGTAAGATATGCATATATTGACTACTAATATTATATATACATATATATATATATATATATATATATATATATATATAGTTTGAGTTGGTGGGGGAATAAGATTACACAATTTTTAAGCGGGTGTTGTTTTTTTTGACGAATCAGGATACAAGTATAATTTAAGGTGGCAAAATTAATATCTCTTAAGGGTTAGGTGTGGGTTTGTAATTTCTGTCTGTTGATACTGGCTTCCTTATATGAGAACGTGTCATCATTGTCTGGTATTTTAAGATACACTACAATACAATTGGCATTTTTATTTATTTTATTTATTTTCTTATTTTATAAAATATACTGGGATTTTCTTAAAGGAGCCTTGAAATATGATTAAGTCATATTTTTCAAATTTATATTTTTGTTTATAAAGATCTAAAATATTTATTGATTATATTTATTAATAAACTATATACGGTGTTGTAAATTTAAAATATTAGAATTTAATTACATATTTTCTTTTTTTTGGGGTCAAATAATAGATATATCATTATGTAATTTTTTTTTTATAATTAATTATTTTTAACGAAAACATAATACAATGTCTACAATATATATATATATATATATATATATATATATATATATATATATATATATATATAACACTTCAATTATGTATGGCTGTTGAGGTAGAAGAAGGATACTCTAACAAAAACCTACAGATTTGTCGTTTCGGTTTTCTGTGCTACCAAAGTGTGTCTTTTCGAATTGCAATGTCATTTTCCTATACTGTCCTTGTTGAACCATATATACTTTTCGAAACTCACTCAACACTTTGATTTAAGGTATTTTGAGCTTTTAGCGATTCTCAGCAGCGGAAATTAAAAGAAAGACTGAAGGAAGAAAGAAGAGTACGGTATCAAAACGACATCTTTCATTTCTTTCCGTCTCTATTTAGATCATTGATTCCAGGCGAAAACCGCAGAACGGAGGATACAATAACAGTCAAACAAGTCCGTTTTCAATTCCTTGAAGAAAGGAATCAACAACCTGCCTCCCCCAATGTACGAATTAAGACGTCACGCGAAAAAAGAAAAATGAAGGAAAAAAGAAAAAAAAATTCTACAGATGTAATGGAAAAGTGTTGATCGCTCATTCGTCATGGCTACCTTGTAAGAGCAGTTCCAATTGAAGAAAGCAGACGTCACATGTCTCCAAGGTCAAAGAAAATTAATCTAAGAATTTCAGATTATTTACTAAGCGTAGCTTTGTTTTGGCAACAATGCCACCAGTTCTTTTGTCTAAATGCCATGTTCCTTAAGGACGTAGGCAATCATACCTCTCCACAGTTTCTTTTTGTTCCTTACTTGTGAACTACCATGGCTTCCGGGGAAAGATACTGTGGTTTCCCCTTACGTTCTGCACTGTTTTCAATTCAATTTTCCTTCTCTCTTAAGGACGTCGGTGATCATGGCTCTCCACAGCTACCTTTTGTTTCATATTTGTAAACTGTCATGGCTTCCTGGGAAAGATAAAGATGTGGTTTCCCTTTACGTTCTGCACTGTTTTGAATTCAGTTTTCTTTCTCTATTAAGGATGTAAGTTATCATGGCTCTCCACAGCTACCTTTTGTTTCTTATTTGTGAACTGCAAAACTTGTACAAAAGTAAACGCAACAGACTAGGATGAACTTGAACTCGTCTAATCTTTTCCTCTTTCAGCGTTTATAACTTTGATATCACCTGTACATTCGATTAAACACAGTGCACGCATTGAATATCGAACTCACGACTGATTTATGTAAAAGTTCAGCTTGCTGAAAATAATAACATAACGTGGGTCTCTTATTTCCTATGTCAGTTACTCGGCTTTAAGTATATATATATATACATATACTTTTGTTATGGGATCTTACCCATAATAATAATAATGGACTATTCCATACTTAATAAATACTACGCCTCAGGAGTAGGCAGTGACTGAGTCGGTAGTTCAAGTCGAGTCAAGAGTCAAGTCAGAGGCAGTCCGAATCAGAGTCGCGTTCAGACAATTACTGCAAGACATTGGAATAGTGATACTGGTCGAGACTACATTGTTCTCTCTACTAAACCTGATTGTTCATACTAACACTTCTACTTCTCTGGATATATTCCTGTTTGTAATATATCTGTGTTATTCCATACCTGTGTTCGAGTTATACTTTATTGGTTCTACCTTGGACTATCACCGTGGTACAAGAAACCAGACCATAACAACCTTACCAATATCCGTAACTGAATATTTCTAGACGACTCACTCAATTTCTTCGTCAAATTCTTGGATTCTTGGAATCAGTAGATAGATTAAAATATGTAGGTTTTAACTAATAGTTAAAAAAAATATTAAGATATTTCATAACTTAGTTACCTCCCCTGATGTTTACATCGTGACATTTAAAACGTACAGTACGTAAACTTAGCGTTTTTCACTTCACAGGTAAAAATTTAACTTTCAAAGGAACACAAGAATTTTATCTTAGAAAACCAACATCCTCAAACAACATCCTGA
>CAHIKZ030005625.1:2720000-2772043 GCA_903632075.3 Acanthosepion pharaonis
TATATATATATATATTTATATATATATATATATATATATACACACACACACACACACACATATATATATATATATATATATATATATATATATATATATATATATATATATATATATATATATATATATATATGTAGCAATAATTCAACCACCATGCCTGTCTGTGATTTATTGCTTCTTTATTAGTGAATAATTCGTTTTTGAGAAACTATCCAAGTACATGCTTTGCTTCGAATATCAACCCTGATCATCATCATTATAATTGAGGAATAAAAAAAAATAATAGAATTTTCTTGTCTACGGAACTGACTGCATTGTTATTCCAGATAATGACCAAAGTTGGGACTCGAACAAAAGCATGAAGTTTGGACAATTCCTCCACAAATTTGATCCCGTTATATACGTCGGTTTCATTTAACAAAACAAACTACACACTCTTCAGGAGGTTGGCAGTCATCGTTCTCTACGGCTTCCTTTACTTTTCTATCTGTAAACAGTACATTACCATGGTTGCTCTTGGAAAAAATATTTTTTTATCCACATTTTAAACTTATAATGTTTCTTCTCCTAGTTCGGTAGCCAATCAAGGCTTGAAATATCAGTTTACTCAACTGCTTAACCCATAGCTGGAGTTTGGAAAGAAGAAATTGAACCCAACCTTTACCAAGGGTAATGGGATGAAAAGAACACAAATTCAACCGGAATTTGAATTTTGTCTACTGATTCCCTTTTTTTCCGTCTTGTTAGCATATAAGCCACCTACACTTCAATTTAGGCTTTCTATACATAATGTGCGACTTTTTAGTTTGGAATTCATCATTTATTTCTATTGTGAAAAATTTTTTGTAATTATTAGTTTATTAATATTTTCTGAGAGTCCAAAGATTGGCCTGTAGCAAAGTTTGCGTCAAGACGAGAGAAAGTCAGAAAAAAAATAACCAATTAAAGATGGCGACAGCATTGAAATTAAAAAGAAAGAAAGAAACTCATCCTGGTTATACTTGACCTGTGTAATGGCCGCCAGGCATTGATTGATCTTTTATGCCGTCTTTAGTTTATCAGTCTCGCTATTAATCTATCTTAGTGCCATGATTAACTATACAAGTATTTTCGTTTGTTGCTTCTTGTCTATTTGTCTGTATGTATGTTGGGAGCAACAGGCAACAGAAATTATTCATTATTTGTTTGAGAACTTTTCAGCACCATTCGTATCTATCTATCTATCTATCTATAACAGTTTCTTTCTTTCTTTTTTTTCTTTCTTTCTTTCTTTTTTTTCTTTCTTTCTTTCTTTCTTTATGTCTTTATCTCTCTCAATCTATCTATCTATCTATCTATCTATCTATCTATCTATCTATAACAGTTTCTTTCTTTCTTTCTTTCTTTCTTTCTTTCTTTTCTTTCTTTCTGTCTGTCTGTATCGGTCTCTTTCTTCCTGTGTATCAGTGTATTTCTTTCTTTCTTTCTTTCTAAATCTCTTTATCTCTCTCTCTCTCTCTCTCTCTCTCTCTCTCTCTATCTATCTATCTATCTACCAAAAACGACCTGTGTCGGTTTCTATCTATCCATCTATATCAATTTCTATCTATCTATCTATCTATCTATCTATCTATGTTCATATGTATTTCAGTCTGTTCATATGTATCTATCGCTCGATCTATCTGTCTAGGTTTATTCATATCTAGCACCCACTTCTTTTATATCTCGCGTCCCTACAAGACGTGGGCGATCATGGCCTTTTACCGTTTCCTGTTTTTATTACTCTAAGTAACTTGTGACTATTTACTACACCTCTTTGCCACCCATCCGCACAAGTATGTTACTCGCTGTCTCCCCGTCCTTCTGTGTTCCCATGAGTATTAAAATCTCTGCGCCCTTTTTCCTCATTATGTGTCAAGAAACTTCAAATGCCTCTTTTCTGATTGTGAGTATTAATTTCCTTGTAGTTCCTTAAAAATTCCTCATTGTCCACATGTTCTGTCCGTGTTATTCTCAGCAATCGTCAGTGGAATATTTTTGTTCCTTCAAGTCCCTTCTTTAGCTGTGAGATTGCCAAGATGTAGCGGCATAGAGCTCAGCACTTTTTTCTTCGTTTCTGGGGATATTTTCTTATCTCTTCATACTTTGCTTAGTTTCTGGAAGGCTTCTTTCGCTTTTCTAATGCCTCTCAGATTTTGTATTACGACATCACTTAGTTAAATTTCTGTAACTACTTGATTTTAACCCCACAACACACCTTAGATTGGTTTCTCGTGCTGATAACGTCTATGCTGCCACACATGGTCTAGTACTTCTGTTAGGCATTTAGACTTTCCTGATAAAATCCAAAGAAGAATCTGCATTTTTATAGGCCCTCACCTAGGATTCCAGCTTCAGTCACATTCCCATCACCATAACGTAGCTTCCCTGTGCCTTTTCTATAAATACTTTCATGTCAATTGTTCTGATGAACTTTTCTCTATGGTACCTAGACTTTATGAATTTAAGCGCAGTACTAGGTTGGCGGAAAGGTCTCATCGTTTTACAGTTGAAATGGTTAGATGTAAGCGTAAGTCCTATACTAACATTCTTCTCTCACGCTTCATCGACCGACTTTGTGCAGATACACTGGCTTATTGCGTTCCAGCCAAGTTTGATCTTCAAATCTTTAAATGCAATGTCAATCGTTATCTACTGGCTTCATGATTCCTCTTATTGTTCTCACTTAATTTTTTTTTATTCTTTCACTGTCAGTAACCTCTTGTGTCTTAGTGGCTTTATTTCTGTGCATGGTGTAAAGTGATTAAAAAAGCCCTAAAACATGCAATTTATTTTCTTATAGTTAATAGTCCTTTCTTCTATCTTTCCTTTACTACCTCAGTATCTGATCCTAACAACTGTCATTTTAGAAATGTTTAAATCTATAAGGCATGAAGTCAATCACTTTGAAAGACATGTTAGGGATTTGCTATCTGTTTCTGATGCTGGTTCTTCCTTCTGATCTTACTAACTGGGTGAAAAACAGGCTTTCACCCTTCTGCTGATCTCTATTTGTATGTTATTTCCTGTTATTTGTTTCTTTGCCTCAGTCTGCGAGCGTGTCTGTCTGGGTTATTTTTATAATCGCAAACCGTCTAGAATAACCTTGTTTAAAAGTGCATTCTAATAAAGTATCGATTACAAATTTAGCCCGCGATTTATTGATTCATAGCTGTAGTTCCACAGGGGCGCACTGGTCAATGAGAATTACTGACAAAACCTCCAAGAAGCTGATTTGTCATTTCGAGCTGTAAGAGATTCCACGATACCATTTTTTTTTTCTGCGAGAGAATGTTTATTTAGAATATTTGGATTTCAGGATTTTAAGCATGGGTTGAACTGATAACCCCTCCCTAAAACATGCAGTTTGTTTTCTTATAGTTAATAGTTAGTCCTTTCTTCTTTCTTTCCTTTACTACTTTACCTAAGGGTTCTTCCATCGGCTCCTACCAACTGTCATTTTAGATTAAATCCATTTTATTTAACGCCCCCCCCACGTGGCTCGTATGTGACACAAGGCCAGATTAAATCCATAAGGCAAAAAGCCATCTCTTCGAAGGACATGTTATGGATTTACTGTTTCTGATGCAGGTAACCGGTAACACAATTTAACCTGTCGCACGTTACACGGAGAGAGATAGTCCAGTAAAACCATTGTACAAAGAAACGCCAGAAATCATCAAAGTTAAGCAACGTCGAGCCTGGTCAATACCTTGATGAGCGACCGCTTGGGAATAGCATGTGCTGTAGGCGTGGATGTGCGGATGGTGTAATGGCTCGGAATTGGAACTTGGGGAACCGAGTTCCAATTCCAGTCGGCTTTGTCATATTCACTTACGCGCAAATACTCTTGGGAAAGGTATAAATCCATCTTTTCTCCCCCAGCTATGGGTTAATTAGTAGGACTTGTATCAGTAAATCCTTATTATCTCCAAAAATTTCTTATAATCTAAAAATATATGCTTGCTTTAGATAATCTGCAATATTATAGGCCCTGACCAGGCATCATGCTTTCCAACCGCAGTAATATAGCTTCCTTATGCCTTTTCTATAAATACTTTTATGGAAATTGTTTTGATGAATTCTCCTCTATGATACCTAGACTTTATGAATTTAAACGTACTGCTAGATTGGCGGTGCGGTCTCATCATTTTACAGTTAAAGTAGCTAGATGCAATCGTAAATTCTATGCTAATAATTTCTTCTATCGCACTTCTCGCTTGTGGGACTCTCATCCAGCTTCATGCTTCCCAATCAACTTTGGTCTTCAAAAATTTAAATGAAATTGTCAATTGTTATCTTCTGTCTTCTTAATTTTTGTTCTTTTATTCTTTTCCGTCCTTAATGGTGTTTTATTTTTCTCATATTCTGTAAGATTCAGTAGCCCTTTGCGTCTTAGTGGCTTTATTGGCTTACTTGGGAAGAAATGATTAAAAAGAAAAAAAAAGAAAAAAAAAGGTTATGCCGTTTAAAAGAAATCAATCAATTAACTTCTGTAAGTCATGTGCGTGTTAAATTCTCTAAGTCTTCTTTCCTCATTAGTTAGCAGCAATTTTCTTGTAGATCCTTTTCTTATTATAACTAAGAGAAGAATTTAGAAATCATGAAAATCATTTTTTATTCTTTTTTTATTCGTTTAGAAAATAAATCTTCTCCAAAATCATCAAGAATTTTCAAATGTCACTTTTTGGTAGTTCCTATTTTCTGCTAAACTTCTTCATTGACCACATACTTCTCTATTAAATCGTCCGGAAATAATGTTATAATAATACTTGATTGATTCATTTTTTATGGCTCATCAACCCATTGCAGGTTATTTAAAGACAGAAACTATTTTTATATTGTAAGAATTTTATTTTGTTTGAAATAATAATGTTTTTAGTAATATTAGCTGGGGGAAGAGTTGAAGTGGTGGATTCATGCCTTTCCCAAGGTTATTTGTGCGTAAGGGATTATAATGAACCCAAAGGGAACTGGAACTCGGCTCTCTGATTAATAATTCTGAGCCATTATCCACTACACTACCCGAACATCCAACCTCACGGCACCTGGTACTCCCAAAAGGTCACCCATCTTGGTAGTGAAAAGGTTTGACGTTGCTTAACTTCGGTGATCGTACGAGAACTGGTCTTTCAAAGTGATGTGACCCGAAGCCGGAATGATTTTAGAATCAAGTTTTATTCGTGAATTAATTTATTAATGTGTTAAACCTGTTGGATTTCGTGCCAAATATCAATAGTGTTGGAATCAGTCAGAATAGAAAGCCTGAACGTCTACACATTTCTGCCATCGAGTTACAAGTTTATTTATGACTAAATAAAAAAATCTAAAGGTTTGGGCGTCAAGAGATATTTGCAATTTCTGCAACAACTTTGCTACGAAACCTCTTTTGGCATAAAAAATTGCCAAGAAAAAATTCCAAGTTCGTGAGCTTCTTCAACATGTGACCGAACATTGTCAGGAAGCAGAATTGGACCTCGTCGATTAACCAGGGCAGGCCTCAGTTTGCTTATTGTGAATTCCATCCAGTAAACTTCGGCAGTGATACGCTGGTTAGATTCCAGAAAAAAATGTATATCACCAATGGTGGATCACCAGACAGTTACCATAGTCTCTTCTTGTCGCAATGTTGCTATTGGTAAAGTGTTTGAGTCCTTCGTCATTGAGCCGATCGTTTACGATTGTCATAAACGATACATATTGTTATGGTCCGGTTCCTTGTACCACGGTGATAGTCAAAAGGTAGAACCAATAAAGAAGAACTCGAACACGTATATGGAATAACACAGATATATTATAAACAGGAATATATACAGAGAAGTAGAAAGTGTTAGTACAAACAATCAGGTTTAGTAGTAATTGTCTGAACGCGACTCTGTTTCGAACTGCCTCTGACTCGACTGGACTGACTCGCTCTGACTGACTGACTCCTGACGGACTTCACTCCAGACTTCAGACTGAACGCCCTGCTTCCTCTTGAGGCGCAGTATTTATTACGTATGGAATAGTCCATTATGTTATTATGGGTAAGGTCCCATAACACATATCTTATCACAAGTCACTCGACGTCGTCTACAGTACTCGGGACATAGTTTGATCTATCCAGTGCCTCCACGATGCCTGAAACCGACACGACTCAGAAGGTCAAGTCGGGAATAGATCAGATTCGGGAATTGATTGGGCATTGGTCGTATAGTAGTTAGCGTGATGATTTTGGCTGGAGTTGCTGGGTTGACTTCTTTTTACCTCCTCTTCAGTCTTTTTCCTCTCTTCGAACGTGAAACAACCAAAATGAATTGCTCCTCGCCAGGATGGACGGCTTCTGTTTCGCAGATGTAAGGGTTGATTCCGTCTTGAATGAGACAAGACTTCTGTTGGTCTTTGAATTTGCGTTTTGGGATTTGTCAGTTATCTCCTGTTAATCCCCCTCTCCAAGTTCTCCACTGCCTTAACTGGGTATTGAACTCACAATCTTTGGGTCCTGTCACTGGATCTAACGTCTTTATCCACTGTGCCATGTGTTCTGAAAAAGTGATACTCACTGGGCGAGAGATCAGGAGAATATGGTGGATGTGGTCTCGTATTCCAAGTTTGTGAGCTTCTGCAATGTCATCCTGACAATATGTGGCCGAACATTATCATGAAGCCGTGTGGGAATAAAAAAGCGATTATCTCTCTTTGGTCGAGATAAGTCCCGTGGGTCACATGACGGTCGCTTAGTGACGCCACTCCATACAGTGACGAAAGTGGCAGTCAATTTAATTCGGTTTTCAGTAATCAATCGAGCAGTCGTTTGTATGGCTCGGGACTCTAGGCTCGGGATGAGGCTAAATCTGCCTCTTCCAGCAAGTCAATAGTACCTTTTCCCTTTGGGAATATATCTTCCACAGATATACAAAGTAACTATCTCCAGTTAGCAGTCCTCAATTTGGGAAAATCCAAGATTCACCGTTTCCTGGTCTCGGAATATGTACTTGCTTAGGACATAGTAGATGAATCCGGTCCGTTCGAATCTGGAGTGACTTCTCCAGAAACACAGAAGAATCTCCATATTATATGTAAGATGCCTGAAAAAGTGGTACTCACTGGGCGAGAGATCAGAAGAATATGGTGAATGTGGTAGAGTCTCGTATTCCAACTTTGTCATCCTGGCAATATGTGGCCGAACATTGTCATGAAGCAGAATGGGCCCCATTTTGCTTAACTGAATGTTCATTTTATTCAGTTGTTGTCAGTAAACTTCGACCACCAGCCAATCACCATAATCTTCTGTTGGTGTAATTTCGGTTTTGAAAAATGTCTGGGTCTTTCGTCATCATAGGTGGTCCTTCTCCCGCCATGCATCTCTCCTTCTGGGTTCTTCTGGGAGGATTGGTAGAGGAGGAGAAGGTTTTTTTTTTCTCCCCGTCAGAGTAGATGCTGCGGTTGTAGTATCTGCTTCGTGACGGAAGCTTTCTTACCTCCCTTGCGTTCCCGTTGCGTAACATCTATTACATAGAGGTGGTAAGACCGACTATGACTAGATTAGACAAACTCTGACCAGTTTAGACAAGCTATGACCAGCTAAGACCAGTTTAGAAAGCTTTGACCAGCTATGACCAGCTTAGACCAGTTTAGACCAGCGGTCCGAGTGTTTCCACTCGGGTCCCCACGTTAAAAAACAACCTTGTGTCACAACCTGACTCAGTTGGGGGTCAAGGTAAATCCAGGGTCCTTCGTCATCATTAAGGCAGTTGTTTACTATTGCCAGAAAGGATTCATTTTTCATCCCAAGTCCCTATTCAATCAAGAATCGGATCATTCCAATTTCACAGATACAGCATCAAACACACTTCAAAACTCTTTGACTTTCACTGACTTTATGTAGAACCCATTTATCGAGTTTAATTCACCTTGCCAATTTTCTTGAGATGGTCCGATATCGTTGAAATGCTAACAACCATTATCTGGGACATTTCTTTGAAATTTTTATATTGGGTTGTGTTCGACTCGTGTCTTTCAAATGCTGATTATCAATTGCAGATGGACGTCCCCTACTACCTCGATTTTCAAGACTCGTATCCTTACTGCGGAACTCCCGAAACTAGCGCCGTACTGTCTGATCACATGTTGCTCCTTCGCACTTTTATCTTCTGTTAATGTTGGCAGCGGTTTGAGAATCATTATGGCCACAGTTATAAACGCGTCTTTTTTTTTCATGTTTTAAGTTAGGCATCTCAGTCGTTTCAAGACTCTTTATCATCTCAGAGGATATTGTCTAACACCTATTAACATATAAAAATTCTATGATATGTATTTTTTTCAATCGGTTATAATTTTCTAGATTTCGTAGATAATACAAAAATGCTATGAGAAAATTATATATTTTTCTCGCTTAATTACACGCATAAAAAAAACAAAATCTAGCCAAGAAATAGCTGTAATTTTAAGCTCTGTTATTACTGATGATTTCGTGAAATTGGTGCTGCCGGGTGTAAGAAGTTTATATACTTGAAGACAAGAACGAGTCTAACAGAAATACGAAATATATTGTTTAGTTTGATCCAAAATTGTTTGATAAAATTTTTGATATAATAATAATAATAAAATTTTTAAATTCAGACTAATGTCTTCATCTTTATTGTTGTTATCATAATGTTTTTGATCCCTGTTGTACTCGGCCTTCAAATGCCTATCGATCTGTTTAACCTTTAGAGGATTTCGAATTTCAGCCTTTATTTAATCTACGAGAGCAGATTGTTCTCGTTCTGATGTCCAAATCTCGCGATATCTCGTTTTGTTTTTTGTTTTTTTTAAATACTGCTCAGTAATTGCTCGCTCTGTTTACAAGTACGTACTACTCGGCCGAGTAAGTAACTAAAGTATAGATCAGTCAAAATATCTATTTGAGTTTTACTAAAAATATTCCGTCAATTAAGCTTTAGAATTTCAACAATTCTTTCGTTTGACGCTTGCCCTCCATATATGAATGGCAAAGTAACCACAAAGGATCTTAAAGTATAGCTTTTGAACAACCAGATGTTATTTTCTATGGAATCACCCTGCTTGCTGATTTACAATGGCCCTAATATTCCTATCAATTGTAAAATCAAGGAAGACCTGCTCAATGGGGTTTCAAGTTTGACATTACATAGGGTATTTTAACCTTTGCTTTTATCCTTATTAATTTTGCCTTTTCTCTATACCCCTGTTGTATCTTTGCATAACAATGGAACTCATTACACTACTCACATTCAGGTTGGCCGCCATTTTGTGATGAAATGTCGCCTGCTCATGTCTTATAGGTTATATGGTTGCCATCCTTTTATACTCATACGCTTAGGTCAATAAATATCAACCAATGATCCTAACATACATACACATATTGGTATAAACAAAAACGGGCGAAGAACAGCAGAAGATGAGGGTTCTGGAAGACAGAAGATGGCGATTGACGCTGCATTCAAACTTTTGAAGATCGTAGGTGGCATGGAAGAAAGAAATCGGAAGTGAATCCCACAGGTGAAAAGTCTGAGAAAAGAAATTATTAGAATAGAACAGATTAGAATAGGTTGTATCTAACTAGTTCAACAGTAAAACAGTGAGACCTAACTGCCAATCTAGTAGTACGCTTAAATTCATGCAGTTGAAGCACCTAGATGGAAAGCTCATCAGAACAATTACCAAATATTTGTAGAAAAGACAGAGGGGATTCACGTCACGTCGGTGAGAAAATGACTGAATTCAAGTTGCCAGACAACGACCAATTAAATAACAGATACTTCTTTGAATTTACGTCCTGGTTAAGACGATAAACTACATCCCCGTCCTGGGTATGACGATAAACTACATCGGCGTCCTGGGTAAGGACGATAAACTACATCCGCGTCCTGGATAAGACAATAAGCTACATCCAACAGCAAGGCCTTTGATCAGGACGTTTTGAGGAGCATGGAACCACCTCTTAATTGTTGGTGTTTCCAGGTCCAACCTAACCCGAGGTGGTATCACCTGTTAGGGTCCCAGCTATGGGCAGATAGTTAACCCCTAAACTGGGGTCAAAACACTATGAAGGTGTAAAAATAGGTTTTAATACCAGAAATACTTTGTAAAAAAATATTACCAGAAATACATTTGTGGAAAAAATATTACCAGCTATAAATTTTTGAAGAAAAAGTATTACCAGAAATAATTTGTCGGCATGAAAATAACCCATTGAGGATGAGATAATGTAAAACAAAATAAACCAAACCAAATCGAAGACTGGGTGTCATGTATATTGGGTTTCGTATATTGATGTGTAATGAGTATCATGATGAGCATATTATCTGTCTCTTTCTGACTGCAACTATCAGTTTCCTTACAGGTCATATCCGCCTTAAAACTTCCACATTTCTCACATGGTCTGTCCATAATATTCTCCTTTTCGGTAGAACGACATCTCTGTCGCTTCAAGTCTTTTCTTCATCTGTAATATAAAGAGATTTTCCCAGTATTCACTGGGATATAGACGATTAGGTATTACATAACAGTTCAACACACTTTTCTTTCTTTATAAGGATATTTTCCCCATGTCTTAACACGTTGCTTAGTTTCTGGAAGACACCTTTCGACCTCCCGAAGCGTCTTCGGATTTTCTGTTGCTATACTATCCAGATAGTTAAATTTCTGTAACTGATTCATTTTGACGTCACCAATGCTTAGAACAAATATTGGAGAACTTTTAGAGGGAAATTAGCAGGAGATAACTGATAGCTGACATCCATCAGGCATGGCACGTGGAACTAGAACAGTCTACCCCAGTGATCGAAATAAAGGGTTCAGTTCGAAATTCCAACCACCCGAAGAAGGCCGGAGTGTACAACGGCCGAAACGTTGTGACAAATATGGCGATGAAGGTGAGGACAATAGTCCGAATAATGTAAATAGGGTACATAATACCTCATCTCAGAAATATAGACAGACGGCAGTTGTTTATGATTCGCCGGTTTATTTATTTCTGTGATGTTTTAAAAATCGAGTGCTTTAACATTCAGTTAGGAGATATATTGCACTTAAGTCGCCCTGACTGTCCTAAAGAATAGAAGTGCTCTTAGTTACTCCGTGGTCGTGAGTTCAATCTCTAAGTAAGGGAGTTGGGGTTCATTTAGTCACATGGTAAGGAGCTCATAGCTGCATCACAAAGACAAATTAAATGACACGTCATATACATTAGCATGAAGAATGAATGTTAGCCCCCAACAAGTGTAACTTGAAGCGGACTACGGCGAATATCTTATTTATTAATGATTATTAAACAGATGGTCCATTTTTGAACAGAAAAACTAATGTTAGGTATCACAGAAAAAGGACGACATTAACAGTAAGTGATACCATAGGCGAGATGAAGCGACAAAAACGGAGGCCGTCATGACACATACAAAAGAGAGGATAAAAGATGGAGCAAAAGATCAGTTCATTGATGCTCAATGAAAAAGACCGGGCGGAACCCGAATATTCCCAAGGATCAGCAGAGAGATAGAAATTGGACGAAATGGATAACAGAACCGACAAAGTTAAAATATATTAACCCTAGAACACTAACCATCAATTAAAGTTACACCACGACTAACCATGGGTATATCATCTCAAATTTTGAAAATATCAAAAAAATAAAAAAAAATAAAATATAAATCTTTATTCGAAATATTTTACATGCAGACAGTTCAAACTTTATACTTTGAGTAAACATTAATAGGAACTGAAAAACATTTAGGTAAGAAAATCAGGTACTGACAATTGTAATTAAAAACGGGAAAATTAGCGCTGGGTACTATATACCCATGGTTAGTGTTCTAGGGTTAAACTGGATAGGAATATTAAACATAATAAAAAGAGAGGATAACAGGTGGGGCAAAAGGTTAGTTGACTGATGCCCAGTAGATAGCAAACGCAGTAGAAATTTTATGTATTACAATAAGAATTAATGAACGATCAGAGAACAGATCGAGGTAAAAAAAAAAACCCAAAACCATAGGATTGATGCATAACATTAGAAAAGGTTAACAAATAGACCAAGTTTGTATGACTTATATCCGGGTTTGGTCTATTTTGTTTAGGTAAGTATGGCTCTAATTTGGGACCAGAGAAAATCTCTTATATCTGGGTTTCTCTTATATCCGGGTCTCACTGTATAAATATATACACAAATATACCAAACAAGGCGGTTGGAAGAGCAAGAACAAAAATACTCACCGTAAAGTAGTGGGCTAATATATATATATATATATATATATATATATATATATATATATATATATACGTGTGTAACAGCAAAATTGTCCAAATCGTGTAACAGCATAATTATCCACCCCACAAAATGTTTAATATCTAAAAAAAAAAAAACACTGGACTAATTGAGTTTCTTTTTTTCCAGGTTTTCAGATAATACGTTTAGCCATCATGACACCATTTGTCCTAAGAATTACTGAAAAACCCTTTGAGCTTAGACAAGCTTAGGGAGTAATTATACATTCTTATCGCTCAAAGTAAAGTCCAGTAGTGTTATAAAAATCTCAGAGAATTCCAGTAAGATATCTTTAATCATTTCTAAGATATAACGGTTTAAAGTTTAATCTAATAATTAGACAATTTTGCTGTTACACGCTTTGGACAATTTTGCTGTTACACCCGGTGTATATAAAGAAACAGACAACAACAAAAGGTGTGGGTGGAGTTAACCGGCTGACGTCCATTCAGCGCCAATCGAGGACAAAAACAGCGACTAAAAGAAGGCGAGGAAAACATTATTAATTTTATTATTCTGAATCAGTAGTATAAATCACTGACAGTTTACATTTAGATCCAGCAGGCATTCTTTCTGTTTGCAGAGGTAAGGCTGTTCAGACTTAATATAAATGGCCTCAAGAACACTGAGGAGGTAATGTGCTCTGATGATTACTGAGAAAAAAAAACTGGCAAAAGACGAGGCACGTTGGATTATTTATGAATTATTCTGCAATCGTAGAATCGGGAGCATTAACAAGCGTATTTTTTTTTATCCATTCACTCCAAGAGCGGCAAAGGGATACTTGGAGATGTTAAACACTTCCATCTTACTTTCCAAGTAGCGTCTCTGGTATGTCTTTTGTCGATGCAACCAAAGCGGAATAGACCGTTATTTATGAGATATTGGCAGGGCGTAACGGTCGTGCAAAATAACGAAGGCAGAGACAAGAACAATTATAATAGGATGTTTTCATATCCGTGGTTATCATGCATCAGTCATTAGAAGCTGGTTTGCTTTTCCCAGTTTGTTTTTAATTGCACCTTAGAAATATTCTTATTGTTTTTAATGCCAAATGTGAATAATTGATATTTTGTTTTTCTCTTGTTCACTCTGACAGTGTTTTCTTTCTTTTAATTAGTTTCTTAATCTATTAATTATTCATTTCTCATTAATTTAACTATGCAAATCCCACTGGTTTTCGGGAGAAACTTTACGTCGTATTCGTGCGAGATTTCAATACATTTTCGCTAATCGTGATGGATTTGCTATTTGAAATGCACTTTATGCTTTATTCTATAAGCGGATACACTCTCGTACGGGCGGCACCTTGGTGAGACAAACACATGGAGAAAACACATATAACAGATAAATATATTGTTGAATGAAATACCCAGTTCTTTTATTTGCTGTCTCTCTTACATCTCGTAGAAAGCCTAGCTGCCGGGACACGCCAACATCGTAAGTATCACACACGCCAAGTCTGACAAAAATGGCAGACCATAAATTTTACCATGTACTGAACATATCTTGAACGACGAAGTTTTAGGGAAAATGGATACAAAAGTACACTTATAAGTTTTCCCCCCAAGCAAGGTAATAAAGCCACTAAGACGCAAAGGGTACTGAGTGTGAAAGAATAAGAAAAAATATTAACTAGCGAGAACAATAAAAGAGGAAACAGGAAGACATTAAAATTTTAGAAAATCAAAGTTGCTTAGAAGTGACAGTTGAAACTTCTAGGGCAACTAATGAGGAAAGAGGGCTTGGAAATTTCGACACTCCCAGGGAAGAGGGACAGAAAAAATAAGCGCATAACCTACGTAACTTGTGTAAATGTTTGACAGAACAGTGGTTAGGAGAGATAGCAAAAAGGAAAACAATTCTTTACTCAGAGATACAAAGCACTGGAATTTGTGGAGAGCCTTGATCGCCTACGACCTGAAAAAATACGAAATGAAGAAGGAGAAGGAGGAGGAGGAGGAGAAGAAGAAGAAGAAGAAGAAGAGTACCTGAGAAAATTTCACGGTTTTTTTTTAGTTTTTGATGAATAATAATTCTTAAGTTAATGATTGAATAAACTCATGGCGTGTTTTACGACTATAAATGCTTGTGAAAATAGCATTATTAAATATTTTAATTTAACAAATTGAGCAAAACACCAATGCATTACATTTGTAATAGCAATCATATGTATGAATACAGGTCATTATTTATTTAAGTATTTGAGGATACAAATAAAAAGATTAAAAAGTGACGTGTTTTTTCCATTTCACTGAAACATACGTTAAACGCAAGAGCGTTATCGCCTTCTCTATCCTCTATTTCTAATCTATCTATCTATCACAGTCTATTCATTATCTATCTATCTATCCATCACAGTCTATTCATTATCTATCTATCTATCACAGTCTATTCATTATCTATCTATCCATCACAGTCTATTCATTATCTATCTATCCATCACAGTCTATTCATTATCTATCTATCCATCTATCTATTTTGTTATTATGGATCCTTTCTTTTTCTCTCTAAACCAAGCAGCCTCTATGGTGCGTGTTTTTTCACCTGTCTTTCCTCGCTGTCAAAACTGAATGGTCCATTATTTATCCGAGGTAATGTCAGTGCGTAACACACTAACTAACGGCAGAACAAGCAGAATTATAATCTGATTTTAATTGATTTATTCGTTTTTTACGGCTTATCAACCCTTTGCAGGTTATTTAATTTAAGAAAATATTTTTAGAGTGTAAAACCTTTTAAAAATAATAAAGATTTAGTGATACAAATCTAACAAATAAATCCATAGTTGGGGAAGAAGAGATGGATTCTGATGTGGGGCCAAAGTTGGGACCACAGAAGTAAAACACGGATTAGATGTAGGAAAGATATATTAACAACAGGTTACAGAGATAGTGTAAGCGGAGCTTACTATGAGTTAGTGTCCAACACTGGTAGTCGTACGCGGCTCTCACTGTCTCTCTGACTCACTGTCACTCTCTAGAGTGCTATGTCGCCTACTTAATATAGGCCTGGAAGAGTCTATTGTGTAGGTAGTTTCCGGTCTCACAATAGACTCATATCTTTCCCAAGGGTTTTTGCGCTTAAGTGAATATAACTAGCCAAACTAGAATTAGAACTCGGCTCTCCGATTAACAATTCCGACCCATTATTCATTACACCACCCGCACGTCCACGCTTGCAGTATACTGGTATACCTAATCTGATTTTGAATCATTTTCTATAATCTAAAAATATTTCAGATTTATTGTTATAGTATTGGAACAGTTCGATTTTGAGTAAAGTCTGCCAAAAAGCAACACATGAGCGAATAAATAAGCCATAATGCATCACTACGGCTTGCAACTTTATTTAGCAGACCATTATATATTAAATTTGCAAACCAGATTTATTTAAATCAAGAACACTTTTTTCCTTCATTCCGTATGAAAGAGTTTTATTTTTATGTGGAATAGACTTCAAAATGGCCGCCATTTGTATCGATGCAACTCACATTGCTGACGTCATTTGTTTGATTAGATTGGGATTGGCTTCCAAGAATCTGAAACATTTTAGGGGCCTATAAAAATGAATTTTCCGTGTTGAATAAAACAAAATTCAAATGGAGCCATTTTAACAAAAATTAACTAAATTCTTGGTGGATCTTCCGGTATAAATAATTCTAGCTGCCTAAGAAAACATTTTATATAGAGGGGGTGTCCTTGTTTCATGTTTAGGATTGGGTTTCTGGTTTTTTCTAAAGTCTATTTCAATACTATAAACTTCAGGAATAAATTTTAAAATGTCAGATATTTGTAGCGATGGAAATTTGTTTTTTAGCTGACATTGATGACATCACTTTTTTTATTAGATTGGGATTGGCTTCCAAGAATCTGAAACATTTTAGAGGCCTATAAAAATGAATTTTCTGTATTGAATAAAACAAGTTTCAAATGTAGCTATTTTTAAGAAAATTAAACAAATTCATTGCGGATCAACCGGTATAAATAACCTTGCTGCCTAAGAAAATATGGTGTATATATATATATATATATATATATATATATATATATATATATATGTATCTATTATGCACATTCTACACTGCACACTCTTCATCACAGGACCATGTCCTGCATGAGTGTATCGTGTGCTACAATCATACACTTTTTGAATAGGAGTTTTCCATGGAGCTGTATGTTGTCACGCGGTTTCTATAAGCTGTTTTCATTTCTATACTGCTGGTTCGAATTCAGAGTTTTCCTTCTCCTAGACTAGTTACCAACCAAGGCTATAGGAAACAATCTGTCCTTCAACTTAACCATAGCTTGCCTGGGAGAGGAGAAAAGTTGAATTCATATCTTTTCCAAGGTATTTGCACCTAACTGAATGTAACGGAGTCGACTCCGTAAATTCCAACTCGGATCTCCAATTTCAAACATCTCCCAAGACTTTTGGACAGTTGTAGAGGTTCAGTTCTTGTTTAGGATTGTGTTTCCGGTCCCTTCTAAAGTCGAATTTATTTCTATAAACTTTTTAATATTTTTATGCGCCTAAATTTAGAAATTTTATTGGCTAATTAAATCTTGACCTCTTCAAGTCTATACCATTTCAAGTTCAATTCAAGACTATTCAATGTCATTTTGGGAGTAAGCAAGTTCATAATGAAATAGCCTAGTTCAAAATGGAATAGTCAAATTGAAAATGGGACATAGCAAATTCAAAATGGAATAGACAAATTTAAATTTGCCCGTATATATATATATATAGCCACTTTCAGAATAAAATGAAATAGCCAAATTCAGAATGGGACGTAGAAAATTCAAAATAAAATTGAGTAGTTCAAAATGGGACGTAGCAAATTAAAAATGAAATAGCCAAGGTCAGAATGGGACGTAGCAAATTAAAATTAAAATAGACAAGTTGAGAATGGAATTTTCAAATTCAAAATGAAAAAATCAGAATGGTACATGTAAATTCAAAATGAAATGGAAATTTCAGAAGCAAATTCAAAATGAAATAGCGAAATTCAGAATGGTACGTAGCAAATTCAAAATAAATATGAAATTCAGAATGGCAAATTCAAAATGAAATAGGAAATTCAGAATGGTACGTAGCAAATTCAAAATGAAATAAAATTCAGAAATAGCAAATTCAAAATGAAATGAAAAGAATGGAAATTGGGAATGGTACATGCAAATTCAAAATGAAATAGCGAAATTCAGAAAGCAAATTCAAAATGAAATGAAATTCAGAATGGTACGTAGCAAATTCAAAATGAAATGAAATTCAGAATGGTACGTAGCAAATTCAAAATGAAATAGCAGAAAAAATGGTACGTAGCAAATTCAAAATGAAATAGCGAAATTCAGAATGGTACGTAGCAAATTCAAATTGAAAAATGAAATTAGAATGGTACGTAGCAAATTCAAAATTCAGAATGAAATAGCATGAAATTCATGAAATTCAAATGGTTAAAATTCAAAATGAAATAGGAAATTCAGAATGGCGTAGCAAATTCAAAATGAAATAGCGAAATTCAGAATGGTACGCAAATTCAAAATGAAATAGCGAAATTCAATTCAAAATGAAATAGCGAAATTCAGAATGGTACATGCAAATTCAAAATGAAATAGCGAAATTCAGAAACAGCAAATTCAAAATGAAATAGCGAAATTCAGAATGGTGGTGTAAATTCAAAATGAAATAGCGAAATTCAAAATTCAAATGGAAATAGCGAAATTCAGAAAATGGTATGCAAATTCAAAATAAATAGCAAATTCAAAAAATGAAATAGCGAAATTCAAAAGAATGGTACGTATTAAAAAATGAAAATTCAAAATGAAATCAAAAGAAATAGCGAAATTCAGAATGGTACGTGCAAATTCAAAATGAAATAGCGAAATTCAGAATGGTAGCAAATTCAAAATGAAATAGCGAAATTCAGAATGGTACGTAGCAAATTCAAAATGAAATAGCGAAATTCAGAATGGTACGTAGCAAATTCAAAATGAAATAGCGAAATTCAGAATGGTAATGGCAAATTAAATGAAATAACAAATTCAAAATGAAATAAAATAAAAATAAATTCAAAATTCAACCAAAAAATGAAATGGTACGTAGCAAATTCAAATGAAATCAAAATGGTACGCAAATTCAAAATGAAATAGCAAATTCAGAATGGTACATGTAAATTCAAAATCAGAAATTCAGAATGGTAAATTCAAAATGAAATAGCGAAATTCAGAATGGTACGTAGCAAATTCAAAATGAAATAGCGAAATTCAGAATGGTACGCAAATTCAAAATGAAATAGCGAAATTCAGAAGAAATGGTAGCAAATTCAAAATAGCGAAATTCAAAATGGTAAATGCGAAATTCAAATTCAGAATGGTAAATGCATAGCGAAATTCAAAATGAAAAATGCGAAATTCAGAATGGTACGTAGCAAATTCAAAATGAAATAGCGAAATTCAGAATGGTAAATAGCAAATTCAAAATGAAAATAATTCGAAATTCAAATGGTACAGCAAATTCAAAATGAAATAGTACGAAATTCAGAATGGTACATGTAAATTCAAAATGAAATAGCGAAATTCAAATGGTACATGCAAATTCAAAATGAAATAGCGAAATTCAAATTCAAAATGAAATGGAAATTCAGAATGGTACGTAGCAAATTCAAAATGAAATAGCGAAATTCAGAATGGTACGTAGCAAATTCAAAATGAAATAGCGAAATTCAGAATGGTACATGCAGCAAATTCAAAATGAAATAGCGAAATTCAGAATGGTACGTAGCAAATTCAAAATGAAATAGCGAAATTCAGAATGGTACGTAGCAAATTCAAAATGAAATAGCAAATTCAGAATGGTACGAAATTCAAAAAGAAATAGCAAATTCAAAATGAAATAGCGAAATTCAGAATGGTACGTAGCAAATTCAAATTAAAAAATGTAAATTCAAAATGAAATAGCGAAATTCAGAATGGTACATGCAAATTCAAAATGAAATAGCGAAATTCAGAATGGTCAAAATGAAATAGCAAATTCAAAATGAAATAGCGAAATTCAAATGGTCAAATTCAAAATGAAATAGCGAAATTCAGAATGGTACGTAGCAAATTCAAAATGAAATAGCGAAATTCAGAATGGTGCATAGCGAAATTCAAATTCAAAATGAAATAGCGAAATTCAGAATGGTACGTAGCAAATTCAAAATGAAATAGCGAAATTCAGAATGGTACGTAGCAAATTCAAATGAAATAGCGAAATTCAGAATGGTACGTAGCAAATTCAAAATGAAATAGCGAAATTCAGAATGGTACGTAGCAAATTCAAAATGAAATAGCGAAATTCAGAATGGTACGTAGCAAATTCAAAATGAAATAGCGAAATTCAGAATAACGTAGCAAATTCAAAATGAAATAGCGAAATTCAGAATGGTACGTATAACAAATTCAAAATGAAATAGCGAAATTCAGAATGGTACGTAGCAAATTCAAAATGAAATAGCGAAATTCAGAAATGGAAATACGAAATTCAGAATGGTACGTAGCAAATTCAAAATGAAATAGCGAAATTCAGAATGGTACGTAGCAAATTCAAAATGAAATAGCGAAATTCAGAATGGTACGTAGCAAATTCAAAATGAAATAGCGAAATTCAGAATGGTACGTAGCAAATTCAAAATGAAATAGCGAAATTCAGAATGGTACGTAGCAAATTCAAAATGAAATAGCGAAATTCAGAATGGTACGTAGCAAATTCAAAATGAAATAGTGAAATTCAGAATGGTAGCAAATTCAAAATGAAATAGCGAAATTCAGAATGGTACGTAACAAATTCAAATGAAATAGCGAAATTCAGAATCAGAGCAAATTCAAAATGAAATAGCGAAATTCAGAATGGTACGTAGCAAATTCAAAATGAAATAGCGAAAAAATTCAGCAAATTCAAAATGAAATGGAAATTACGTAGCAAATTCAAAATGAAATAGCGAAATTCAGAATGGTACGTAGCAAATTCAAAATGAAATAGCGAAATTCAGAATGGTACGTAGCAAATTCAAAAATAAAATAGCGAAATTCAGAATGGGTAGCAAATTCAAAATGAAAAATGGTCAGCAAATTCAAAAATTAAAATTCAAAATGAAATAGCGAAATTCAGAATGGTACGTAGCAAATTCAAAATGAAATGCGAAATTCAGAATGGTAGCAAATTCAAAATGAAATAGCGAAAAAATGGTAATAGCAAATTCAAAATGAAATAGCGAAAAGAATTCAGCAACAAATTCAAAATGAAATAGCGAAATTCAGAATGGTACATGTAAAATTCAAAATAAATCGAAAAAATGGTACGTAGCAAATTCAAAATGAAATAGCGAAATTCAGAATGGTACGTAGCAAATTCAAAATGAAATTGCAAAATTCAGAATGTGACGTAGCAAATTAAAATTAAAATAGCCAAGTTCAGAATGGGACGCAGCAAATTCAAAATTAAAAAACCAAGTACAGAATGCGATGTAGTAAATTGAAAATTAAATAGCCAAGTTCAGAATGGGCTGTAGTAAATTCAAAATGAGAAAGCGAAATTCAGAATGCGACGTAGCAAATTAAAAATGAAAAAGCCAAGTTCAGAATGGGACGTAGGAAATCAAAAATAAAATAGTCAAGGTCTGAGTGGGCTTTTCCAAATTCAAAATGAAATAGTCAAATTCAGAATGGAATGTAGCAAATTCAAAATGAAATAAGTTTGAATTTGGACTAAGCAGATTCATTATGGAAAAATGTTTCGAACTTATCTGCGTGTTTCAATAAACAAATATCCTGGATTAAAAAATCAACTGGGCGGTAAATCAGATAACTAAAAATCGGAGAGCAACGTTGCGTAGATTTTACTATCAATTCCTTACAAGAGGCTATTCTTGAACGGATAAATTTGTGTCAAGGTTAGAGTTTTTGGCACTTTCATTGGTAAGATAATTAGGGAGAAGAGAAGAAGAAAGAGATGAAGGGAATGTATATAGTGTTAAAAAAAAAAAGAAAGAATAAGAGGGAGTTATTCAAAATGAAATGATTTGGGGGGGGTGCAACAGGGCAAATCTTAAAAGTCCTCGAAAAAAGCAGCAAGTAAATACTGAATGCATATATCAAGACAGAGTTAGAAAAAAAGATAGGTATACTGAGACATTTTAATCGCTAAAAGTTGCATCCCAAAAAATTTCATGAATTTTCTTGATTTATTTATTGCTCCTAGAAGATAAAATATTTCAATAGTTAAGTTTAGCTGAATATTATTATTTTATTAAGAAATAAACTGAATTTACAGTGCTGTTCGATAAAAGTGACTCACCTTATCCTTTGAATTTAGCTCAACTTTCGTTTCATCGGAGAAGAGAACATTCTTCCAGTCTTCTATGGTGAAATTTTTGTAATAGTGAGCCCATTCAAGTCTCTTGGCTTTGTTGGCTTTGCTTATTAGCGGCTTAAACATTTGTGTACAAGATTTGTAGCCTTGTTCTAACAGTCAACAACGGACTGTTGAAGAACAAGACTAATACCTTGCTCTTCGCTTAGACTGGCTGCAATTTCTTGGCTAGTTATAGCCCTATTCTTCGCAACTTCTCTCTCGATTACCCTGACAGTTCTATCATCAATCTTTTTTCTTTCGTCCCCTTGTTTCCTTCCTTGGAGCAGAAGTGGCATCATTATGTACCCTAATCACTCGAGAGAGGTTATAGCAATTTCTCTCGTAGACTTGCCTGCTTTTGAGAGGGCAATAATAGATGCCTTAAGTGGTTCTGATGCGTGTTTGTACACTTTCATCCGGTTAGTGACTTGAGTGGCTATTTCAAGCTGTTTTATACTGTATGAGGCTTTCTGGAATATTCTGGAATACTCTAGATTTAATTTAAGTTGTTCTAGAATTCTCTAGAATATTGTTCTGAGTGTATTGTAAAATAGTTTTCAATATTTTGTCAAAAGCTCTTTAAATTTACCAGTTTACTCATTAGAATGTGATATCCGAGTCACTTTTTTTGCACAGAGTTTTTTCCTGAATAATCTCATTTATATCCAAATTTATAATTATCAATAGAATACCTTAGGGTGAATAAACCTTTTTCCTAGGTGGTCGGGAAGGGGTCTTTATATTAGTAAGATTAAAAATTATTTTAACCCCAAAAACAATAGACAAAAAATATTTTTAGTAAAAAAATCAAGTGAGTCACTTATCGAACAGCACTGTACCCAATCAGTTTTGAATTTGCTAAGTCCCAAATCAAATTTGCTTATTCCATTTTGAATTCGACTATTTCATTTTGAATTTGCCATGTCCCAATTTAAATTTGACTATTCCATTTTGAATTTGCTATGTCCCATTTTGAATTTGACTGTTCCATTTTGAATTTGTTACATCCCATTTTGAATTTCCTACGTCCCATTCTGAAATTGGCTATTTCATTATGAACTTGCTTAGTCCCAAAATGACTGATTTGTCCCAAATTGAACTTGAAATGACATAGAATTAGCTGTCGATCTTTCCTGTTATCTTTCTCTATCTTACGCTAATACAAACGCACACAGTAACCATTTGTTTTGAGTGGCTCTTGAGCCTTGTAGCGGGTGAAAAGTATTAAAAATTGTATACATGCACACACACACACACACACACACACATATATATGGTTCTAACCATGTTTCAAAAATGGAAACTGAAACTGTTCTTTCTTTTTAATGATATATACATATACATATATATATATTATGGAATGGACTAAGACAATTATTTTAATATATTTTCTGTTTATACGTTAATTTTATACATACAAATGTTTAAGTAAATGCTCTATGAAATTTCTCGGACATTCAAGCCGGTAAATATTGTTAATACTGTTTATTATAAACAGAATATTTACTTAAATATTTGTATCTATAAAAATAACGGATAAACAGAATATATATATATATATATATATATATATATATATATATATATATATATAACGGATTTCATCATCGGACTAAAGTGATATTTACTCTAACTATCATTACAGCGCGGTATAAATATCAATATTTAAATTATATAACGGTGAGTATGCAATCATCACCTGACGATTGCATCGTGCATGAATATATTTTCCTCGCCGGTAGCAGAACCTTGATTTTCATTCAGGATGAAATCGTATATATATATATATATATATATATATATATATATATGTGTGTGTGTGTGTGTGTGTGTGTGTGTGTGTATGTATGTATACATATATATTATGTGTGTGTGTCCATTTGGATTATATTTCATAATATTTCCAATTACGTTTGTAATTGTCATGTGCGTGAAGGCGATTTTCTCTTCCTCGCTTCCAAATAATTCGTAAATTACTTCACATTCGAAGCAGCTAAGCAAGGAGAGTGAAACGCATAATAATGAAAAATAAATGAATCCCAAGAAAGTTTTCATCTTCATTCATATTCGCCTTCTTTTTATTTTATTTTCTTGCTATTCAACTTAGAAGCATCAAAATGGAGTCACGAAAAACGTGTAACTTTTTTTGAAGTAATTCTCTCGGCTACAAGCAAAGAGCGTCCTCGTATTTTTGTTGTTTAAACAGGCATTAATTATTTTGGTTTTCAGGCCAAGAAGGAATTGATGACCGATTCTTTAGTTTGGAATAATAATAATAATAATAACAATAATACAATAATAACAATACTAATACTACTACCAGTAATACTACTACTGCTACTACTAATAATAATACAAATAATACTATTAATACTACTAATACTACTACTAATAATAATGATACTAATACTAATGCCGAGGAGGAATTGATGACCGAATTTTTAGTTTGGAATAATAATAATAATAATAACAATAATAGTAGTACTACAACTAGTACTAGTAATACTAATACTACTACTACTAATACTACTACTACTAATAATAATAATATTAATACTACTAATAATAATACAAATACTACTACTAATAATAATACTAATACTACTAATAATAATGATACTACTACTACTACTACTAATAATAATAATAATAGCAATACTACTACTACTATTAATACTACTACTACTATTAATACTACTACTACTACTAATAATAATACTAATGCTACTAATAATAATAATACTAATACTACTACTACTACTAATAATAATAATAGTTGCAGTGGTTTTAATGATGTACCAGGTGACTTAAAGATGGGAGAATAAAGATGATGAAATAAACAAAAAATATACCCGAATAGAACAAATATAATGGAAGGAAGAGAATAACAGAATAAAGAAGAATAAATGATCGAAAGAAAAAGATTTGTAGAATAGTGAAAAGATTAAAAGAAAAATAATAGAAGAATAAATAGAATAAGTGATCGAAAGAAAAAGAATAGTAGAAAAATATTGAAAAATGTATAGAAGAATAAGTATTGAAAGAAAAATTAATTGCAGTCGAATATCAGAATAGTGTTGAATATTAATCAACGGAAAGAGAATGGCAGATTAAAATAATAAGTAATCCATAAAGAATAAACAGAATAATGAAAATGTTAAAAGGAAAAGAATAGCAGAATAAAGAGAAAATAATCGAAAGAATAGCGGAAAAAGAAAAATAAGTAATTTCTAAAGAATAGCGGAATAAGTAATCGAAGGCAAACGAATAGCAGAATAACGCGGAATACACAACCGAAGGAAAAAGAATAGCAAAATAAAAAAGTTAGATAATCCATAGGGAATAAAGAAAACATTAAATAAAAAAAAACATTATGCCCTTTTTAATGCCAAGTCTTTTCAGGATGTACGCGATCATAATTCTCCACAGCTTCCTTTTCTTCATTATCTGTGAATTATAATGATTTTTAAAGAAAGGTAAACGAGTAATTCCTCGTTGCCTTCTTCACGGTTCGGAATTCTTCTAGAAAGGTCAGAGAGCCCTGTCAATTCTGTTATTTAACCCATAGCTAGGAGAAGAAAGAAAAGACGGATTCATAACTTCTCCGAGGGCATTAGTGCGAAAGTGAACGTAAAGAAGAAAAAAACTGGAAAATAGTAAAAAAATATTTTTATTTGCACATAAAAAAATATCATATTTTAGTTGGAAAATATTTTTTTATAAATGCTAAAAATAAAAAAGGAAAATTCTTTTAAAAAGCATCAAGAATAAAAATGCCGGTTAAAAGTTTCGAAAATAAAGATTCGGTTAATAATTCTGCTTGGCCCACCCTTAGATAGCAAGTTAGCACATGGTTTACGCCCTGTCATTATCTCCGATAAATAATAGGTTATTCCGTTTTGATCGCGACCAGAAATGCTGTTTGGTTTAAAGAAAAGAAAAGGAGCTTGAAGGAGACGATAACGCTCTTATCTGAAATCGGCAGCATTGTTAATTTTGTACTCTCTTACTTCTTTGAATAATGACCCGCATTCCTACTTATTATTATTATTATTATTATTGCCATATTTTGTTAAAGTTGCTAAGCTCGAATATTTAGCGATGTAAGAGGTGGGGATGATTTCCTGTGAGGTTTTTTATGGTCATGGAACTCGTAAAGAGCTTATTCAATCATTAACTTCAGATTTGAGAGATATCAGGAAATATTTGCTTACGCTTCTCCTCACAATCAAACAGGATTGGCTGATTTTTAATCTGAAGTAATGGCAGGACGTAACGTACGTGCTAACTAAGGATTTGATTTGTTTGTTTAACGGCATATCAACTCCTTATTTATTGCCAAAATTTAATTTTCTTGAACGCTTTGAAGTTGATTGATTGTTTGATTTGTTTAACGGCACATCAACTTCTTATGGGTCATTTAATGCCGAAATTTAATTTTCTATGGAGCTTTGCAGTTGATTGACTGATTGATTTGCTTAACAGCACATCAAGTGCTTATGGGTCATTTAATGCCGAAATTGAATTTTCTTTGGAGTTTTGAAGTTGATTGATTTATTTAACGGCATAACAACACCTTATGGGTCATTTAATGCCGAAATTTAATTTTTTGGGGAAGCTTTGAAGTAATAAAATATGTTATATATTATTCTGTTTTCACAGCCAAATACATGGTAGATGATACTTAGCTTTTGCGTATATACTTGTTTGTGTGGACATAATTAATCTTTTTGAATGCAGTTTGATTTCTTTAAGAAATTGTAGGATATTATATGGATGAATGTCATGAAAGAGTTCTTTCATGTTAGTTGTTTGGTTGATTTTATTCAGCGGCATATCAACACCTCTATGGGTTATTTAATGCCGAAATCTAAATGTTTTGAACATTTTTATGGCTTCAAGTAAATATATTTTTAACGCACTTACATGCCTTCAACTACAGTTAAAATGTATTGTTGGTCATTTTGCTATAAGTATGTAATTTCGATAAATTTTTTTATATATATATTTTTAATTTTAAAAGGTATATTTATACTTTCATAGTGCTTTGACCACAGTTTGTGAGTTTAATATTTACCCATAGCTGGGACCCTAACAGGTGCTACTACCCCGGGTCAGGGTGGGCCTTGTAAAAACAACGATTAAGAGGTAGTACGACACTCTTCAACACCTCCAATTTCCCGATCAAAGACTTTGCTGCTGGATATAGTTTATCGTGCTAACTAAAGAACTAAGAAACAGGTATAATAATAATAATAATAATAATAATAATAATAATAATAATAATAATAATAATAATATTGAGAATGTTTTAAAGGGGAAGGGAATTACATTTTGGCGCGCGTACAACTCCTACAGAAGGTAGTAATCGCATTCGTATAACGAATTAGAAGTCTTACCAAATTTCATTATTGGTGATCACATTCTTAACAACATAAGATATGCAGATGACGCAGTGTCGAAAGCGGACAGAAAAGAAACAATGGGAACTCTAACAGAAGGTAGTAACGGAAAGAGAGAAGAAAGGACTAATCATCAACTGCAATAAGACAGAATGAATGGTTGTCAACAAAAGGAACAGTACAAGATACTAACTACGAATTGGAGACACCAAAATAACGCAAATATATATATATATATATATATATATATATATATATATATATATATATATATATATATAAAATAAATAAAATAAAAAAAGACATTTTATGCGTTCTTTTTTTATAGATACAAATATTTAAGTAAATGCTCTATTTATAATAAACAACATTTACCGGACTGAATGTCCGAGAAATTTTCATAGAAAATATTCGTCCTCCGACAGGAATCGAACCTGTATGTTATACGGAACCGTCATATAGCCAGACATGCATTTAACCGATTTGGCCACAGAGGAGCATTCAGTTAGCAAAGTCGAATTTACTGTTTTTAAACTATAATCTTCCATGATTCTGTCGGAGTACGATGAAAATTTCCCGGACATTCAGGCCGGTAAATGTTATTTAATACTGTTTATTATAAACAGAGCATTTACTTAAATATTTGTATCCATAAAAAGAATGTATAAACATAAAAATGTCTTAAAATAATTGTCGGATTTGTACATTTCATAATAATATATATATATATATATATATATATATATATATATATATATATATATATATATATATATATATATATATATATATGTGTGTGTGTGTGTGAGAAGTTTTTAAAAGGAGAAAAATGCGACACCAAAACTGAAGGCGCGTTAGGATAGCCAAAGGTGCCTTCTAAAAGCTAAACAAAGTATTAAGAAATAGAAAAATGTCGTTAGAAACAAGGAAAAGAGTATTGAAAGGTTACGTTATACCAGTCCTCATACATGGCAATGAATGCTGGAAATCTCCTCACAGATGAAGAAGAGACTTGAAGCAACAGAGATGCGGTTCTGCAGAAGGATGTTGACAATGTCATAATCCCGAACACGTGAGCAACGACGAAGTGTGTACTAAACTGTTATGTAATAGGATTCCCCCTATATGACAGTGAATACTGGACAATCTCCTCCTCACAGAGAAAGAGACTTGAGTCCCAGAAGGATACTGTAAATACCATGGACTGAACATGTGAGTAACGAGGAAGTTTTAGGGAAATTGAAAACAAAAAAAGAACTCTTATACTTATAATGCCAAAGAGACAATTTAAATTTCTAGGGCAGAAAATGAGGAAAGCGGGATTGGAGAATTTGACACTCACAAGATATATTGAAGGCAAGAGAGAGAAGGAAAGCATCGAGTAACCTACATAACGAGCTTATTTGAATTTCTAGGGCACATGGTGAGGAAAGCAGGCTTGGAGAATTTGACGCTCACAGGGCATATTGAAGGCAAGAGAGAGAAAGAAAGCAGAAAGAGCTTGTGCAAATGGTCGGCTGAACAGAACAGGGATTCGGAGAGATAACACAAAGACAAACATTATTAAGAACTTCAAGGGAAAGAAAGTAGTGGAGAGCCATGTTCGCCCACGTTCTGATGGGACACGGAACTTAGAAGCAGAATGAGAAGGGAAAGCTTGGAGAATTTAACACTCACAGGTCGCATCAAAAGAGAATAGCAGCGATTAAGCTACTTGACGAGTTCGAAAAAAGGCATTGCTGAATACGTACCACAAAAACGAAAAGGAAGCAGTGGAGGGCCATGTTGCATATATCCTGAAGGATATGGTACATAGACAAGTTTAAAAAAATGATGAATAAAGATGTACCGTAAAGAAAATAAAAGAGGCCATGTATGAGAAATTAATATGGGAGAGTAACGAAAAGGAAGCTGTGGAGAACTATGATTGCATATATCCTGAAGGATATGTTGCATGGACAAGTTTTTAAAAAAAGATGAATGAAGAAGTACCATAAAGAAAAAAGGGGCCATGAATGAGAAAGTAATGTTGTGAACAACGAAAAGAAAGCTGTGGAGAACCATGATTGCATTTATTCCGAAGGATATAGCGCATAGAAAAGTTTGGAAAAATGGATGAAGGAACAAGTATCACACAGAAAAAATGGGAACGTAAAAGAAAATGAATACTGAGAGCAACGAAAAGGAAGCTGTGGAGAACCATGATTGTATATATATCCATATCCTAAAGGATATGGCGCATAGAAAAGTTTGAAAAATGTGGACAAAGGCACAAGTACCACAAAGAAAAAGAAGGACCGCGAATAAGAAAGCAATATTGTGAACAGCAAAAAAGGATGCTGTGGAGAACCATGATTGTATATAACCATATCCTAAAGGATATGGCGCATAGAAAAGTTTGAAAAATCGAATGAATAAATGAACACGTAACACAAAAAAGAAATAATCGTGAAAAAGAATGTAATGTTGATATCAATGAAAAAAAAAAAAGCTGCGTGTGTGTATATCATAAAGGGCAATTCATATAGTGTGTGTGTGTGTGCGTGCGCGTGCACGTGTGTGTGTGTGTGAGAGAGAGAGAGAATGATGAATTTAACTGATACTGTAAGCATCTTTCACATTAGTAACGGAGAGTTATCATATCCTCCACACAAGCGCCATCTTCTGTCCGATTCTCTGCGCATGCGCAACATATTCACTTTAAAAACCAAAATTAAATTAAGCTCAATTGATTCGGTCATTTTCGTTGATTATAAAGAATTTCCGTTTTTCCTTACACGAATATCGGAAAAGTGTGTGTGGGGGAATGTCTTTTCCAAACACTTGTTCTATGTGACAATAGCAAAAGACAAATTGACTGCTTTAGAAATCAGAACTGACACCCTTATGAATCCATTTGCGCAGTGGAGTAATGGATAGCGGCTCGGATTGAGGAATCGGAGAGCCGAGTTCGTATTCCCATCAAATTCCATTACATTCACCTACGTGCTAATACCCTTGAGAAAGGTATGAATCCTCATTCCCCTCAAAGGTTATGGGTAAATTGAGATAGCAAGAGAGACCGGATTCTATAGCCTTGGATGGCAACTGGTCTACAGCAAAAAGACATGGCAACCTACTGCGGGAAAAAAATCTGCATTTTTTTCGAATGATCGCCTAAGCGTGTATCACGCATGGCACATAACTGACTGAGATTCACTTAGATGATAATACCTTTGGGAAAGGTATGAATCATCTTCTTCTCCCAACCAGCTATGGGTAAATAGCAGTACAAGCCGGGTTCTATAGCCTTTGTTGGCAACTGGTCTACCGCAGAAAGACATGGCAGCCTACTGCTGGAAAAAAAATCTGCCTCGTCAGTCATGTATCGAAAGATAGATGATCGCTTAAGCGTGTATCACGCATGGCACATGACTGACTGACGACTTGTTTCGAGTTAGTTTATACGGTGAACTTAGCTGAGACGTAATCACATGAAATGCGAATTTATATCAAGTTTTATCACCGCAACTGCCAGCCGTTTACACGAGTTCAGAATACAATCTGAGGCCGTCAAAGAAACCAATTAACTCCATTAATTCAGGTGATTTTAGGACAAAACGAAGACTTCCCTGCAGATCGATTTTCACAGCGAAACGTACCGGCAGAATATAATTAGAAGAGAGAAACTAATTAAGCATTTTGCATTAATCGAAGCAGAAAACATTATTAATCAAATCAGCCCTTAATTAATGGGAGGTAATTGAGGTCCAATTCTTTCTTATTTGTTTTTGTAATTACTTTCATCTTTTCGCTTCTAGTAAATGGAGATTCGAAACTTTACTTGAGGCTTGATCCTGTCCAGGTATCGTGGCCCTAAAAATTTCGTTTCCTTTTTCCAGACCGTATCAATAGCGTTGTTGGGTTAACCTTTCTTTCTCTTTACCTATTAGTAAACTTCTCTGTTGGACGTTCACGTGTACCTTAAAGGCTAGTGAACGCAGCCCGGTCTGCAGAGACGCTGCTAACAGATGCATTATTATTGCGTGGTCGGGCGAGGCCCTCGTTACATGTGGTACTGAACTTGTGAGTAAAGACATCCGCTAGCTTTCCTTTTCAGGATCGGGGAGAAAGCACATGACACGTTTTACACGTTGTTAGCATATTTTCTTTCTAGTAAATAATAACTTCATTTCTGTTCTGACTTCCCTCTAGCCATTTAAAAAAAATATGAATCGTCCGGTTTATACTCCTGTCCAGTTCTTTGAAAAGGAGTAGAGTTTTATTCCTTGTTCCCTGTTTAGGATTGGGTTTACGGTTCATTCTAAAGTGTTTTCATTCTCTTTGACGTCCAGTAGCCCATTTCATTCTCTTTGACGTCCAGTAGCCCATTTCGTCTTAGTGGCTTTGTCGCCTTGCTGAATTAAAAAAAGAGAATGAATATGATTCTCCTCTGTGTACATCTTAGCTGTGAAGGTCTGAACTGCTGGAACTAAGGAATGTAGTTCATTAGAACATTTTCTATGGAAGGAGAAAGGAGGTGTAAGGTGGAAAATAATTAATCGCCTACAAAACCATGTAAATGCTTTTGAACTCTATCAAGACTGGAAAGAGAGGATTGGGTAACTCCTGGCCAGATATGGGTTCGAGGAACATTCGCCGTAAACATTTTTGCTTTAGGAAAACTCGACTCAGGAATTTTCGCCGTAGAAAACTTTGCCGTATAGGATTTTTGCCGTTAGAAAATTTCTCCTCATTTTTTTTTAATATGCGAAGTACCTTGTTATCAAGTATAGTGATTTTCCAAGCGTAGCTTAGATGTGGCACAAGGCCGAAAGTATGGAGCACCCAGTGAGGATCAAACTTACTACTAAGTCGTAATTTTTCTAGCTAGACAAGCTTGCTAACCATTGCACCGCCTCGGGATGCCCACAAATGATTTTCCAAGTGTAGCATAGATGTGGCACAAGGCCGAAAGTATGGGGCACCCAGTGAGAATCAAATTCACTACAAAGTCGTAATTGTTCTAACGAGACAAGCTTGCTAACCATTACAGCGTTTCAAGGTTCCCCCTCACACTATATCTGGCTCACACTTCGATTTAAACATTTTTATAAGCAAAGTTATACTAACACGCACCCAAATTTGTGGAAATTAATTGTGAAAAAAGGAAGAGACATTAGCAAAAAAAGAAAAAAGCGTGATTTGGATCGAAGAGAAGCAGTACAATTGAAGAAAATATATATTGATATCAATACAATACTTCAGCGGAAAATACTTCATTACAGTCCAAGACACACACAAAATTTACAAAGCATTGCTTGGAATTTGCAAACATTTTAAATTATTTCTTTGTTAATTTGATATATTTTTAGTCTTTTATTTTTTAAATAAATGTTTACTTTTAAATTTCTTTTCTGATGTTTGACCCTGTAAAAAAGACATCCATATTGTTATGTAGTTGTTTCACAGTGGAGGCTTGTGTTTCACTAAGTAGGTCCTAAAAAGGTTCGACGTACAAAACGTTAGGAACTTGAAATAATAGTTAATGACGCAGCAATCTAGTTGTGGTGGGTGATACTTTAATGTCCGACATCGACTGACTCATCAACTCACTGAGCGACTTCGCGACTGCTACTACTACTACTCATTATATGTGGGAGAGTCTATTAACAATAGAATAGGTATGTTCCAGTATAACACATATATACTTGATAACAAGTTACTTCGCATATTAAATTGAACATTACTCCAAAAGGGACGTTGAAGACCCATCCTGGGTAGGACTATAAACTACATCCGAGTCCTGGGTAAGACGATAAACTAAGTCCCACAGCAAGGCCTCTGATCAGGAGGTTTTGAGGAGCGTGGAACCACCTCTTAATAGCTGGTGTTCCCAGGTCTACCCTGACCGGTGTGGTAGCACCTGTTAGGGTCCTAGATATAGGCAAATAGTTAAACCGCAAACTGGGATCAAAACATAAATAAAAATCTGAAAATAGGTTTAATATCAGAAATACTTTGTAAAATAAATATTACTATACATTATTTTTATAGGAAAAAATATTACCAGCAATAAAAATTATCGAAATTAAATAACTCATTGTGGTTGATATACTGTAAACCAAACCAAACCAAACCAAACGTTCAAGATAAGGGTATCGAAAAAAAAAAAAAAAATGAGGCTAAATTCTCTTACCGCAAAAATCCTATACGGCGAATTTTCCTACAGCGAAAATTCCTGAGGCGAGTTTTCAAATGGCAAAAATGTTTATGGCGAATGTTCCCGATATGCCATATATGGTAGCAATATTATTATTTCAAGTATTTTTTTTTTAGTTAGAGGAGGACTCGACCACCAGAATCTTTCAAAAGAGAGCTCGTATTATTAAAAGGTTCCGTATCCCGAAAATTTGCATAATTTTGTTTTTTTTTAAATCCACTTATTATTTAATTATTTGTTTTTAAAAATAAATAATTAAATAATAAGTGGATTTAAAAAAAACAAAAAAACAAAAAAAAAACGAAAATACTTTTGACACACGCTCATGCGGAATCGACTCATAAGAGGATGTTTCCCAGATCACTACATTCTTAACCCGGCTTAAGTCGAGGGCTAACCGTTATCTTCCTCACATATCCACATAAATTATACCTCTTACTCTACAACACTCTACCTCGAGTTGCTCTTGGGCTTTGTTCAGGGTGAACATGATTGTATAAAAAATATATTCTTCGTTTTGAAAAGAAGAACAAGATCCCCTAAATTTCTTACTTCCGTGTTTCCATTTGGACAACGCCTGGGTTTCTGATTTTGCAGTCCGTTTTGATACGCAAGGGTTCGATGTAATTATAGTAGCCACGTACAATGCGAGAATCATTGATCTGTTGGTCGGTTGTTTGAAACGAGCCGCTTAGTTGTTGACGACCAGATCATATAATGAAGATAAGGTTGATCGATTGAAAATTCTAAATCAATCTTGAGCCTCATATTAACTTGAATTAGACTCACATCCGCTCGTTGAATAGTGGAACATTGATTTTATTTAAAGAAAACCGAGATGTCAGGGGATCAACACAGTGGAGAAGGTTTTATCAGTGTAAAGTTAGATAAAAGAGTGACGTATAGCGTTCCCTCATGACGGGGGAAGAATACAGGACTTGATAGGAAGGGGGTGGCGACATAATTATGACGCGCGAAATGGTCACACCGTCACCCACTGGATTTGATGATACTGTAAATCGATTAAAATTAGTAGCGTTAATTTTGTCTTTTTTTAAAATTAAATGCCACTGCTATTATACATTGATTGTCTCAGATCGGTTTTCCCATCTAATTGACTCTATTACATCATTTCGGCCGTTGTATTCTCGGGCCTTCTTTCTATCTTAATTTTTAAGATGAGATGTTGTTACTATTATATATTGATTCTGTCAGACCAGTCACCTCGTCTTTATTCGCATTATCACATTTCGGCTGCTATACTCTCAGGCCTTCTTTTTCTCAGAATTTTAAAAACTAGCTGTTGTTACTCTTATATATCGATTCTGTCAGACTAGTCACCTCGTCTTTATTCGCGTTATCACATTTTGACAGTTGTACTATATCTGAATTTTTTAAAGTGTACATTGTTGCCATTATACATTGATTGAATCTATACTGGCAGCAAAGCGCTTGCGTACGGACAGAAAATGAGTCTAGCAGATATATAAAAATATATCAAGGGGCTTATAGCAGTACCTCATTTACATACAATACTACATCTCCCTGAACCGAAATGGCCTTATGCCTTTTGTTGATCTTTGACTTCTAATTATTCTTAGGAATCTAAACTGTCTTTCTTGGTGTGTATCGTGATTTCTTCTTAGAGGGGACATTTTCTGACTCCTCATCAGATTTTTGGCCATTAACATCCATAGATTGTTCAGTTTCATTACTGAATTAATTAGTCCCCTCCTCCCCTTCATGTTCTTCACGTTCAGATTCTTCATCCATTTCTATATCATCGTGTTCCATTCTGCTTTTGTATTGATCTGCATGGGCTTGTACATTTTGTCAGTTTTTAGCTAGTATTGTTTTGTGGTGTCCTTTCTGTATTCTAAAGTTCGCCTGCTCAGGATTGGATTCTTTGACATTTTTACACCATACACTTTCACGTGTTGAAAATGACATTGTTATGGGAGCTCTAATCTGTTTACCTATGCGGAGGGAATTTGTAGTCTGTCGCCATGTGGAATTGTCCCACGGCTTAACAGTAACCTTGGTAACTAACTCTATATTATCATTAGATGGGGGAAATGCTTTTAGTCCCATTTTCACAGTCTGCACCATTCTTTCTGCAATTCCATTCGATCGTGGGTGGTAAGGTGGCGTTTTATACGTGACGCATCCGATACGCTTTAGCCACGAGCACAGATTTTCCTCACAAAATTCTGGCGCGTTATCTGAGACCAAAGTCTTAGGCACCCCATTCTTTGAAAATATTGTTCTTAATATTTGTTTTACGCTGGTGTTTTTTTTTTCTGTCAGCAACCTTAATTAGAAAGGGGCCATCCTGAAAATCCACTAAAATTTAGTCCACTAAAATTAAAGATAGTCCCATGCCTTTAATATGGACATGAACCATGTGTACTCGAGCCCATGGTTCTTTTTTGTTTAGGCCACGAGTAAATTTTGTTTTGTCGAAAGGTTTTTCATTTCATCTCATTTTGAGCATCTTTATTACAGTCTTCTATATCTCGAGAATATCCCGGCCACCACGCTTGTAATTTTAATCTCATTTGTGTCACTGTTGTACCACAATGTACATTATCTTTTGCACCTTTTCGTACTTCTTTTCTTAAACTTTGTTATTTCTCCATTGCATATATTTCTCTACAGTTAACTTATGCCTTGATTCTTTATGGGGTCTTTCTACCATATGTTTCTTTTTATTCTGTCTGAAATTTTACTTAACAATCGATCTTGTATAGTTTCCATTCTGAGACGCTTTAGGGATAACACGTCCGTTTCAACCCAGTGCAGTATTTTTAGCTTCTGAATTTTCAGACATTTCTAATTTTTTACTGTCGAAATTTAGTCTGGATAGTGCATCCATTTATATGATGTCGAAACCAAAGGCCACGAGTTTTATAGCTCATCTTAAAATTCTAGATGTGACTTTCTTATATTTAATCCCTTTTGGGGGTTAAATATAAACACTGAAGCTTTGAGATCTGATTTTAACAAAAATTTTCGACCTAACAAATAATTTCGAGGTCTTTCTGTCCTCCAGACTATTCCTAACGCATCTTTCTCAATATTTGAGTAGTTAGCTTCAGCTGACGTCAATTTTCTCGACGGGTATATTATTGGATGACCTTCTTGAGATAAAATTGCAGCTACAGCATGTTTACTTGCATCCGTAGCCAATGTCACTTCTTTCTTTGGTTCAAAGATTTTTGCTATCAGTTTTCTTATTAGTGCCTTTACTAGCTTTCAAAAGCGATATTTTGCCTTTGAGTTCATTTGAATTTTGCATTCTTTGTCCGTAATTCTGCAAATTGTTCTATTAGATCACTGTATCTCGGTAGATATTTGCTATAAAAATAGGTCAGTCCTCAAAAGGATTCTAATTCTTTTTTTTTATTTTTTGGTGTAAATACTTCCGATATTTTATTTATCAATTTATTGTCTTGTGAAATTCTTTCTTTAGATAATTGGTATCCCAAATACAATATTTTTGTTGCCATTTAACTCACAATTATCCCTAAATAACGTCATAACAGCAGTTTTTAATTTATTTAAAACTTGTTCAGTTTTTAATTCCTCTTTACTGCAAGCACCTATGCTTATATCGTCTTGATATATGATTATATTTTTTACCCCCGCCGATAGTACTTTTTCAATTGCCTTTTGAAAAATATGGCTGGAAATCTGAACTTCTTTCTTAGTAAGCCTATCGGGTTATTAAGTGTAGTAATTGCTTTAATTTTTCTGTCAATTTCTATTTGGTTATATGCCGATTTCAGGTCAGCCTTGGCAAAGTATTTCATTGCTGCTAATTCATGATTTGTCGATTCTGTGTTAGGTAAGGGGAGTGAATCAGAAAATATCTGGTGATTCACACCTACTTTGTAATCCCCGCATATCCTTAAATCGCCATTGGGCTTTTGTATTGCAAAAATTGGTGAAGCACAACTGCTACCACCTTCAGTAACTTTTTCCAGTATGCTTTGTTCTACCATTTTCTTTAGTTTTTCAACTATCATGGGTAGAATGTGAATAAGTATTTTTCGAGATTCAAAATAGACCGGGTGATTATATTGTTTTAGACGAATATTTGCTTTATATCATTTTAATGTCAGTTCCGCCGTATCCATTTTTAAAAGGTCTATTCCCACAAGTCCATGATTTTTTGTGCATTCTACAACAGGGATGTGAATAATCTCAAAACGTTTTTTTTTTATCTCGAAAGTTCTTTCAAAGAGTTTTGATAACAAATCCATCAAATTGCTTTAAATTAAGATTACTTTTTCTTAATCTCCAGAAATTCTTTTGTATCAAGGTAACATCGCTCTCCATGACAACCTGCATGGGAAAAATTATGCCATTCAATTTTACTTTACTCTACTTTTTGCTGGTATTCTTATCGAATATACTTCTGTATTTTCAGTCTGTGGGTTTCTATTTTCTACACATTTTATTATCTATTTACATCTGCACACAGATTAGAAATGTTATTTTTTACAGTTAAAACAGAATTTTCTTAGGGCTGGACATTTTTTTTTGTTTCTTTCATGTCCTCTGTCGCAACATTTGCACTTAATTAGGATTTCAAATGTGTTTTATGATTCCACATTGTTTTAGAATTATTAGATTCATTCATTAATTCTAATTGCTGAAAGAATTCTATACTTGCTTCTAAATTCATATCAATCGCTTGTAGCCGTTCTTGTAGGAGAAATAAATGACGATGAGGGGGTGGTTCTTCTTTCTTCTTCGGTCGCCTCAAGGAAATGGATTGCGTGACTCCCTTTCTCAGTTGTTACACTGGGCAGTTGTGAAACAGAGACCAACTCAGTCACGCCCACTTCGACCTCCTCTTTGTCCGTCTGTCAATCCGTACGTCCAAATCTATTACACGCAGTCCGCCGAATGGTTCCCTGACGCCTGCTGCTGCTGGCACCCCGCTTTTTATGCTATTCCAATACGGCCAAAATTTGCATGTGTGAAAATATCGTCTCGTTTTGGATGAGATTGGCGCGCATAAATTGTGTCTTCAATAGCGGCCATATTTTTTTGTCATTACTTTGCATGCAAGACACGTTCGCGCTCGTTTCGAATTCTGAGTTAAGTCATGTCTTTTCTCACAGTTCTAGGACTTTATGTTTGTATGTGACGTCATACATGCCTTCATTTAATCTTAGAAGGATCAATTCGTCTTCTATAGACATTTCTAAAAAAACAAAACAGTTTTTCAAATTCGTAATATTGTGATCCTGTGTAAATCTTGCATTACGGTTTTATTTGGGTTCTGTCTATTTTCCAGAAAGTTTGTTCTCTCCGCAATAACCAGCTTTTTTTTGTCGCATGTTTCTTTTCATAATGGTTGAAGTTTCCTCGTATGTTATCTCTTCCATTATTTTGGGGTACACCATAATGGATATTTTCTTTATGGCTTCACATCCTGCTGAAACTAAAAATAAATCAGTAATTTTATTCTCTACTCCGGAGGCTTTCTGGTCTTTCAGTTTCTTTACCCTATCCAACGCTGCGAAACATCTAATCCAAGTTTCTACGAGCTCTGGCTTATCCAACGCGGTTAGGGATCCTATCGGCGACGGCATATTGATATGAAGTAGAGTGATCTCTAGAATAGTCATTATCAACAGATGCTAGCTCGATCGGCATTCGCTTCTGCCTTTATAGAAGTATCTCATTTGCATACAATTATAACATTCTTGAAATCAGTTGGATTATATGGGAAAATATTTTTAAAAAACCGAAAGATTGTCTATTTTCCCTAAATATAAAGCAAAATAAATCATTTTGGGTATAAAATGGATTTAAAGCGTTTATGTGACGTTAAAAATCCACTTTAACTTTAAACGATGATGACTTAAAAAGAAAAAAGTAGAGATTAAGAATACAATTAATTTAGCTCGAAAAGTTAATCCTCTTTAACTTGTTATATATATTTTTTTAACTAAAATCTGATTACAATTATAATTTGACGGAGCTTCGAATCTATCACTTTAACAAGGATGTACAAAATATTATCTGCATTATAATCTTTAAATTAATTAACCGCGTTAAAATTGTTTTAACCGAAATCATATCGGAACTATGAATTTTAGAGCAACAATATAGAAAACAAAATAAAAATGAAAGTAAATTGCTTTAATTTTATTGTTATGAATTAAAGTTATTGTTATACTGGCTTATTTTGCCGTGAATATATATTTATCTATATCTATAATTCTCAAAATGTGTGTGTATGTGTGTGTGTGTGATCGGATGGTGTTTATGCGTTTCCACAGTTTTCATCCAATTTCGATGAAATTTTTTTTGTTTGATAGTTAATGATTCAGTGCCAGTTTTGAGTCTAAATTGGCTGGAAAAAATTAGTCTTGAAGGTGAAATATCGAAAAAAACTGATTGTTTACACTCTGCGCAAAAATCAAAGGCAAAATTTAATGTCTGTAAAAATCACCGTACAATCAATTTAGAGAGTTGAAATCTAACGCAAAAGATTATTAGAATTATTAAAAACAATCATATTATAAATAAAAATTATCGTATATCATTATTATATTAGAATTATAAAAAATGATATTATAAATAAAAATTATCGTATAATATTATGACGGTCCATGGAAACGGTTCATTCCTTGTAAGATTAAGAACGCAAAAACGGCACTTTTCAGGCCCCCCTTCAAATTGTTAACCCCCACCTATTTGGGGATGTGCCTCAGATGCATCCAATTGTTGTTACTAATATTGATTTTCAGGTGGGCTGACCTTAAACTTAAACTGCTCTAATTGAATGGCAAAAATTCCTAGTAATGAAAGACCTAGTCGAAGACAGGTTATAATGCTAGTATGATTCTAAAAGTAGAAAAAATTATCTGCGTGATTTAGCAACGGGGTTATGGTTAATATTTTGTACATATCATTTACAAGATCTAAAAATATCGGGTCAAATTTATTGAAATTAATTATGAATTGACTCTAATTAACAACATTCTTAATAAAGGATTTGCCATTAATTTTGCAGTATAAAATATCACGTTTGCTCGTATTCTATATTTTTTTAGCGGTAAACTAAACTAAAATTCAACATACTTTAAAAAATAACTTTAAAAAGAAAAATACAAATTACTGATAAAAATTGAATTTTATTATCAATATATTTGTTGTTATGAATAACAATATCATATAAAAATATTAAATTAACATTATGTTATATAGGAATAAAGTGTCACTGCCGACACTTGAGTTTGAACATAGATCGGCAGTGAGCAAACACGGTTGACCCCATTATTGAATTAAGTAGACAACGTGACCATAGAGGAAACGCATATAAGGGGGCTAGCTTTGTATCTAATTGAACGATATTTCTTTTCTATCCTCTATTACTATTCGAATCGCTACTTCTATTCTATCCTCTATTACTATTCTGATCGCTATTTCTATTCTATCCTCTATTACTATTCGGATCGCTATTTCTATTCTATCCTCTATTACTATTTGTATCGTTATTTCTGTTCTATCCTCTATTACTATTCGGATCGCTATTTCTATTCTATCCTCTATTACTATTCGGATCGCTATTTCTATTCTATCCTCTATTACTATTCGGATCGCTATTTCTATTCTTTCCTCTATTACTATTCGGATCACTATTTTCGGATCATTATTTCGGATCTATTTCTATTCTATTCTATTCGGATCACTATTTATTCTATCCTCTATTACTATTCGGGATCTATTACTATTCAGATCACTATTTCTATTCTATCCTCTATTACTATTCGGATCGCTATTTTTATTCTATCCTCTATTACTATTCGGATCGCTTTTTCTATTTCTATCCCTCTATTACTATTACGGATCGTTATTTCTATTCTATCTATTACTATTCGGATCGCTATGGATTCTATCCTCTATTACTATTCAGATCGCTATTTCTATTCTATCCTCTATTACTATTCGGATCGCTATTTCTATTCTATCCTCTATTACTATACGGATCGCTATTTCTATTCTATCTTCTATACTATTCGATTATTTCATTCGGATCCATTACTATTCGGATCGCTTTTCTATTCTATCTTCTATTATTTTTCGGATCGCTATTTCTGTTCTATTCTCAATTACTATTCGGAACGCTATTTCTATTCTATCCTCTATTAATATTTGGATCGCTATTTCCATTCTATCCTCTATTACTATACGTACCACTCTTGTCTACTCTATTCGCTATACTATTTATCTATGCAGATCACTATACGGATTACTATTTGAACAAGTATTATCTAACAAGTACTATTAATTAGAATGATATTCGAAGGTGTCTGACACCAGTATTGTTGAACGGCGTTACTATAGTTGTAATTTGCGATTACAAAGTCTCTATTACAACGAGTATTACAAAAGTGACAGTAAGTATTTGTTGGCATTAAAAAAGTGGCAACGAGTGCTCTTTGACATCACAAAAAAGCATACTGAACTGTTATGTTTTGTCATTCTTCCTATATTTTTCTATTCAGAACTCTATACGGATTAGTATTCGAGCGAGTATTATCGAGAAAGTACTATTAGTGCGAGTGCTATTCGAAGGCGTCTGACACCAGTATTGTCCAACGGCGTTACTATAGTTGTAACAGCGATTACAAAGTCTCTACTACAACGAACATTACGAAAGTGACAACGAGTATTCGTTAACATTACAAAAGTGGCAACGAGTATTCGTTGACATCGCAAAACTTTATATGTGAAATAAAAGTATTTTTAAATAAATTTCGCCGTGTAAAATAAAAATCAAAAAAGTTCTGTTAAAAATTAAACAAAATATTAAAATTAACTCCTCTTTCTTCGATGATAATGATATTAGAGATTCAAAATGGCATCCTTCTGTAACAGAACAAATCAATAGGCCAATCTCGCTAGTGCATTGAGTTCGATCTTAATTGTTTCTTTGTGACAGAGAGTAAACATATAAAAAGCAAAGATTACAAAACGGAAGAGAATTTTACAAGATCCAGATCAGGTCTAAAATGGAGTACTGCTGTCATATTCGGACAGGAGCTGCCCAGTCCTCACTTTCCAGTTTCGATAGAGTCCAAAGGCTTCCCCGCATCTTTGTGGGTGACTAAGTATTTTCCACTCTCACAGCCCTGCTTCTCATAGACGAAACATTGCCAGTCTCTCACTGCTCAATGACTACTTTTGGAACCGACTCTCAAGAGGACGTTTTCTCGATCACTACCTTCTTATGTTTAAGTCTATGGTTAACCGTTATCTTCCAGATATATCAGCATAAACCGAGCCTTTTACTCTGTAACCCTCTACCTTGAATGGCTCAGGAGCCTTGTATAGAGTGAACCCAACTGTAAAACAAAAAGGAAGAAAAAATGTGTAACTACCAAAGCGTTCGAGTTTCTCGTGCAATATACGAGAAGAAACGAGAACGGAGGCCAAGACTTTGCCATCCCTTCTCTCATGCTCTAAGCAGTAATCAGTTGTCTAGTCCGCAGAGGAGAAGCCAGCGATAAAGGTCCGACTAAAAACAAACAGATGATCAATAGAAGTCGCTCTGACTCATTGATCCTCGGAACTCTATCGTCATTCCATTGAGAATAACAGTACGGCAAATATAATAGCGAGGCTCCCACGCAGTCCATATATAGGCTCAGACTTATCGGGTCGGTTTTTCTTTTCATGCAGTTCAGTTGCTAAGTCAGAGTAAAGATGCGAGCAGATGACCGAGGCAGAGAGATAGAATTAACATGATTTCTACCCAATAAGAATCTTGGATATATTACGGAGATCCAGAAACGGTTCGATCTTACGTTGAATATTTAACCGTATAAAGCAACTTCCTGCTGCTTTGGGTGTACTTATATGGCATTACGAAACTTACACTGCCTGCTGTCGACATATATATGTTTTCAGGACTTTTCAACTTGGTGTAATGGTTGGCAAGTTTAACTCGCTAGATCAATTACAGATGAGTTCTATCCTCAGTCGGTGCTCCCTACTAGTGGCCTTGTGCCACATAGAAGTTACCCTTAGTTATTCACTATACTTTTTGCTAGGAATTACTTAGCAGTCATTATGAAAATTATATTACCTGCTATCGACGTATATATACATTGACTGTACACACTGATACGTCTTTATGAAAATTAAATTACCTACTGTCGACACACACACACACACACACACACACACACACACACACATATATATATATATATATATATAGGTTAACAAAATACCGAGTCGTTAGCTATTACACTATTCGCCTATCCAACTGTATTCATTCTAGAATGATGGTTAACAAGTTCATTTTGTTCGATCACTTGAGCAGTAAGATTGTGTTTTGAGGAGTAAGGTAGTATTTTAAGCGGTAAGCTTGTGTTCTAAGTGGTAACCTTGAATTCTGAGTAGTAACCTTGAATTCTGAGTAGTAAACTTGTGTTTTGAGTATTAAGGTTGTGTTTTAATTATTAAGATTATGCTTTGAGCAGTAATCTCGACTTTTGGGTAGTAAGCTTGTGTTTTGAGTAGTAAGTTTGAGTTTTGAGAAAGAAGCTTGAGTTTCGAGTAGTAACCATCAGTTTATTTGAAACGGTTTAGCGTAAGTGATTGTCATACCAAGATCATTGAGTTGTTCATTGAGACGAAAAGTCTTTCAATATGAAAAAAAAAACAGCTTTTATAATTAATCTAAAAAAAGAAAAGAAAACTAAAAAGCAAGAAATTTCAATAATTTATTACGCGAAAGGTATGAATCCCAATTTCTCCTCCCTCAGCTATGGGTTAAATAGTAAACGTGTATCTGGAAATCATTATTATTTCCAAACAATTGTTAACACAATAATCACTCGCTAATTCTTACAATACGAAAATTTCTTTCGACTTCAAATAATCTACAAAAGGGTGATAAGCCGTAAAAAACAAATCTATCTTATATAATAGTATAGGAAGTTTGAATAGCAATGATCGCTCACGTCCTGAAGTGACACAACACACAAAAGAAGTCGCTATTGATATTTCTGTAATAAACATGTGCCGCTTTGCGAAGCTACTTGATAAAATCTATTTGACTTTGCTCAGGGTCTTCCTGCCATTTACTTATTTTTGTTCCCCCTCTCCGCCTTGGCTTCGCAACACTGCTAGCGTTCATCGTGTCCCATGACCGAAGTAGATGCGAAACCGGATATTTTTTTAGATCATCATCATCGTCATCATCTAATTGATTTGAACTCTCTTTTTGTCTTGATGCAGCTGAAGCTGCTGCTACTACTGTTGTACTTTTCTTTCTCCTCTCGTTCTCCTCTTCTCTTTATACTCTTTCTCCTCCTTCGCCTCCTACTTGAACTCCTCCACTACTTCATCACATTGCACCCTTTCTCTCAGTCTCCTTCACATTCTCTTTCTCCTTCTCCTCCTCCTCCTCCCCTTTCTGCTTCTTCTCTTCTTTTCCTTCTTTTTATCTTAAGCATTTCCGTCTTCTACGCCTTTTTCTAGACCGTTGTTTCCTTATACACTTCTTTGTCTCTGACTTCTCCTCTTCCCCTTTCTCTTCCCTGCTTCTTTTCTGTCTCCAATGCTTCTTTCTTCTTCATTCCTCCTCCTCCTCCTCCTCCTCCCTCTTTTCACTTATATACTTAACTTTAAAAAAAACCCTCCGCCCTTCCTTTCTTTTTTTTTAACAATTCCTAACAAAGAGTTCCTTTTAACACCTCACCAAACACAGACGAGAACTCCCCCACCCAGCCAGAGAAGTTGTTTAGGCCGAGAAGGCCGTTTTATATGTAGCTACATAGTGTCAGAAATTGTCAGAAAAAAAGGAGAGCCCATCGGCTGAAACACAGTATTGAAAACAGCTAATATATGAATGATTCGTACAATAATGACAATATTTCGTTACACGATCCAAGATATCAAGAACGTTAGAGAGTTCGTCGACTGATACATAGTAATTGAAACAACAGATACTTGTGAGAATAATTAATAATATAGTGAAAATATTTTATCTCCCAATACAAGATATTACTAGGAAGGCCGGTGAGTTCATCTGCTGAATCATAGATATGACAGCAACAAATGCTAGTCTAAACGATTCACGGAATAAGGACAAATGTCATCTCACAATTCAAGATATTACCAGGAAGGCCGGAGATTTCATCGTCTGAAATGTAGTAATGAAAATAGCAAGTACTTGTCGTGTTGTATATTGCCGTTGGACTCAGATAAGGCGACGAACGCTTATATATACAAATATATAAATAGTTTTATTGTTCGAGTTGTGGCAATTAGATAGAGTGAGTTTGGGATTGTGCACACAAGAATTGACGGAGACAAAATCTTCGGTGGAACTTTAGTCAGCCTCTCTCTCAGGCCAAGAGTTGGACCGTTTTTATAACATTTGGATACCCACGCAAATTCACGTGGCTACGCCTTCTTCCGGTATGTCGCCTATGCAACTTCTTGTGGCCAATGCCTCTTCCGGCCATGTGCCCACGCAAGCACACATTTCCTTCCGCTCAGGACACCTTTGCACCCTGTTTATTCAAGGCTCAGGACACCTGTCCGCCCTGTTTATTCAAGGCTCAGGACACCTGTGCATCATGTTTATTCAAGGCTCAGGACACCTGTGCGTCCTTTTTATTTTAGCCATTTTCATGTTTATGCTATCACTCATTCCGATTTTTGCTCACTCTCGAAGTGAGGTCAAAGGTCAACCGATATTCAACAGTCGTAAAGATTCGAAGAATAATGACAACATTTTTTTTTACTCTGAACCTAACCTAAAAGTCGGAAGGCCACGAATGATCGTAATGAAAGCAACAATGATACACATAATCATATGAATAATTCATTATATAATGACAATGTTTCACCACGCGAGCGTTGACAATGATGCTAGAAAGGTCGCAGAGTTCATTGACCAAAACAAACAACATAATATTAATGTGAATAATTCATCAAATATTAACAATGCTTCGTCTAAGACCTTAGGACGACATGAGTTTGAATATTTCTTTCAACTTATCTCGAAAGAAAACTTAATTATTGGTTAACATTTTTTAATATCTAGATGATACCAAAATAGACTTTGAACTCAGTATTACACCAGAGCTACAGAGAAGCTAGGTGCATTAGCGGGTTGATCTGAAAGATAGACTACTAGGCACTAGATATAGATCCGCTCCGCACAGGATGTCAGTGACTGTCCCCGACATCTCACCAAGTGATCGAATTAGCTGCGCCTAGGACAAACACACGTTGCACAAACCCGATGGCAGTTAGATATATAAGCACCCACCTTAGTGGGATAATTACAGACTTTTACATCCTAGTGAGAATTTAGAATCCACGTTTGGAGAAACCCACACAATCACACGTCGAGGGTTTTTTTAAATTAATTTGTACAATGATAATGGTAAAGTTTTAACAGCTTTTTACAAAGAAACGTCTGTGATCATAGCTCTCCTTAATTTCTTCTCCGTTGTATCTCTTTATAAAGTTTGTCTTTTCGCTATTTCTCCTAAAGCTTGTTCTGCCTTCCATTTATTCAAGCTCGCTAGGTAGGTTATGCGTTGTTTTCCTCTCTCCTGCTTGCCTTCAATATGCTCTGTGAGTATCAAATTTCCTAAGCACTCTTTCCTCATTATGTGCCAGACAAATTTCAATTGTCTCTCCCTGATGTTAAGTATAACTTTCCTTTTTGTTTCCATTTTCTCTAAAATTACGTCGTTGCTCACATGTTCGGTTCATGATATTCCCAACACCCTTCTGTAGAACAACATTACTATGTTTTTTGTGATGTCAACGAACACTCGTTGCCACTTTTTAAATACCAACAAATACTCATTACCACTTTCGTAATGCTCGTTGTAGTAGAGACATTGTAATCGCAGATTACAACTATAATAACGCCGTTGAACAAAACTGGTGTTAGATGCCTTCAAATAACACTCGTACTAATTGTAGTTGCTTGATAATACTCACTCGATAAGTAACCACTGAATAGTGATTCGAATAGAGAAATAGTATAATGAATAGAGTAGAGAATAGCGGTCAGTATAGTAATAGAGGATAGACTAGAAATAGCGATCCGTATAGTAATAGAGGATAGAATAGAAATAGCGATCCGAATAGTAATAGAGGATAGAAGGGAAATAACGATCCGTATAGTAATAGAGGATAGAATAGAAATAGCGATCCGGATAGTAATAGAGGATAGAATAGAAATAGTGATCCGGATAGTAATAGAGGATAGAATAGAAATAGCGATCCGAATAGTAATAGAGGATAGAATAGAAATAACGATCCGTATAGTAATAGAGGATAGAATAGAAATAGCGATCCTAATAATAATAGAGGATAGAATAGAAATAGCGATCCGAATAGTAATAGAGGATAGAATAGAAATAGCGATCCGAATAGTAATAGAGGATAGAATAGAAATAGGGATCCTAATAATAATAGAGGATAGAATAGAAATAGCGATCCGAATAGTAATAGAGGATAGAATAGAAATAGCGATCCGAATAGTAATAGAGGATAGAATAGAAATGGCGATCCGAATAGTAATAGAGGATAGAATAGAAATAGCGATCTGAATAGTAATGGAGGATAGAAATGTCGATAACATCACTCGATAATACTCGCTCGAATAGTAATCCGTATAGTGATCCGAATAGAGAAATAGTATAATGAATAGAGTAGAAAATAGCGGTCCGTATAGTAATAGAGGATAGACTAGAAATACGATCCGAATAGTAATAGAGGATAGAATAGATTGTAGATCAATTAGACATACGCTACCAGCCCCATATATGCGTTTCCTCTATGGTCACGTGGTCTACTTAATTCAATAATGGGATCGCCTGTGTTTGCTCACTGGCGATCTATGTTCAAACTCAAGTGTCGGCAACGAGACTTTATTCCTATATAACACTTTTCTTTTTTTTTCAACGATATTTTCCTATTCTTGAATACTTTGCTTACCTTTGGGAAGGCATCTTTCGCTATCTCAATGCACCTTCTGATTTTTGTGTCACGCTTTCCGTCCTCTGTTAAAACATATACCAGATTTTTAATCTGTTCGACTTGCTTTATTTTCGTATCTCCAATTTGTAATTTGCATGTTGGATTGTTTCTTTTGTTAACAATGCATTCTGCCTTCTTGCAATTGATGTTTAGTCCTTTCTTCTCGCTTTCCTTCACTACTTTCTATCATTTTGTTTTACGCCACAACAACGTAGGACAACTTTAATTTCACCGATGCCAGCCTTATCAAAAATGAACATAATCCTTTAAAGCGAAAATATTATGAAAATATATTTATAGCAATATTACCAACTATTAACACGCGTTTAAAAAACTTTATTAAATCACCATTTTTCTATATTCATGAATCTGACTTACCTCTTTCAAATACATAAAAATCAATAGATATACAAAATAAGCACGAGATATACTTTAATGAAAACTTTTTCAAAACATCCTGCAGCGTCTCACTAACCTTTACACATTTTAGCATCCAGAATGTTTTCTTACACTAATGTGAATATTTATCTGTTACTTCATTACACGTGACACGTATCCAATCAAAACATCTTACTGCATCTTACAAACTTTTAAACACTTTAGCGTCGAGAATCTTTGTCACACATATTTAAATATTATCTGTTAATTCAATACAGGCGACACGTTACTAAGAAATGAAATTGCCTAACACAACATACCATTAATCCGCGTCTCTGCTTTTTATCATTTAAACAATATTTATAAATGTAAAAGACAATAGAAAAGCTGTAATAGTTGCCGACGCGTTTCGTCCTATGTGGACTTTCTCAAGGCAAAACGAAATGAATTTATTAAACGAAGTAACTAATAATAACAAAACAAAATGTCCTTAGCAATTGGAAGAATTTAGAGAACGCTATTTTCATACTGTTAATTGAAATTACATCATTTACTGTCACGTTTGGAGATATTGTCTTTATTGCTGTATTGACAAAAGGTGAAACATGGAAAAAAGCCTGGGCGTAGATTAATATTTGGGTAATATTCAATGGCGGCACTCTCGGGGATTTTCCTTCTGAGTGAGTTATTTTCTTTTTTTTATGAGTGTAGCATTTTTAAAATCAAAATTGTCATTGAATTTATTTCTATGTATGACTAGTGCATTAGCTAAGTTGTTTTTTGCGAGATTTCTTTTGTACTCATAAATGTGTTTTTTTTTTAAATTTCTACTTGTTTCTCCAATATATTGGGAGGAACAGTTTTCACAATTTATTTTATAAATGCCTGCTTCAGAAATATTATTGCTATTAGTGTTTCAGGATCTGATTATATTCATAATGGTTTTGGAAATGTTTATGACTATTTTTAGATTATTTAGATGGGTTAGGTTGTTCTGGGTAGTGGACGTGATAGAGTTTGTCGGTAGTATTATGCATCTGTTTTCATGTAATTTATTATTGCAGATTATGTTATTAGTTTTGTTTCGGTTGTATATTTAGTATGCTTTTCTTCTTGCGTTGTGGATGAAATGATATGGGTATTGTAGGTTTTTGAATGTGTTTTCTATGTATGTTTCTTCTTTAAATAAATATTGGGGACTGCAGATTCATAATGCTCTTAGAGAGAAACCTATAATAATTCAAGATTTAAATTTAGAAGAGTGATTCTAGTAGAAACTGATCAAATCATTTTTGTTAGTAGCCTTTCTGTAAACGTCAAAATTGAGTTCGTTATTATTTCTATGTAATATGATGTTTAGGAACGGAGGAGTGTAGTTGGTTTCAGTTTCAAAAGTGAAATTTATTGTAGATTCAACGTTGTTAAGTTTGAACCTACAATAAATTTCACAATTTTTATCATTTCTATCTTGATCTCCGATGAAGCTTTAGTAAAGTGAAACATGTTAGATTAAGATCAGTTTCCTACTTGTTCTTTATTCTATCATTGATGACTGAATAAATAATATTGTTATTGTCTGTGATCGAGTTAGTTGTCACCGACTTGAGTCCAGATAAATGCTAGGCTTCTAAATGATCATTTTCAAGATAGTCCATCTCCACTTAGAAGATTGGCGCAAAACAATCTTCATGCTACATTTCCCTTTATTTCGCTTTGTGTGTTTACTAATCTGGGTTTAGAAATTTTGAGGAATAAATAAATAGTGTCCCTAGTAGGTTAAGTAACTGGGTATTTTCCACCGTGTTCAGTGGTCCGTGTTCAAATGAAGATGAAAGCCAATGTGTTAATGCTGATTTTTTAGGCATGCAAGTGCTCCCCATTTGAAATTTTGGCGCAACACACTCTTCATATTCCTATATTTCTATTTGGACATATTTAGTAAATATGAATTGCGTATACTTTTGCAAAAAAAAAAAAAAAAAAAAAAAAAAAAAATCCCCAACAAGAACAAAAATCTCCACTCCCAAGACTTCGATCTTTTTGTATTTCATGTTCCTTCAGACAACCCACAACAACTGCCTATCTTTTATAGCACTTCGTAACTTGTCATTTTACCATCCCTCCCCATTCTCCGTTCTGCCATCTATTCATACAAGCTCGAGGCCGGTTGTGGCTCTCCTTTTTTTCTTTTGCTTTCTATATGTCCTGTGAGTGTCAAATTTTCTGTCTCTTTTTGAGTATACTGATTTTATAAGCGTAGCTTGGATGTGGCACAAGGCCTAAAGTATGGGGCACTCAGTGAGGATCGAACTCACTCTCCAGTCGTAACTGTATTAGCCAGAGAAGTTTGATTTAAAGTATGTGTCCTTTTCGTTTCCATTTTCTTTAAGACTTCATCGTTGCTCACGTGTTTTGGCCGTGGAATTTTCAGCATTCTTCTGTAGAACAATATTTCTGTTGCCTCCTGCATTTATTTTCATCTGCGAGGGAATAGCCCAGTATTCACTGTCATATAAGAGGCTTGACATTACATTGCAGTTCAGTACTCCTTTTTGTTTTTAACGAAATTTCCTGTTTCTTGATACCTTGCTTAGTTTATGAAAGGCATATATAAGAATAGTAATAAAAACCATACATAATTCGGAATATTCTCATAGATGAACAAATTCTCAGGAAAATCGGATTATTTATCTCATAAACAATCCATCCAAACTTATACCCCATCCTCCTTAATGCCATCAGATTCTCCTGTAGAATATAAGACCACAGACTCACTACACTGGATGTGGCGATTGTAATTTCTGTAACGAGTATTTTTTACTGAATGGAATTGGTAGCCTCATATCAAAATGGTTTTGAATTCAAAGTTGTTCTCCTAAACTGGTTACTAATGAAGGCCAGATAACCCCGCCTCCCTTGCTATTTAGCACATAATTGCATGGATAAGGTTATTTGTGCGAAAATGAATGCAATGAACTCGACCGGAATTTGAACTCTGCACGCTGATTCCGCTTTCTATAATAAACACCAATTTGTTAATTGCTGATGCACATCAATTGACAAAATGACGTTTATTATTTATTTTTGCGAACAAACTTTTTTCTTATTTTTTTAAAAATCATTTCATCCCAAGCATGGTAATAAAGCCTTTAGGACGCAAGGGGTGACGGAGAATATGAGCAAAACTAATATTAAGGAGAGGGAACAATAAAAGAGCAAGAATTAAGAAGACAGAAGATAACGATTAACTTTGCATTTACATATTTGAAGATCAAAGATGACTGGAAAGCAAGAAGTCGGAAGAGAGTTCTATAAGCGAGAAGTGCGATGGAAGAAACTG
>CAHIKZ030005626.1:0-2500 GCA_903632075.3 Acanthosepion pharaonis
CTTTTTTAAAAAAAAAAGAAAAAACCCCCAATTTTTTTCAGAAAAATGCTGTGAATGTTCCCCGGGCGCCCTTTTTTCTACCGGGGCAGAAAATTTTTTTGTTTAAATTTTAAAATTTTTTTAAAACCCGATTTTTTCTCAGGTAGTTTTTCAAGAAAATTTTTTAAAAAAAAATTGCATGAATCCCAAAAATTGGGTTTCATACCGTTGGCAGCCCCATAAAACGCCCCCTTGCCGGGGGAAAGATTTTTTTGGAAAAAGCCGACTCTGAATCAGATCGATTTTTAAAACTGTTTTGATGTCCGGTCGGGGGGAGGTAATGTGGGAAAGTAAACGACGGAAATATTATGATGTTTTGGGCGATTATGGGGTTTGAGGGAATTTCATCGGCCCGGGGATGGTCGGGGGCGCCACCCGGTGTAAAAATAATCCCCTGCAACATCTTGGGCCTGTTACCCTTCAGTCCCCCGTGCAGGGGTGGCCTGCGTTTTAAAATGCCCCGCCCGCCGGGTAGATAAAGGGGCAGTAAAATGGTGGACTGGACTTTTGGGCGGACACCCACGCTCATTCATCCCAGGCATAAATATGCAGCCCTATCCAGGGTTTTTCCGGTTAAAAATGTTTCTCAAATAAAATTGATCCCCCCCCCTTTGTTGGGAATTTCATGCGGAAAATTCCCAACCAATGAAATCCCTTCAAGCCCCCGGAGTCTCAAAAACTAAAAAAAGCCGAAAAAGGGTTTCTGCCGGAACCCCACAAAAAAATGCTTAAAAGTTTCATGTTTAATTTCGATCTGGTAATCACCCCCCAGGTATATTCGAAAAGGAATGTTTAAAAACCCCTTTTTGCCAGTTTTTTGTAATTTGGGTTTAAATTTATTTTTTTTAAAAATGGGGGCGGATGAGGCAGCACGGGCAAAGGGTAGCATGGGTTTACACCCCGGGAAATTAACGATCAGAAAAGTCAAATTTGTTTCCCTTTAATTTCCCCGGGCTTCCCCAGCAAATACAAATGAATTTTATATTTACAATTTTTGTCTTCTTTTCTTTTCAAATTACCTCACACTACTGTATGCATGTTTATAACACAGCATTGATAGTTGTGTAAGCATGAATCACAAATCATTGTGACCGAGGGTTTGAGTGTACAGGCCTTGTTCAAACTGTTAATCATGTCAGATTATGGAATATCTCCCAGAAACTGTAATTAATGTCCACTCAGCATAGGTGTAGTTTTAATTACAAGTGGGCTCTGTGGGTGTTGAACAAACACAAATGTACCTGAGCAGGCATTTCCAACAGACATCGGCTAGCTGCCTGATCAAACAGGTGTGCTCAGAAACAAGTCATCCTTTGATAGGCAGGGGGGGAGGGGATGGCAGTTGGTAAATGAATGACAAAATGAAAAAAACTCTTATATTATGTGTTTGGTCACTAGCAGGAATTTCTTCAGGGCCGGTGCAAGGGTCTTGTGCCCATCGCCATTATGATATCCCCCCCACCCCACACACTCTACTTTATCTCAATTTTCATAAAGTAGTATTCATATAAAATACAAATTGTATTGTAACCTAATTATATACAATAATGGATCATATGCAATATAGGTGAATAATTCAACTAGAAAAAATGAAAATAACACAATGTATCTAAATACAAATTAGACATGTCATAATAGATTGTTCCATCTTAAATAAATCAACAATGTTTTGAAGCAGTTTTTAATGTCAACTTGAGACTTTTCTTGTTAAAAAAAGTTGAATAATTTTACAAATTCACTATTATGGATAAAAGTAGTGAATTTCATAGTGTTTTCTCGAAACTTAACATGAGCAAAACAAATTCACAGATTTGGATAAAAAAAATTGTGCATGACATCAAAATCGTGAGGGAAGGAAATACAAGAGAAACTTGTTACAATTTTATATCAAGAAAACACTGAACATACAGTGACACTTAGTTTTAAATTTAGATTTTTTAAATTTTTAGCATTCAATATGTTTATTTATATATAACCTAAGTGACCACTGCTTTATATAACTTTTGTTTTTAATTTCATCACTATTTTTTTTTAAATATCATACAATGCAGTAGTTTTGTTATGAAATGTCATACAGCATATTTCTTTTCCTGACATAACTACTGCTTTTACAATGTGGCCTATTTAAAAACAATATTTATGAAAATAGAAACAAAACAGGTAGAAAGCCAAATGTAATCATTTAGGCTATACATAAGTATAGCCTAAGTGATTACATTTGGCTTTCTACATGTTTTGTATCTACATTACTATATTCTACATGTTTTCGGCCTCACCTATATATAGGTGAGGCAAACTCTAACCTACACACATATATATACATACATATATATATATATATATATATATATATATATATATATATATGTGTGTGTGTGTAAATAAAAAGAAAGGTTATAGTTGTTCAGCACAAAGAAAAGTGTATATTGAAAAAATAGAGAGAAACCACAAACGTTTTTGG
>CAHIKZ030005626.1:7500-180000 GCA_903632075.3 Acanthosepion pharaonis
GGTTAAGTAGAAGAAAATTCATACCTTTCCCAAGGATATTAGCATGTAAGTGAATGTAATGGATTCAACTGGAATTTGAACTCGGCTCTCCGATTCCTCAATCCAAGCCACTATCCATTACTGGCAATGTTTAATGTTTTAAAAAGTGATGATTAGAATTTTAATAAAACCTAAGCATAGGAAAGTGAATTTATACATTTTCGTTGTTCTTGAGAATTGACAACAGAAGAAGGAAATTACTGGAAAGTAATTGAAACTCACCTGAAGCGAGCTGAATGTGTAATGCTCCTCATGCCAATGACACTTCCACCAAGCTTCCCTACGGCATATGACTTCACTGAATTTTGATGTGTTCCTCTTGAAATTCTTCTTGAGAATTGACAACATAAATAATAAACAATTTATTTATTAGATTGTTTATTTATACTATTATTTATTGGAATGGTTGGTAAAACATTGGTTAATTGCCGATTCAAACTTTATAAAATGGTCAATAATAAGGATTTCCTTATAGTTGCTTCACATATTTTAATAATTTAGTAAAATTCTCTGTGCTGTGTCTCTTCAGGATGTGGGCATTCGTAGCTCTCCACAACTTCCTATCTTTTTTTGTTTTTTCATCCCTCCCAGACCCTGTTATGTCATCCATTTACATTTGAAGGGAAGTTATTTTCTTCTTTCTGAAACTTTGTACAGACACTAAACTTAGGATTAACCAGAATTGGGCAAACAGTTATCCATTGAAAGTTTATCATATTTAAATGATTTGACAACACAGTACTACAGTAATTATAAATTAGACACTCTGCAAAGAGCAGTATTTATTTATTTTGTTATCCTAATGCAATGGTTTTATTTGTCCATAAGATTACTCTGATTCAACTTGCAAAACCATCCAAATTAAACCATATCTCAAAAAAACAAAAGAAAAGTTGATATATTTAAAAAGAACTTTTTTAGTTTTTTTTTAAGTTTTAGATGAACTATTATATGGTGAATTTATAAAGCTTTTTATCACAACACTGGGCTGATAAACTTTTGGGCTGCTAGATTAAACTGTAAAAATAAAAAATAAATTGTTATGGTGATTTTCAAGAAAGATACACTTCCAAGGAGTGGGATGCAAATTCATGTTGACTTAAAAAGTACTTGACTTTATTTCTGATTTTTGTGTTGTTTGCTTGTCTGATCAACAAGTTTACTGATCTCGAGGAGCGTTTCTCAACATTTTATCCTTGTGGAATTGTTAAAATAGTTTTCACATCTCAGGGAACCATTGCATAAAAATTATTATATAATTTTAAATAATATAAGAGGTTGAAGCCTTTATCATAATAACCAAGGATTTTCCAACAATATGCTGTACATGATTAGTAACATTATGAATATAGAATTAAACCAAAATTACTGAAAAATGTATTAGCCTATTTATCACTGTTTCTCGTTGAACTCTTAGCAACTTCTTGAAAATCTGAGACTTCCAGGAACACCAGTTGAGAATCACTGACTGTTGTGATAAAAAGTAACAATGCTAAGATGGAGTAAAATGAGTAATAAAATAAAAGTAATAATAAAGAGTGTATTAATACAGAATATGATAAAAGCAATAGTAATAATACTGAGTAAATCTAGTAATAAAATAATAAATTCTGCTTGTCCCTCTCATAGTTAGCATGACCGTTACACTCTGCCAACACCTCATAAATAATGAACTATTCCATTTTGATTGCCTGGAAAAATGGAAAAGTCACATCAGGGACACTATTTGGTTTCAGTCAGGAAATCAAAGAAAGAAGGGAAGACAGAAGAGTTTAATGTCTCCTGACAATATCTCATAAGTTATGGACTATTCTGTTTCAATGGTGTGGAGAGACAGAAAAGGCATATCGGAGACACTATTTGGTTTCAGTCAGGAAATCAAAGAAATAAAAGATATTGATTGATTGATTTGTTTTCTACTACTTATCAACCCTTTGCAGGTCATTTAAAGCCAGGAAATACTTTTAGATTGTAAGAATTTTTTTCGAGATAGTAAGGTTTTAGTCATATAAGTCTTACTAATTAACCTATAGCTGGGGTAGAAGAGGTGGATTCATACCTTTTGTAAGAGTATTTGCACATGTCAATATCACAAATCCAATGAGGATTGAAACTCAGCTCTCTGATTAACAATTCTGAGCCATTATCCATTACACCATCTGCACACCCAAGCTTACAGCACCTGGTATTCCCAAGAGGTCACTCATCTAAGTACTGACCAGGCTGAACATTGCTTAACTTTGGTGATCATATGGTAACTGGTGTTTCAATGTGACATGGCTGTAACCTAAAAGGGAGGATAGTGTTTATCATCTGTTTCCTTGAAATTTTAAATCTTTTCATTTGTACCCACTTAAAATAGCAACCAGCATTCTATATATTTATCATTGCTATTACAATGTTTAAAGTTGTTAAGCTCAAATATTTAATGATACAATAGAGTAATCTCACTGAATATATTATTATCGTAGAACTTGCCATGAGTTTATTCAATCATTAACTAAAGAATTAAGATTCATATGAAAATTCAAATAGGAAGACTGAAATTTTTACAGTATTTATAGTAAAATAATATTACTAATTGGTCTAGTGAGTTGTAGTAAAAAGCAACAATAAGATGGAATGAAATGTATAATAAAATGATGAGTGTTTTTTGTTTAGTTCTTTGAACTATTTATATAAAAACTAACCGACACCAATTTACTTAGTTTTGTGCTGATTTCAATTCAAAATCAAGACAACTATGACTAATTCACAGAATAAAGTCTAATACTTACAACTAATCTCCATCATGCTGACTGCATCTCTCGGTTCAGTGGCTTTTATTATAATTGCTGAGATCTGAGTCAACACATCAAGTGCAGGTGAGGTCTGGTATCTAAATAAAAGTAAACGTTTTTGTACTTACCATGAATTGTAACACTTCCGAAATGCAATGATTATACTGTCAGTAAGTTACCGTTACACCTCACCTGGTTCTATTAATGGCTTTTACCTGCTGATATGCATCACATGGGTAAAATACTTTTAGTCTCCACCATGGAAAATACTGAAATACTTTTCTATTTTAACTGAAAGTGTAATGATCTTTCTAGACATTTCTATTCATTTATAATATTTTTATATTTTCCTATAATTTTTTTAAGAAGAATTGATTGATTGATCCATTTTCTACTGCTTAACAACCCTTTGTAGGTTATTTAAAGCCAGGAAATACTTTTAGCTTGTAAGAATTGTTTGTTTTTTTTTGTTTTTTTTTAAATAATAATTATTTAGTGATACAAGTCTTACTAATTAACCCATAGCTGGAGGGAGAAGCGGTAGATTCATACCATTCTCAAGGGTATTTACTCATAAGTGAATATAAGAATATTGACTGGAATTGGAACTTGACTCTCTGATTTCAAATTCTGAGCCATTATCCATTACACCAACTGCACATCCTGTTACTTCTGTAATTGATTGTTACATGACTGAGTGGTCAGAATATTAGTGTCATGACCATGAGACTTGAGTTCAAATCTGACCATAGTTGATTTGTCAAGGAGGTGACTTTATTGAAACTTGGCTCTCTGATTAACAATTTCAAACTATTATCCATTACACCACCCGCACATCCAAGCTTACAGCACCTTATATTCACAAGTGGTCACCAATCATGGTACTGACCAGACTCAACTTTTCTTCGGTGATCATACAGGAACCAGTGTTTTTATGTGATATGGCCATAAGTTCTTTTCAAGAAAATCATTTATTTATTATTAAACAATAAAATTTTTAACAGTTTATAAAATGAAACACCATAGACTAATATGATGGATTAATCATCTTTTCAAAAACATTTATATCTGTTATATTTGGTGGTGGAACAGGGATATTTGAGTTCATGCTTTTTCAATAACATTACTGTGAAGGAATCAGAATTTAACAAAGGTTATATAATCCTCATTGATAAAATTGTTACCATAGATTTCAATTTATTTATTAAAAATTCAAACTTGATTCTATATCAGCACAAAGGGAACCAAACCTGTTTGACTCTAACCATCCTATATTACTTTATATTAATAACAACTGAGCACTAACATATTACTTTATATTAATAACAACTGAGCACTAACATATTACTTTATATTAATAATGACTGAACACTAACATATTACTTTATATTAATAATGACTGAACACTAACATATTACTTTATATTAATAACAACTGAGCACTAACATATTACTTTATATTAATAATGACTGAACACTAACATATTACTTTATATTAATACTGAACATAACATAATTTTATATTGAACACTAACATATTTATATCAATAATGGCGAACACTAACATATTACTTTATATTAATAATGACTGAACACTAACATATTACTTTATATTAATGATGACTGAGCACTAACATATTACTTTATATCAATAATGGCGAACACTAACATATTACTTTATATTAATAATGACTGAGCACTAACATATTACTTTATATCAATAATGGCGAACACTAACATATTACTTTATATTAATAATGACTGAGCACTAACATATTACTTTATATAAATAATGATTGAGCACTAACATATTAATAACCCTTATTTTACTGACTCATTGCTAATTTAGATGTCAGTATTCACTCTCATCCTTTGAAAATTATTCTTGTTAATTTGCCCTCATTATAAACAAAGAATTGAAAGCTTGCTGTATTTTGATCAGTATGCACGTATATTTGTAAAATCTGTGGTTTCAAGAAATATGAAATCTCATGAAAAGCTTGTGTTCCTTTGTTTCACCTAAGAATTTTTATTTTTCTCATCATTTTACAGGTAGCATACTGACAAGTAGCATGGAGGTTGGTGGCATTGTAGGCTCGTTAACAGCTGGTTACCTGTCTGACAAGGCCCATTCAATGGTAAGACCCATTTGCTTTACACCTGGCCATTCTCATGTCATTCAGAAGAATTAATGCGCTATAATTGGTGAATATGGTTATTAAAATAACAAAGCATTCACAGATATAAATAGCATCTCTCCAGCAACTATCTCAACTTATTGCTTTTACTACCACTGTGAACATTGCTACTAATACTACTACTATTACTATTTTTATTAAATAATACCTGAATTTGCCTTGTAGCTAAGATAGTTTCAAATTTCTCACTGATGACAGTTTTTGGTATTCAAGCCAGCATTTATAAAAATTAGTAATGATACATTTACAAAAGAAATGACTATTATGTTGAGTGACTCTTATTTATTTTTTTCAGTATTTTTGTTTCTTATTTTTAGGAAAGTCAACTAATGCATGTTGATGCTAATTTTTAAAACTATCCACTTTTTAAAACAAATTGAATGAAAGGTTTATATATTTGTTTTTTTTTTTCAATTTCAAAACCTTTTCTCTTATTCTGTTATGATTTTCCAAATCTATTAACTTTCAGAAATTCTTAAAAAAAATCCTTGGTATTTTCTTAATTTTATTTTTAATTTTTTTACAATTTAAGATTTTTTTTTAACTGCAAATTAATCATTTAATTTACAGTTGACATATGAAAAAAATTCTTTCTGGTCATTTTTCTATTAGATATTTATGCAACTTGATATCATGGGTAGGATTTATCAAACAAATATATCAAAACTTTTATTCTAATAAATGTAAGATAAAAAATGCCAAAATGTTTATAGTACAGATATAGAGAATATGATTTAAAACAGTTGATAATTTAATTCTTATCTGTTTTCTGCTTGGAAACTTATCAAAATATTAACTTCAGAAGCATGCCTTGGGAGTAGAAAGGGAATCTTTTTTTCCTATCACCCTTCACAGAAGAATTTGTAATAGCTCACTCTTAGTGAGTGTTAATTTCCAATATATTTTATAACATAAAACACAATGTGATTTTATATGTTTATTGTTCACACTACTAAGCTCTTCTTTTTAGTAATGAGATATTCTGTTGTTATAGTAAGTCAATGTGCTAATGTGAACATGTCTCATGTTAACAAAAGAATATCTCAATAGTTGGGGAGATCAGACTGTTAATACATTGATTTTTATTTCTTTGGTTTCCTGCTAACTTTCTTTAAATATTTTTATTTTTAAAATACAAAATTTTTTCTTGCCTGTAACAATAGTATTATTCATACAAATAAAAATCCCAGAGTAATCATACAGAAAATACAGGGTGTGGCAGAGATACCACCCACATAATGATAAAACATTAGTTAGATGAAAACACCAGTGACACTAATGTCTTAACATTATGAGAGAGTTATTTCTGTCACACCCTGTATAAAACATTTGTGTCAGGATTTAGGAGTTTATAATGAGGTGTTATTAAAAAAGAGAAATTCCATGATGGTTTCTTTGATCAAAAGCCATCTGGAGAAATTTGGAGGACACAATGGCCAAAACATTGTGATAATAATAACAAAGATAAGGACATTAGTCTGAATGTAAATAATAACCAATACAATTACAACATTCTTTTTAAAATTTTCCCATAATTTTTGGATGGTACAAGTAGACTAGTATATCAATAATTCAAGAAGAGTAGTAGTACACTATTCAACCTATGAATACTGTTAATAAACCTATGAAAGAAGGAAAAATTATGATAGTAATATGAGCTCTTAAAAGTGGAAGTTTGCCATGTGGCTATAACCTCAAACTCTGACTACTAGAGTAATCCTGGTTTGAATCCTGGTCATCACACCAAATGTAAAGAAATCTGATGGCCCTACAACAAATGTAATATAAACTCAGCTTAAAATGAACTCGTGAAAAATACACACATACAGACAAATCACATTAAGTCCTAACAAGCAATCCTTCTGTTTGCATAAGGATAGGTGACATTAGTGTTCCATTATATCTGGATTGGCAATATCAGAATATCTTGTTAAAAATTGGGAATGTGCATCATCTTTCCATGAGGATGTTTTGAGCAGTTCACATTCTGACTATCACTTGAAAGTTCTTGAGACAATTTATATTAAATCAAGGCAATTATTCTTATACAAACAAAAGGATTAGGTATTAGGACTTAATGTTATCAGTCTATATATATATATATATATATATATATATAATAATATTATAAATTAACTGATTTAAAATATGATTCCATTTTAAACACAGGAAATACCATGTTTCAAAAATAAAATAAAATCTTCAAAATTTAGTTTCTGTTTTTTGAAACATGGTATTTTGTTGAACAGGAACCATATTTTTAAATCAGTTAATTTATAATATTTATACTACGTAAATTTGCATTGAGTAACTGTCTTGTAAAAATATAAATATTAATAAGAACACTGCATTATATATGTTACTGTTCTTTCAGTATATATATATATATATATATATATATATATAGAGAGAGAGAGAGAGAGAGAGATATGTGTCAATATAGTATTAATACAAGTATTAAGCAACACCCTATTCCCATTCTTCTCTTCCATCTCTTCTATCATGAGCTTCACCAGCTTTGTTGAGTAATATTTAAATAATTTAATCATTTTTAAATTAAATCCATAATTATTAAGTTTGAAATTACTGCTTTTTAAATATTAAAATGTTTAAATCAATTAAAAAAGGTAAAATGAAAATCTTTAGGAATTTAAATAATTTAATAATTTTAAAATTAAATTCAAAATACTAAAGGAAGAGATCCAGGTTTTTTTTTGGTTTTTTTATTAGACTGATCTCTTCAAATATTTAAAATATTTTTTTTTTGTACAATATTTTCTTAGTCACCTGATCTTTATCACTTAATATAGTTTACCTTGACTGGGACAAACACTGAATTAGGGAATGGCTAATTATTCTTTTTTAGTTATTAATTCGCTTGGTAGAATCACTGATTCTTTCAATATCATTTTTTTTTTAATCATTGCTTATTTGAAATTCTGCTATGAAAATATTGTCTTCTATTTTGTATTTGTCTGCAGCAGCAACAGCAGAATGGAACGTGTCGATTGAATGTTGCCAGAGACTTTTGTTTTGGTGTGATTATTTTTCTTTTCTCATTTATTTTCTACATCAACAAGGATTCCTACCAGGTAAAGGAAACTATTATTGTTTCAATTCATATTTTCATTTATTAATGTGCTATTCATTTAACACTCACTGGTTCTCAGATGATCACCAGAGTTAAGCAATATTGAACCTGGTTAGTTTGAGGTGGGTGACTACTTGGGAATACCAAGTGCTGTGCAGGTAGTGTAATGGGTAACAGTTCACAGTTGGAAATTGGAGAGCTGAGTCCCAATTCCAGTCTGTTTCATTATATTCACTTACTAGCAGTAGAGCCCGGTGTTGCCCGGGGATGTAACAGTAAGAGATAGATCAAGTATCGACCATCATAAAGACTGAAAAATAAAATTGACAAAGATTATTGTTTAGGGAATTACGGACACGCATGTCTTAATTAGATTTTTTTTTTTTTTTTTTTTAATTGGTCAAACACAAACTCAAACAAAAACATTGTTTTCAATCGTTATGAGTCTACCGATTGAATAGCATTTATTATAAACAATTGTCTTGTAAATGGAATTTTAAAAGCATTCTGAATGTAAAAATAAAGAAAAAAGTGTGCAAGACAAAAACACTACCTGCCAAAAAAAGTGAAGTTTTGTTGAAATTGGTTGAAAATGTAGGAAATTGGATCCCATATATAAATGAACACACACACACAAACAAACAACCTGGGTTTTATAATAAGTATAACTCGATGTGAGTTGTCCCCCTTTCATTCTGGCAATAGTGATGCCTCTTAATCGTGTTTTCAAATTGATTTTGTGCAAAGACAATTGTGTTTTTCCAATTTTTGGTGTTGTCAGAACCACCGCAAGGTAATTTTATGTAGTCCTGTGAAGTTTTGTTGAAATCGGTTGAAAAATGTAGGAAATCCGATCCAATATATAAACATACAGACACACACACACACACAACCTAGGTTTTATAATAAGTAAGATACACAAATACACTTGGGAAAGTGTATGACTTCATCTCTTCTCCCCAGTTGCAGCTAATTAGTATGATTTATATCAGTAAATCATTATTATCTCCAAAACATTTACAATGTAAAAGTATTTCCTGGAAAAGATTATTAAGCCATAAAAAACAAATCCATCAATACTATTCATTCAAATCTCTTGAGACCTTGCCTCACCTTAATAGCTCATTGGTTCTTGGCACACGTAATGAGGAAAGAAGGCTTGGAGAATTTGAGACTCACAGGACATTGATGGCAAGATAGGTAGAGGGAAGCAACAAATGACCTATTGGCTTGTGTGAATGGATGACAGAATAAGGGAAACAAACATTTTTTTGAGTTACAAAGGACAGGAAGTTGTGGAGAACCATGAAGGGACATGGCACATAAAATAAGACAAATTATGAATGACACTTTTTAGCACATTCTATTTTGAAATGTACTATCTTCTACTATTTAGTATTTAACCCCAAGATCTTTCTGAAGGTTTCTTTCTTGAAGCTAAATTTTGCTCAGTCAGAAATAAAATCCTTGTAGGTTGTGCAATAACATAGTAAAGTAATTTTTCATTTTAGGGAAAAAATGAAAACAAAATAGACTGAATCTGTATGAATTGTTGAATTATTACCTGACTAAAATTACAGGTGGTTCAATTTTTGAAAGGCTTATTCTCTTTGCCCTTTCACTTTGGAGTGGAAACACATGCTTTTGCTTCCTCTTGCTAAAAACACAGCATGTAAGTACTTCATAGATATCAACTTAAGATGGTGTTAGACAATCAATGATTTTAGTGATGAAGTTCATTTCTTTTGTTACCTTTCTGTAAACTTGCTTTGTTAAGACATTTATTGTTCAAATTCCATGTCTTATGTCAGTCAATAATTCTTTCTGTTGTGCAACAGAGAAAAGTCTGTGATTGGATTAAAGCCAGTGAATGTTCAGAGAACAATGTTTTATTATTTACTATCCTTTGTCTGCGTTCTTTTTGTAGAAAATGGCTTACCTCCTGGAATAAAACGTGTTTGTACATATCTTGTATGCAAAATACATAGAAGAAAATATGGTCTTTCCAAAAGCTGTTACATAAGAACAACTTGATCCCATAGCTCAGAGATTTTGTGAGATGAATTTATGGCTTATGCAAATTTCCAAGCCTCAGCCACTCGATAAAATGTGCATGAATGGGGGAATATAAGAAGGGCTGCAGATGCCAATGAGTTGAGTGGTCATTCTTTGTGTGTGGACTTTCATAGTAGTCACACTGATTGTGATTTAAAAAAGACAGCGTACAATTGGTACTCCAAAGAGCCATACTTTTTTTTTTTTACTACAAGCTATTTTAGCTTCTCAATAGGCATAATGTTGGAGTGGAAATTCGATATGAAACTCATCCCTGAGTTTGATGGCTTGGAACCTGGGCCATCTGTGTTCGAATGGGTCAGAATGTATGCAAGATGTGTGGTGTAAACTATCTTGAACACATAATCTGCTTAAGGCTGTTGGATAGAGCGTTTACTGTCTACTAGCAGCTGAAACAGCTTTTTCATGCTTTGACCCAGATGGATGTGCTAACAATTGACAGAGCTGTTGGCTCAAGCAGGGGCAATTATAAAGGACAAGCCGATGAAGTACACTCCATCAGTTGTGGCGGTGTTAACAATACAGGATAGGATGAAGAAGCTTCCTACTTGGTGTTCACGTGATACCATAACATCTTGTTGCAATGATACTAACCATTTTGCAAAGGACTGCATGGGACCACATGTTGAAATGTGGAACCCCCAAATATGCTGCTACAGGCGTGATGAGATCTCCTTAAATTTTCTGAGAAACAAGCCAAGGGAAGAGATTTCAGTGCCAGTCTGCTCCCCAAACCCCATCTGAATGAAGTGCTACTTGCGCTTACTGTATACAACAATGGGATCAAGTGTGCAGCCTTGGTGGACATGGGTTGTTTGTGGTTGCTTGGTAGCAGAATGCTTTGTCACTCCTAGAAGAGGAAGGAAGTGGATGTGCTCACTGTTAGGTGATGAGACTGGACTTATTCAATTTGATGTGATTAACAGGTGTCGTATCAATGCTGAGGTTCAGTCGTCAGTGCTGTGGTTGCGCAAGATGAAACCATCCAAAGGGCCACATTCTCATACATTGATGGCATATTTGTCAATGAAAGCGTGTGCCCTGTAGCCTGCATAAGAGCACACCTGGAACAATTTGGACTGACTAGCAAAAATCTGGAGCAGCTAAAGGATGGCACGTGTGTGCTGGGTCTGCATGTCTGGGGAGAGCAGAGTAAACTGCAATGGAGACATGAGAGTGAGCTCCCACTGATGTCTAATGTACTCACTCGTTGGAGGATCTTTTCTCTGTGTGGAAAATTAACAGGGCAACTGCCAGTGTGAGGTTGGCTCTGCATTGCAACCATATTCATGATGAGCAAATTCTGTAATGTATGACTGGGATGATGAAACATGGGACTCACTCTTGGTTCACATGCTGACAAACATAATTACCAGAATAACGTGGAAGGGTCTAGCACATGGAGATTGATGCATGAATGGACACAGTCACTGTATGGGCTGATGCAAGCTCCTTGGCTACTGGTATTGTTGTAGAAAGTGGTGGATCTTTGATTGAGGATACATGTTGGTTGCACCCGGTACACAAAAACAAGCACATTAACTTGACAGAGCACAATGCAATGTCAAGAGGCATCAATCTTGTGTTGCACTGGAAGGTGATTGGGTTCACCTGAAGACAGACTCAGCAAGTGTACATCACTGGGTTTTTGATATGCTGTCTGGAATTAATTCGCTCATTCTAAACCAATAAGAATTGACCCTACTTTTCTCCTCTCCACACACAAACATGTGACATTCTCACTATTGGACAAGCAGTTCACACAGACAAGTCATCATAACGTACATCAATGAAAATTTCATCCTCTTTTCCTATTCCAGTCATAACATTTATCTTTTAGCACTCAACAAAAATTTGAGGTAAGAAAACCCCAGACATTTCTTATATTTTTCTAACTAAATTATATGGACACTCATTACACACATCTATAAAAAACATACAAGAAAGACTGTATACACTTTGCTTATTCCTTATCTTATCATTCTGTCAGATTCTGATCTATATTTGATCTACATTTGACCCCAAACTCACAATTTTACTCGGTATTACTGTCTCTTATATCTCCAACACCACATAACAACCAGATAATAATATTCGTTTTGTTGGTTCCATGTCTTGCTGTTTCTCATTTTTATGAGTATTTTTGTATATATAAATGTTAAGGGGTTTATAATTATTTATTCAAAGTTATATCTCCCCTACAAGGGTTATTATTTATAAATCTTTTTTTCTTTTTTTTAAATCTTTATCAAAAGTAAATGTTCACATTATGGAATAGAAATAAATATAACAACTAATGGCACTGTAAAAATTTGTGAAACTTCAGCTGCAATAATCAAGTCAAAGACAACATTTTTTTGTAAGGTCAGACACAACAATGATTTAACCATTTCTATGTGCTTGTGTCATTTAATGTACACACAAGACCATGCATACTCACATAAATAAAACAAATAGAATTTAAAATAAGACATGGGAATAATGCATTCCCTTCCCATCCAGTCTGGACAACCTCAACCCTGCACTGAACAATAAAATCATAATGATAAATAATAAAATCATTAGTGACAAAGAAAAAATTTAATTTTTTTAACCCTTAAAGCAAATCAGATAATTATAAAAATTTATTGAAATTTTCATAAATTATTTGATAATAAACAGAATTATTTAAAAAAAAAATTTCTTTTAAATTTGTGGAAAATTGTGTGAAATTTTGTGGAAATATTTTTCGGTCTGTCATTAAATTTTTAGGTCTGTCATCTACACACAAATACAGACATTTTGAATAAGTTTTAAATGTTTGTGTCATGATGTCTAATTTCCTTTTTTTTTATCTAGCAACAACCCTTGGGTAACAAGAAAAGAGTATAAGTCAAAATGTGTGGCCCATTGAAGTCATCTTTATGATGAATGTATTTCATAGTAAATGTATTTCAAATGTACAAGCAATTTAGATTTTAAATTTGATCACCTTGCCTTCAGCAAAACAACAAGTACCAAACTAATTTACTTATGCTAAAGATGATATATTAGTAAATATATTTGCTTCTGTATTTTCAGTGTTCGTTTTGTAATGATTTAAAATCATTTTAAGCTTAGGTATTAGTTATTCCACAAATTATTTGGACTAATATCCTCATCTTTGGTATTTTTATCACAAAATTTTAGTTATTCTATTCTTCAACATTCTGATTCACCTGAATGTACTGTTAGTGTAACAGATAACAGTGCAGAAAATGAACTTGGCAATCCGAGTTCAAGTTCTATGCTGGACTGTTGTGTTCACTTTTGCATAAATGCCCTTGGGAAAGGTATGAATCTATCTTGTTAGTCATAGGCTAAATAGCAGGATAGATTGGTCTCTTTAGCTTTGGTTGGCAACCACTCTAAGAGAAAGAAAATTCTGAATTCTAAACCATAGAGAAGGCAGTGTGTACTGAAAACTGGGAAAAGGCCTGTTGCATACTCACAAAGTAACTAGATGAAAGACAAATACCACATTAAGAAATAGACACAAATCCTATTTCCCATATGTAAATGTTTGGACAACTTCTTTGATGATCTTGTAGTTCAGCTCTTGCTCTACAAACTCTTCACCCATTTACACACCCTGATGAGTAGCTCAGTATACAAACCGGTGGCATCAGAACCACATGACTGACAAGTCTGTCTCCCATCAAGGGCAGACTAGAAATGATTCTCTGATCACATGCATAGCTGTTAATATAGACCAGCACCCAAAAATAACCAAAGTCTGGTTTCTTTTTGCTTAGCTTCCAAAACCCCACATCCACTCCTTTATTTTCTGTTCCCCTTTGGTCAAAGTGGATACTGCTTAGAAAATCAGACTTCAAAGAGAACCATCTGCTGACTATAAAATAGAAACTTAATATCAAGATAGAACTGCATATTCCTTTTCTACATGGGTGTGTCCATAGTATCACACCCGGATATAGTGGGTTTTAGTTAATTATATCTGTTTACTCAAATTTAGAAATATCTCTACAAATAAAAACTAACTAGACACCTGAAGATGGCTGAAGAATAAGTCAGTGGAAATGTGATAAAAACAAGGATGAGTATATTTGTAGTAGTTACATTCCTCACTGATAGTAATAGTCCTTGCCAGTAGTAATTAGTCCACTTCAAATCACTCCTCTCATCAGAAATAACTCATATTGTCACAAAGTCAGAACTCTCCTTCATTGAAACAGCACTCAGCTTTCATTTTATTGGGATGTCATTCATTAGCTGGTCTGGAAAATTTGTACAGGTTGTGACCTCCATCAAAAAATTTGTTCTCAGTTTACCCAACAATGAAAAATCTGCAATGTTATTGGCATCTCCACTCCAGTCACTTTCTCATCACTGTAACATACCTTCCCTGTGTCCTTTCTATAAATCTTTTAATGGTAATTGTTCTGGTGAACTCAAGTACCTTGGTACTTCAACTTCATGAATTTAAGCACAATACTAGATTGGCAGTTAGGTCTCACCATTTTAGTGTTGAAATTGCAAAATAAAACTATAATATCTGTCTATATTTCTTAGATGAGGTATTGTAATTATTTACATTATTTACATTGATCGAACTGTTGTCCTCATATTTAATCCCATATTCATGACGTTTTGGCCATTGTACTTTCCAGCCATCTTCAGGTGATAGGAAATTTGAACTGAATAATCTACTGAAATAAATTTCAGTAAATTATTCTAGTTCCATGGGCCATGCCTCTTCCGGATTTCTCAGTTATCTCCCTTTAACTCAACTCTCTAAGTTTTTGTTCACCACTGCAGTAGCCAGGCATATGTTCTATGCTAATAGTTTATTTTCTCACACTTCTTGCTTGTGGAACTCTCTTCTAGCTTTTCACTTTACTGTCAACTATGATCTTCAAAAATTTAACTGCAGCATCAGTTATAATCTCATGTTTTCATGAATCCTCCTTTTTATTGTCCTATCCATAACATTTTCTTAGTTTCCTTCACTCTTCGTAACTCTTTGCATCTTTGATTTATCACCTTGCTTGGTGTGAAATTATTAAAAAAAAATCCAGTGCACATGCTACATAAACATAAAGCCCCTTGTGAGGCAAGTTCACAAGTTCACACACACTATTACAGTTTTTTTTTTCAATGTGTCATGTCCCTTCAGGACGTGGGAGATCACAGCTCTCCACAACTTGTGATGATTGTAATTTCAGTCTAATGCAAATTGAGAAGAACAAATAAATGATCAAAAAATGCTTAAGAATTGACTTTTTTCTTCAAACTTTTAAGCATTTTCTATCAGTTGATTTTTATTTTTCAGTGTATATACATGTTTAATGAATAAAATATTTAAAGAAACAGCATGCATTATAGTAAGATTGAAGCAAACAAAAATGATGTATTCATTTACAAATCTTTATTATTGATTACTTATGTTGAATTGTACGCTTTTTATATTCTATAAATGCTTAAACAACCTGACATCTACAAAATATTTTTTAAATACTTTACAATGTATTTTTTTTTTTGCATATTCAGGGTATAAAATATATCTTTTGCTTTGTGAATTTTCATTGTAAGTTGATTTAATTGTTTTTCTTTAAAGAAAATGTCATTATATAGAAATTGTTCATTCTTTGGAATGCTTATACAAGGGGAATAACCCAAACTTATAAAAGGGGAGATAACGTGAATATGATCTCCAGTTCACACTCAAATTAATCAAGTTTATTTAACTGTTCCTTCTTCACAAAGCGCCAGGAATTAGAAAATGAATGTAAATTTTTAAGACCGTCCTTGTTTCACGAGTTTATCAACTGACTCGTTCGTTTTTTCCTTTTTGTTATAAGATCTGGATAATTATTGTGGGATGCGGTTTAGGATTTTGCCTCTATGGACCATTGGCAGTGTTTGGGGTTGTGGCAATGGAGTCAGTGCCTCAGTACCTTTGTGGAACTGCACATTCCGTTGTATCTGTTTTTGCAAATGGTAAGTTGATTTTTAATTCCTGATGAACATATTTGATGATCTGATTAGATCTTGGACATTCAGACTGTTAAATGTTGTTAATACTGTTTATTATAAACAGACCATTTACTTATATATTTGTGTCTATATAAATAATGTATAACAATAAAATATATTAAAATAATTATCGGACTTAGTCCATTTCATAATAGATATATATATATATATATATATATATATATATATATATATAATAAATGAAATATTAATTTTTTTTATTTATAAACCTGCTTAAATACATCAAGTAAGTATTTCTTATCAAGATAATCTCAAAAGAGATCTGATGATAATTCTTTTTGTTTTTTCTTTTCTTGCCTCCTGACAGTCGGTGCAGTATTGTCTGGTTTTCCAGCAACGTACATGGCCAGTTACCTCAGTTGGCGTTCAATGTTTGTCTTCTTGAATTTCCTCTCAATAGCCACAATGGTGTCTTTGTGGCATTCAGCTCGTATGAAGTGCCTTATTGGCACTGAACAAAACAAACAACGGACGTCCTAGCTATGTTTTCTTTTACCTCAGCATCAACAAATTTATTTATTTACACAAGCAGACTCAACAAATTGTCTTTAATTTTGTACTCTTTACTCAAGATATATGTTTATCACAGAAAATTTCTATATTGAATTTGGTCTTCAACCCAACCGATAGAGGAGTGATCGGTGTGGCTTAGATTTCAGCTGGGTTGGATTTTACTAAATACATTCTAAATTACTGGTTTGTATACAAAATCTGATATATATATATATATATATATATATAAGTACAATATATATTCCTGGTTTTAATTATTAGCTATAAGTATAAAATATCTATGCATTCTCTGCATGTGTATATTTATAATAACATAAATAAAATAATAATAGTAATGCCACCTATTGATACACATAAAATTATATAAATCAATGCACAGGGTGATTGAAAAGTAACTCCCATTTTAAGATACTTATAATTTATTTATTAACTACAATTTTTACAATAAATAGATGTGAGAAGAAAGTGTTTAGCATGAGGTTTTATTTAAAATTCAATATGGGCACCAGATTTCGCTATCAGCTTCTTGAGCTGACTGGAATTGCGTCAATTGATTTCACCAAAAACTCTTGTGGTATGGAAGACATAATTTCTTGTACTGGCTCTTCAAGTTCTTCCAAAGTCTTTAGTTTTGGTATAGTAGACTTGCTCTTTTCACCAACCCCAAAGAAAAAAGTCACAGAGTGTTAAGTCAGGACTCTTGGTTGACCACTCATGGACCATGATGACCCATCCATCTTCCAGGGAAGTGGGTATTCAGCGGTTCATGAATGACAATAGCAAAATGTGGAGGGGCACCATCTTGCATGAAAATCAAATCTTCAACATTCCCTCAAGCATTGATAACTGTCCAGATTTCATGTTGCAGCATGGTAAGGTATCTTTTGGCATTCAAGGTATCATAAAAATGAATGAGTCCACAATCCTGTCCAAAGTCATCCTACACCATACCATTAGTTTAGGGCCAATTCTACATTTTTTTTCAGAGATGACAAGTTATTTGTCTGCCCAATAGTGGCAGTTGTGATGGTTCATAAACATGACCAACATGAAATATCACTTCATCACTCCAGGAAATATTTTTAAAAAGATCTGATCAATCTTCATACAAAGCCAGTATGTTACAGTCTTCAGCAGGGAGTGATTGGCAGTAATGTGGTTTCCAAGTATGCCATTTAAGGTCCTCCTTGAGCACAGTTCATATTGTGTGAAAGGAGAGCCCCTTTTCTCTTCTGCTTGTTGAATTTACTTTCTTGGTCTACGTGAAAACATTTTTTGAATTGCTTGCACTGTCTCTTGGTCGCTGGACTTGGAAGGATGACTGTTTCTTCATGTATCAGCTACAGACTCGGTGGTAGCGATGAGTTTTTGCATGACAATTTTTGAGCATGTCCTCCTCTAATGGTCCTCCACCATCTATGCACTCAGACGATGGATTTCCAAACTTCATAACGTGCCACTAGTTGGGTGTGCTCTTACAGGGTAAGACGTTCAGCCATGTTTGTAGGGCTTCTAAATTTCAAACAAAATAATCAATCTGAAAAGACAGATAAAACAAATGAAATTCTCATACATTAAAGATCAAACACAAAAAAATTTGAGACAAAAATTACAATAAATAAATAATTTATAATTATTTTAAAATAGGGAGTTACTTTTCAATCACCCTGGATATAAAGATGAACAGAATTTCTGAAAATAAAGTCCTTGATAGTAAACTAGAGCACTTTAAAAAAAAAAAAAATGTAAATTTGAAAGTGCATATAAATAAACGTTAATAAAATAGACTAATCTCCAATTAATATAACAATTCTTATCTAAAGTCCTGACAAGTGAGAAATCATGAAACTCTGAGTTGACCTCTGATAAGTATTGTGAACTTATATTATTTCTGATTCAGTAATATATATTTATTTTTATATAGATCATATATCTGGAACCTCATGGCTGAATATTTAGAGAATTATTTTCATGCATTCACTGTTATGTAATCTGTATTTTATAGATGTTGTACAGACATCATTACATCTGTACATATATTGTAGGTATGTGTGTGTATGTATGTATGTATGTATGTATATATATATATATATATATATATATATATATATATATATATATATATATATAGACACATATTATATTAGTTATATATATAACAGAAGACATAGTCTGCAGGGTTTGCCATTTGAAATCTGGGAAGCAACAAACAAAGAATAGTGGGTCTGAAATATTACTTTTCTAAGAGTGAAGTCTCTCAGAAAATTGATTGGTATGTTCTGAGTTAATATTAACGCTCATAGACAATTTTCCAGTTTTCAATTTTTCAGTCAAGTTTATGGCATGTTGTCTATAAATCATTATAGGATATCAGATTATTTTACTTTTTCTTAGAATTGTCATTTTTTCAATGTCCATTGGCATTTTATACATATCACTATTTGGAAAATGCTTGAAAACCATACCAGGGGTTTACTTGGGCCTTGTGAGAAAAATTACGCAGACTGAAGTGTTTGGATGCTGTTGATAGCTGTACTTGTACAGTCACAAGTCATTGTGACTGAGGTTTTGAGTATATTAGCATTGTTCAAACTGTTGATCATTCCAGAAGATGTGTTCTTTCTCAGAAACTGTAACTAAGGTCCTCTCAACATGGATGCAGTATAAACCAAAGTTGAGCTATGTGGGTATTGAACAAACACAAATGTGCCTGAGCAGGTGTCTGCAACAGGGATTGGCTAGCCACTCAAGCAGACAGGTTAGCTTGAAAATGAGTAACCAGCCATTTTACATACATACATATATATATATGGGGGGGGGAAATGTCTGAGAAAGTGGAAAAGCTTTTCTTGTGACACGTTTGATCCTTTAGGAATTCATTGTACTAAATTTGTCATGGCAAATTTAGTCCGATGAAGTCCTAAAGGATAAAACAAGTCACAAGATATATATAATTATTATTATTAATTAAAGAATATCAAACACTTAAAATCCCATAGGTAGTAATCTTTACTTCATGAGAGCTGCTTTTTTAGAGCTCTCATGAAATAGAGATTATTACCTATAGGATTATAAGTGTTTGATAATCTTTTAATTAATAATAATTTTGCTCTGTCTTTTGACATAGAGCTCTCCCTGGGTCTATATCCTCCTGGAAATTCTACACGGATTACCACATAACCATATATATATATATATATATATATATATATATATATATATATACACACACATATATATATATATATATACACACACATATATATATATATACACATATATATATATATATATATATATATATATATATATATATATATATATATATATATATATACATATATATATATATATATATACATATATATATATATATATATATATACATATATATATATATATTATAATAAACACTACATATAACAGTAATTTTATTTATTGCAAGCATTGTAAGTATATATTTACAATCTTTATTTTATAACTAATACTGCATACAAAGTCTAATTCTGGTGCTTTGTAATTGGTATGCATAGAATTTATATAACAGATCTTGTTTACAAACTATGTATTATACAGACTGTACATATATAAAGGTACCACTGTAGCCTCTGGTTTGACTGACACAAAGAATGAATGCCTGTTATAGCTAAAGATTACAGTTGGACCTTTGGTTGTTTACTATGACCAAATATTTGATATCGGACCAATACCATTCAGATAATATTGGCCCTTGCAGATAATCAGTATTTAATTACCAAACAACTTCTCAGGATTATGTAAATAGACACTGAAATATTAGCCAATTTAATTACACTTTCTTGTTTGTTTATTGAATATTGATTACTTACAAGTATATTTATGGGAGTTACTTTCACCTTTCATATTATAAAATTGTCTGATGAACAAGTTCGTTGTCATTTCCGTAACCGGTGTTAAGGATCTGAAATATAATGGAAGAAAAATTGTATTGTATCCTTTTTAAAAATTATATTTTTGAGAGGCATTACATTTTTTGTTATTGTATTGGGCTGAAAATTTTGATGTCAAATACATTCTCAGTAGTCCTCACCCAGCTGCATGATCTCTGCCCTTATCTCCTTCTGTACCTACCCTCACTTTGTATTGCTACACTTTTGTATAAGTCAGATTGATGAGCATTTAAATGCACTTTGTTTTTAAGGTCTGAGGTTGCAGTGTTGTAACTGTTTGAAAAATTATTTGAATTTGAACTCTCACCTTTGTTGCTTTGATCACAGCCCTTCAGCTGGTGTGCTTCGCAACCTTCCTCAGATGTTGCATCTGATAATATTCATCTTTATTTTTGCTATAATCACCATCTCACCACTGGTCAACAAATAAATATTCATCTGCTACACAATATCTTGAAGACCACTGAATACAACCTGCACTTGAGTAGGAAAAACTGTTTGAAATATAATGTTCAAAACAACAAAGATGAAGATGTTAGTCCAAATAATTTATCAATAATCAGATTACTTTGCTTGTCCCAAACTGGTGGCCTTTAAAGCATTTGGGTTGGAGATTAACATTTTTTAAAGCATTTGGGTTGGAGATTAACAATGTTTTGAGAAGAAATGCTTATTGTTGAATATAATTGTGATTCCAGTTTCTATGTTTACATTGTATTTTGTGTTTGTTGCACACATTAAGAAAAAATGAAAGTATGCTTGTCCTATAATGTGCAAAATATATCAACTTTGTATAGGATTCCTTTTTTCTCCTCATCCAAATATTAATTTTATATTAGCAAAGTAACCCATAATAACACAAGTAGGATTTATTAAATATGTCAAACTTTAATTCACTCTAAGAATTGCTTAGTGGCACAGCAGAAAGTAAGCAGATACCAAAATTTTCATTAGTACAGTTAACGTGAATATATATGGCAAGTGTGTTAATAATTGAACAAGTTAATTATTTTATGCTTTTCTATCTTCTAGAAAATTTATGCAAACTGTTAACTTCAGTGATATGATTGGAAAATAGAATAAATTTTACCCTCTTACTCCTAAAAATTATAGTTTTGTGTAAAATGAATATATTAACAATTAAAAATGTCATTATTTCCTTAGTATTGTATTATCCAATCAAAACAATACATAAAAGTTGTTCACATTCCATAAATATGTGAAAATGACCATAGAGGCAAATAGGTTTTAAAAGTGAAATTTCAGAAGTTAAATACTGGATTTTGAAATCCAAAATTTGAGCAAGTTTCAAAATTTTTCTTGTATGCTTTGTGTTTGTATTCAGGAAGAAATAAATTTTAAATTATGAAGAATCGATAATAATATTACTAACAGAATAGGGTCATAAATAAGGAGGGGGTGCTGAAAAGGAGCCCTTTTCAAAATAAAATTGGTTATTTTGTTAGATATCAGGAAGTGAGGTGGGAATAGAATTTTTCAGCACCTCATCATCTTAATGTTTTACTGTATATACTTGTGTAATAAGCTGACTTCATGTATAGTGCAACCCTTGACAATTTTTTGTTTTTTTTGCATGAATTTTAACCCCTCCAGAAAAAAAATTACCTGTGTATGGAGCAATTGGTCAAATGCATGCATTTTTAACCCCTTCAAAAAAATATTACCTCTGTATACTGATCATAAAAATTTACACTATACTTAAGTATATGCAGTATATATTCTCAAGTAAGGCTTTTTTATTTCATATAAACAGCTGTTTCAGTTTTTGGTTAACAAATAATAAGTGCTACGGAGTCTTTTATCATGACTGGTTTTATGATAAGTGTACTCTCCATTCTTCTAAGGACAATATTCTGTGTGGATTCTGCATTAAGTGAGCATATGTATGTAAAATATTTCTTCTGTAAAAATAAAAATGAACCAGCATTAAAACCCAAAATAACAAAACAAAAAAAAACACTATTTTCACTTACAAACTATAATACATTTCACATAATTTCTGTTCTTTTATTGTCCTCTCTCTTTAATAATGTTTTCTTTCTTTTCATATTCTCTCACACTCAGTAACCCCTTACATCTTAGTGGCTTTATTGCCTTGCTTGGGGTGAAATGATTAAAAAAAATGAATATTTATCTTTTATTACTGAAAATGAAAATATTAATATGAAATTCTATTTTCATGACATCTAAAGGTAGACATATGAAATAAAAATATTGCAAATATTGAGTTGGATATGTATAGAGTCCATTTAGTTAAACAAATGTTAAGTTATTTAATATTTATAAGTATACTGTCCAACTAGATAGACAAATATAAGGTATTCAAAATTGATAATATGCAGCTCAGTTAGGCAAACAAATTTCACTGGTTCAGAATTTGTTCAGTGAATTAAATAAATGTGAATTGATTGGAACTGACAGATATACAATATTTCAGTTATTTCGAATTGCTAAGTATGCAGATCAAATGGTAATGGTGAAATCAGACGTTTTTATGCAGGAAACATTTGGCATTCATTGACCAAACATTTAGTGTTATTTTTTATTAAAATTTATAAAATCCTTCTCTTAAAACAGTTTTTCAAGAAAATAGACTTCTCAAGTCCATTGTTATCACCTTTCTAGTATTTTTTTTAATCATTTAACCCCAAGCAAGGGGTTACTGAATGTTAGAGAATATGAGAAAAAAAAAAAGACTTAAGGAGAGAGGACAATAAAAGAATAAGAATTAAGAAGACATTAGGTAATGATTGGCATTGCATTTAAATTTTTGAAGATCAAGTTGACTGGGGTGCAAGAAGCTGGAAGAAAATTCCACAAGTAATTAATGGGGGTTTCCTTACTAACCTTTTGTTTAAAGTTGTGTGGAAGTCAACAACTTGATTAGGTAAAATAAGTGTCAAATTAATCAAAACTGATAAGTATGATAAATATACAATTAAAATCAGAAAACAGATATTTAGTCAATTTTTAAAGTATAACATTCAAATAGATTAACAAATAGAGTCAAAATTTATTAACTTATTTAAAATTAATAAGAACACAAAACTGACATCTGTACAACTATCAATTTAAATAGATAAGCAAATGTCAGTTATTAAAAAATGATTTTAGAATCGAAATAGGAGAGTATATGTCAGTTATTCAAAATTTATAATTATATAGTCTAATTTGGTAGGGAAGTATTTGAAACTAGAATCTTTGCTCAACAATAATTTATTAATTTTACATGTGGCATCCTATCTTCCCCTAAGCATTTTGCATAACAACCGTCCATTTTCTGATTTGCATTTTACTCAGCTTCTTAGAATATTGTTTAGCAAAATAATCTTGATGATTTTTTTTTTTTTTTTTTTGGCTTATAGAGAAATTTTGATCTTCACAGAATCTTCCACTCTGGTGGACCAATGCAAAGTAAATCTTTTCTGCTTTTGAGCAGATAAAATGAGACTCCAAATATTGCCTATTGATGTAAACTTTTCCATTTGTACTTGTAAACATCTTTTGTGTTGATAGCTTGAAGGGAACTATCATATAAGTTTATATTATATGGACTGTCAGCAGTAATAGATATTACTAGAAATATCAATAAGTTATATATATTGTTATATTCCGTGCTAATAGGAATATATATTTGAAAAACAAGGTCGATAAAATAAGTAAAGGTTTATTGTAAAAACCAATACAATAAGAATAAAGCTAACAGTTATGCACAAGGTCGTTGCAAGTCAGTCCAGTAGTGGGTGCTACTATTGGAAGGTTGGTAGTTCTTGCATAAGTCTGAGTCGTACTCAACAGATCCTAGTCTCTGTAGTTCGTTGACTTACAGCTACTTATAGGTAATTACTACCTATAGTGTAGTTACTCATGGGGGTGACAGGTTATGCTATTACATCACATATATATTTATATATATCTCCAAACAGGTTGGATTAAAAAGAACTAACAAGGTCTGTTTGTTTAACTTTTGATTATATTTGTATCAATTTTTGAATAAGGTGTTGTTTATTGTGTATAAACTATTCAAAGTTCATGTTTCAAGAACTAATGTGGTTTCTGGGTGGTAGGCAGAATACCTTTGTCTACTTCCTGTACAACCCATGGGCATATATACCGGCACATTACAAACAACTGAAATAAGGATGTCGACCCCAGAAGCTGGTTTGTGTTAAAGAAAGCTGTGAAAAGCCAAGATAATGAGGACACAAAGACATCTAACAAAAACATCAGTTTTCTTACACAAAAATGGCTTGTGTTTTTATAACAGAACTGTAAAGGGTTGTTCCAGGAAGGATGTGTGGATAATAGTTAGATTCAGGTTGTTTGGTCTGGTAACCTGTGAGCTCATTGGTTGGCAAGTTGGTCATCAGTCGGATGGCAGGTCAGGCTTTGAGGTCAGGAAAACAGGACTGTCAGCTAAGGCAGGCAGGACGAGGAAAGGCTTTGGTACTGAAACAACAAAGTTTTGTAGTTCAGAGAGAATAAAGCCTTTTTGCATCCTACCATAACAAAGACAGTTTGTGAGAGTCTCTCTTGAGAGCTCGGTTGTAGGGGCCACAGATGATGGGAGTGGCAGGAAACTGAGCAGTGGCTAGACAGGAAAGTATCGGTGGTGGGGAGCTGGTTAGTGGCCAGGCAGGAATGTGCTAGTGACAGGAAGCTTCCTGTCACTACATGGAGATGTTCCAACCCGCAAACGAAACCCTAAACAGGACAGAGTCAATGAGACGATACTAACTTCAGTGGCGGATTGACCATGGAAAGCAGGATCTCACCAAAGATTATCGTCTAGTGGGACATTGGGGAGATCAAAAGTAGGTATCAAGTAGTGCACAGATACTACACTGTCGACCTTAGCCTCCGGACCAAAAAGGTTGTTTTTGTCGATAAGCGGGACAAATTTTATGCCATTCCATGTGTTCATCTACTCTCTGGCTACTGGGAGTAGAAAGCACTAAATATATAAATATCCCGATAGTTGTTTAATTGCTAGTTAATATTTCCTTATTCAACATGCTTAAGGGTATGTTTTTAACTCTAAACATATCCCGATAGTTAACATTCCCTTATACAACATCTACTCCCTGACTACTGATTCAGTTCTGGGAGTAGAAAGGGTGTGAATGTCAAGGTTGTCCTTTTTCTTTAGGATTGGCCAGCAGCAGTTGCAACAAGTGCTTGCTGAAATGTCCCTAATAGGTATGGCACTCGACCATTGCAAAAAACAATCCACAACTGTTAGAAGGTACTGGTAATCCTGTCACATCGGCAGCAATTCCACAAGGTTGAGATGTATATGTGAGAACTGAGCATCAGGATTGCTGAAAGTACTGACAGGGGATTTGGTGGGTTAATAGATCTTATATTTCTGGCATTCCAAGCATGTCAAAACCCATTCTCGGATGTCAGCATTCATGTTCAGCCAAACGAAATGGTCTGCAATGTGTTTGACCATCGCTCGCTTGCTCGGATACAACAACCTGTGTAGATGTTGAAACACCTGTTTTCAAAGCTTAGGGAGAATGTAGGGCCTAGGGTTGGCTAGGCTGACATTGCAGTACAGAGTGTCATTTCTGAAGAATGCTGGGAACTTTTGAAGCTTCAAGGAAGTGTTCATAAGCACGTCTTGTAGTGCTGAGTTGGATTTCTGTTCGTTAGTCTCGAGGGAATGAATTCCTGTTCAAGATAACATATCTGCGACTGCATTGTCCTTCCCCTTTACATGCCAGATGTCAGTTGAAAACTGTGACAGGTATTTGAGGTTTCAGATCTTATGGGATGTGTATTTGTCGAAGCTGGTACTCATTGTGGTTGTCAACAATTTGTGGTTGGTATAGATGGTAAAATTTCTACCTTCCAGGAAGTGCCAAAAATGTTTAATAAGTAAGTAAATGGCCTGTAGCTCCCAAGAGAAAGTGCTGTATTTCCTCTGGGTGGGCAAAAGCTTAGTCAAAAAGAATGTGATGGGTTTGCACTGGGAAATTAATTCCTGCTCAATCACTCACTGCACACACTCCTGTGTCTGATGCATCAGTTGTCAGGGATAGTTATGTTCGAAGATCATTGTTAATGTTGGAAAGTCTGGTGAAGTTCACTAGCAGTCTTTGCCGTGTGAAATGCGTGCAGGGCATCTCCTAATGTAATGCCTTTGTTCTTCCACTGCAGTAGGTTTGTTAGGGGCTGGAGAATGTTAGATCAATTTGGGATGAATCATCAGTAAAAGTTGATCATCCCAATGAAACGTAGTTTTTTTTTTATAGACATAGGCATTGGAAAGTTCTGAATTGAGTTGATTTTAGCTGGTAGAGGTATGATCCCATTCATGTTGGTGTGGTGCCCAAGAAAATCGATGCTGGACACCTCAAAAACACACTTGTACAGGTTCAGCTTTAGGCTGTAATGTGAAAGTCACTGGAACACTTACTTCAGGTGTCTCTTATGGGAGTCAACATCTCTACTGGTTGCCAGGATATTGTCAATGTACACATACATATATGGTAGTCCATGCAGAACTTCATCCATCAAATAACGTTTTGTAAACCAAATGGCATTTTTACAAACTCACATGAGACAATGTCATGAATGCTAACTTGGGGATGTCTTCACGAAGATCTGATGATATGTCTTTGTCAAGTTAATTTTGGAAAAGATGCGTGTACCCTATAGTTGAGACAAAGTTGTGAATGTGAGGTATTTTTAATTCTAAACATATCCTGAGAGTTGTTTAATTACCAGTTAACATTCCCTTATACAACATCTAATCCCTGATTGCCAATTCAGTTCTGGTAGTAGAAAGGGCTGTGAAGGTCAAGGTCATCCTATTTATTTTTGTTTAGGAGTAGCAGCTGTGACAATGGTATCTTGAACTGCATATGACATATTTAATGTGTGTACAAACACATACAGAATAAAAAATATCCCATTATTATTGCTGCAGGCTTGCTCCCAATAAGAGTTACACATGATATCTCCAATATCATGTGTAAATATTATATTTTCCAAAGAATACCAGGATGTAGACAAAAGAATTCTGACTACCACATGGACAAAACATTGATTCTTGAAAATGACTGAGACAATCGAAAGTATTTGAACCAAATAACAATATGACATGAACTTCAGACACCTTATTTGAAAATTGGAAAAGTTCAATAAAAAAATTTAAACATACAAACCTTTTCGGTTATTTATAATCAAATTTGTTTGGATGAATACTTGTTGCTTATATATATATATATATATATATATATATATATATATATATATATATATATATATATATATATATATATATATATATATATATATATATATATATAGGAACATAATTTTTATATTGGAAGTACTTTTTAAGTGTATTCTGATAATTCTCTTATTATCTATAAGCATGTGGCAAACACACTATATTGCATCACCAACTGTTGTGTATGTGTGTATATATATATATATATATATATAACCAATTTGTGACTGGTAGGGATAATTCAAAGGAGGATATTAATCCAGGGACTAAGAGATTTCAGTCTAAAGAGATGAATATATAGATATTCACAAAATAAATTATAACTGAAATGAATCTTTAAGGTTTTCTTCTTGATGATAATATATATATATATATATAAACAAAAGTAAGGTGTACCAAGGTTACTTTTTTTTTTTTTGTATTATCATCTATAATAAGACATAATCCAATAACTATTGCATGAGCCATTAATCACACATGATTTATGGTCAAAAAAATGTTTGTCATTGCCAAATTAGCTGCCATTGTTATAATATTTGTGTAGGTAATTAGGTTTAGAATATTGGAAAAAAATCTCCACTTTCAACTACATGATGAGCCCAAATTGTTATTTTACTGCTCAAACATGTCTACCTGGTAAATATAATGATTATATTGAAAGGAAATATATACAGAGAAAGCATAAACTTTGTTAGTGGGAAAGTGTTTTGTATAAATAAATAGAAAAATTATAAGCAAATGAATACATTTTTGTGTCCATAATTAGAAAAGCAAGAAACTACAATCAAAGTTGTATGACAATCAATTTTATTTTTTCTTTGTAAAATAAATTTCAACTATGAAAAAAAAAATTTGTTATTTATTGACTATATTATCATTACGATGACTTATTTTAAATTGTTTAAGCTGAACTGCCAACTTTATTCACTCCAGCAATCATTTTTTATGTTTATTTCTGGAATCATGGACATTCCACATGCAAACACACATAGATATATATATATATATATATATATATATATATATATATATATATATATATATATATGTAATGATACCAAATTGTAATTGGTAGGGACTATTCAAAGAGGACTTTTAGTCCATATCAGAGCTCAATGTATGATACAGAGCAAATTATAATAATAATTAAGAAAAACCTTAAAAATACATTTTTGGTAATAAACTTATTTTGATGGTACAATTACCTGATAAGATGCAATTGAGTAGCAATTTTGACATGTTTTCGATGTAATATCCTAAAATAAAATATATAAAGAGTTTTTTGGTGTGTAACAATTGAGGAGCAGTGAGCAAAGGACCCCCTTTTCATGTACACATACAAAAAGCTAACTACTAAGCAATCCATTTCTTTCCCTTTCTCTTCATATGAGTTGGCAATGAAGGGTGCATTGAACTACAAAGTCAACCATTCCCTAGGGTGACACAGTTCACAGTAAGAAGTAAATTGTATCAAATCTTGACACTCAGAATTTTGACATTTAACAAAGACACAAGTAGAAGGATGGACAGCTTTATGTTATTGTGTTTTGAGAACTTTTGCAGTAAATAATTTAGACAAGTTTTGTCTACTTATTTGGATTCTTTCATAACAAGTTTTGTCTACTCAGTTGGATTCTTTCATATTCACAGACAAGCTTTTTGGTGTCATTATTGAAGGAAAAGAGAAATTTGCCATGTTGATACATATTATTTTATTCTGAGTACTTCTGACACAACACAAAAAAAAATTTGTCTTTGAAAATGATGAACACTACAATATTTGTCTTGCAATAAACCACACCCTGATGATGACATTGTGTTATGTCGAAAGTACTCAGAATAAAAATAATATGTATCAACACAGCGATTTTCTTTCTTCATTCAATAATGACACCAAAAAGCTTGTCCGTGAACATGAAAGGATTCATTTGAAATAAGTAAACAAAATTTGTCTAAATTATTCAATGAAACACATCTCAATGAAAACATACTGCCAAAATACACACACACACACACACACACATATATAATAAAATAATATGAAAAAACAATGAGATTTATAATTCAGAGTTCTAAGCATTTATTTTTATTTTTAAAAAACAGTGCTTGATACAATCGTAGAGAATATTATTTTTTTTTTTTTTTAAATATATAATCATCACAGTGGAATTCCTGTGTTTTGAAATTGAAACTTCAAATTCAATCACAAAAATTAAACTTAGAATAAAAAGTTCCGTTCCATTATCAAGTGATGCTAAGAATAACTTTTTAGAAATTGATTTACTTAATTTTGAAATTAAGTAAATCAATTTCTAAAAAGTCAGTGTTATGATGATTATATATTTAAAAAAAACAAAAAAAACAATTGTCATCCACAGCCAGACTGTTTTGCTGTATCACAGCTCATCAGTGTGGTTAGATGTCTGGTTGCCTCTAGCTAGGATCGAAACTGGACTGAATTGGCATCAGTCGGGGTTTCTACCACTAAGCCGTTGGCACACGGCAGGGATGAAGGTGAATTTAAGTGTATTTATTTTTAGATAAATACACAGTGACTGAGAGAACCAAAGAGTCTTGCATTATTAGCCATAATAGTTACTGTTTACAAACCCACACTTCCTCCCCAGAGAGCTCAACTGAAATAAATTTTTCAGGAGCATATATATATATATATATATACATATATATATATATATAAGTGTGTGTGGACATAGAAATCAACACTACATTGTGACTGTCGGTTTCACACCGTATGTGATCATCATCAGATGAAGTGATCATCACTTCAGTCAGTTGTGTAAGTGACAGTCACAATGTAGTGTTGATTTATGTTCACATTTACAAATACTTTCTCTCTGATATTGAGTCCTCTTTTCTCCTAAATACAGACAGCAACATTTAAAAAATTATATAAATTTGGATTTATTCCAGATTAATATGTAGCAGATAAAAATCAATATGTACTTAAAAAAATCACAGATATTTTAGTTTTTACTTATTCAAATGTTTTTTTTTTTGAGGGGTTCTTACGTTGTAAAGACTTCAGCCATTACGTTCGTACTAAGGGAGATAACTGGGTCATTATAGTCATTTATTTTACTTTTAGTATTGTCACCAAGGCTACACATCTATGGATTTGCCTTGGTCAGCACGCATATAAATGACCACTTTTGTCGTAAAGACTACTTTATTTTTTATTCTTTGATGTATATTTCATTATCTACTGTTAGAAAAATATCCATAAAAATAAAATAAAAGAACTTACACTTTCAACTGGAAAGTAAATAGAATTTATCTTGTGCTCATTTATTTTATTTTTTTTAAAAATAGAATATAATCTATGTTTTGGATTGTTTTATTTAATTTTTATCAAAGTGCAAAAGTTTAACCTGGGTCATCATCTTTACAATTCATGATAGTCATAACAGGTGTGACTCAAATTTTCATTAAATGCTAAATATTTTCTTTTATGAAATAATTTCACCATATTTATTTTTAATTTATTGTTCAAAGCTTTCAAAGAATATATATTATATTAAAATAGTTGCACATTACCTTTCGATTTTGAACTGGTTTGTATTTTAAATTTCTAGAATCAAGGTCCAGGAATGCAAGGGAAGTAATTATTTTTTCTCTTTAATGATTTTAATTATTATTTATAAAAATTTAACCATCCTTAAGTTGGCATTTATTAAAAAGGAAATTCTTCATAGCAATTTCGGTTTTTTTTTTTTTTTTTTTTTTTTTTAAGGGTTTTGCTATTTTGAATATCATAATTGATACTGCACTTTATTGAACTGATATTATTTATTTTCGGAATATTTTTCAGCATTTTGAATCTGAATCTTTTCTCAAATAACATTTGAAGCATTTCTAATTTGAGCCTGTTTGCATTTTTAAATTTGTTTCTTGATATATTCTATCCAAATGATAGTGATTAAATTTGAATCTCAGCAGTTACTGTTTGGTACCTGATTTTGTAATGGATAAAAATAAAGAGAAACAAACAAACATTGTCATAACTTATAGATATTGAGTATCAAATACAGTATTAATTCTAAAAATTCAAATAGAAACATGATATTAAATAATTCTATCAAGAAAATAAATAAAAATGAATAAACTCTAATATTAATGAAAAGTTTCTAGAAAAATCTGGTATTAATTATAAATTTATGAAATATTTAGATTTAACAATAGGTTTATAAAAATCTATAGGTTTTTATCTAGTATATACTGTTAATGCTGGCCATCCTCATATTAGGATAATAGGTATTAATGGGTTAAGTGAATATTTTTCATGAATGGAAGCAGATTATCATTTGTTTCTGTTGTGGACATTTACTTGAAAAACCATTTGATCAAGATGAAAGAAAAACAGACATTTTAAATTTTAAAGCATTGAAATGCATTTGCAATTTTTACACTCTTACAGTTAAGGAATGTCTTAACTCCCCTGATCAATTGGAGGTGCTGAAAATCTACAACTTTGTGAAAGTTGTAGATTTCTAAAATAATATCTCATAACTATGAGTACAAATGTGGTTAAAGTTCAGCTTTGAAAAAGAAAAGAAAATGTCTTCCTATTTAATTTTATGATCTCTTGATTTTCACCAAGTGGAAAGTGTCAGCAAAAGAGTTAAAAAAAATCAAAACATTTTGGTGATAAATGTCATACTCCAATTTTTTGTTTTTATTCAGCCCTGTTTTCTATTTTAAAAACTTCAAAGAATTCATTTCTTTAATTTTCTTTATTAATTTATTTAATATTCTTCTATTTCCTGTACAATGTTATGTATAAATCTTTTTACAATAAAGGTAACATTTTTTTACTCTGCTTAAAACATAGTGATTTTTTTCTCCTTAGGATCATTATTATAAGCATTCTTTCAAAGCCAAAATGCAAAAAGGCTATTTTGCTTTGTAATATTAATCAAATCTACTGAGCAGCTTGAGAATAAATCTTTACTCATTGGATTGATATTAATGGTTGAATCCAATGCAAATCATTTGTTTTCCAAAAACATGACTTGTGTAAAATTGTTTATACTGTTACTGTTTGATTCCAGCAAAAAATAATTGTCCTTTTGTTTGAATCATTTAAATATTGATTTGTTTTCAGATCAAGTTTTTGTTCATGCAGATAACCAAGGTTAACTCCAAAACCTGCCATTTTTATTCAGCATTGTTTTATTTAAAAAAAGAAAGTGATCCAAAATTATCTAAACAAAAATATCATGTTTTCTTGTTTTGATCCTTATTTTTAAACTTTTTGTACAGAATATTTTTTAATAATCCTAATAATATATTGAGTTGTTCCAGCAAATATTTATTGTTGAAATTATTGTAATTTAATTTTCAGTCTGTCTTGTATATTTAAAATATATTACTGAAGATAATATAATAAGCTTGCCTTCCATCCAATAAGCAGAACTAAAACAATAGAACCTCAAAGATACAATATTTTTAAAGTAAATATTGTTGTTGAAGACATACAGTAATTTTCTTTTTAATTTTGGTTCTATTGAGGAATTTTAAAAGCATTACATTCTCTTAAAGTTCTATCTTTTTAATCATCAGCATGACTTAATCTCTACACATGTGCAAATACATATTATATCATAAGTGTCCTTAACTTCTCGGTATATATTTATTTGCTATTTAAGAGAATAAAAGACCTACCGTTAATGTTAATGGTAACTATTTCTGTTCGGACACACACAAAACTATTATGGCTCTTTGAATTAAATTTTATTTGAATAATTGAAATTTTGATTTCAAAATCCTTAATATTACAAAATTGATCATTAGGTCATATTTAAATGTAGGGATGCTGAGTGCGATTAGCTCCCTTTGGATAAGATGATTTCACAAGGGTCATGTCAGAGTCACCAGTTAATGAAGGTGAATATTTCTTGTTGCCCCATTGCATATCTCTGATGTACTAACACTTTAACACAGTGGAAGGAAGAACCAGAAGAGTTGAAAGAAAGGAATAACAAACATGCATTGTTTTGAAAGAAATACAAGAAATTATATACAAATATATATGTATGTGTGTTACTATTTGTCCCACACAGAGAAACTATAACATATATGAATGAAATAAGAAGTGTGAATAGGAGGTAAAAAAAAGGGAGGTCTTATTTGTAATATTTCCTAAAGGGGAAATCCACCAAACCGGTAGTGTCTTTTATATTCCTCGTTTGGAAAATGTGGTTTCCTCTGTTCACTCTAGTGCTCTAGTCTTATGCCAGCTATCTTCTTAGCGAACTATATAGCAACTAGAATTTGTGACACAATGAACTGACATTATTCACTGGCCATCACGTGACCTCTGTGAATTCATCTTACTAAAAGGGAGATAATCACCCTCTGTATCTCTAATTGTATTATGTATTGCCTTTTTAAATTTTTTTTCTAAATCTGTTCTGGAGAGGTGGAAATTAAAAAAATCATTTAAAATAATTTCTTTTGTTTCTCATTGCAATAGAAATTCAAAGTAACTGAAAGAAAACTATGAAAGGCAAATATGTGATAAAGGTAAAAAGTATCATTTAAAATATTAAGTTTTTTTTTCTTGACATAACTTTGAGGTTTCATTGTAGATGTAGGAGCTTTGCATTTGTTTCTTTTGAAAGAAAAATCATCTGCATCATAAAACTTAAAAAGTTTTCAGGAAGCTTGATGATGACCAGCAAATTAAAAAAATCTTCAGTTGCCAAGTTAAAACATATTCTTAAGATAAAATAAGCCAAATAATTCTCAATTTATTTTTCATGTAATAAACTGTTGAAATGTGAAATTTTTGTTTGTGTTTGATTTCTTATGCAAAAAAAAAAAAAAGATAGCAGCTCAAAGCCTCTTACTATTTTAATTTCTTAGATGAAACATGATCAATTTTTATTAATGATTTGATTAGTATTTTTTTCATCTTATGTCTTTTGCCTTTTTAACAGAACTTTGTGGAAATTATTCTACAACCAAGAAAGAAAAATATGAATTGAAAATAATAATATCTATATTCTTCTGAGATTGTAATTATTGATACTGTTTACATTGTTCAGACTGTTGTTCTCAGCTTTGTTGCCATATTCATGATGTTTTGGCCATTGTATGCTCTACAATCTACTCCAGTGGACGAAATGAAGAGTTCGGATCAAAATTCCAATCCACCTGAAGATGGCCAGAGTGTACAATAATGTGGTAACAAAGATGAAAACAACAGTCCAAACAATGTAAATAGTATAAATGAAAATAATAAGTCGGATTATTCTTTATTTCCAACTCATTCTTTTGAGTTCATATTTAAGGGCTCTCTAAAAAATTAAAAGATTACTACCATTTGAAAATGTCCGAATTTCTTACTTTTCTCAATGAAGCATTGTCAATGATTATTCATTTTTTGACTTGTATTAACTTTCATCTTATTTCTCTTACTTTTTATTGCGACTCACTTTTATCATTCTCTGTAGGCTTATTTTTTTTATTTCTATTTTTTTTTAATAGGAGGTTAATCTGGGGAAATGTAAAACTAGAAAAACTTAATAATAAAAAGAATGTGATTCATTAAAGTTGTAGATTTATTATTCATCTTGATTTATTGAAATACGGGAAAAAATTATGATTCAAAGATTCTTTTGAACCAGTTTTTTCTTTATCCCTGAAGAAAAACTGTTATCTTTATCACATTAATTGATTCCTTTTGCCATCTTTGGAATCTGCTGATTTTGTTCTCATTTCTTTTCAGTTAAGTCCTTTTAAGGCAAGTCTTTGAATTACCTATTATAATGTAATTTTTTGTTTCCACTGAGCCAGGGACCGAGTTAAGTAATACACAACTTTCAGGGAGCAACACTGCAGATGAGTTTTATTACTATATTTATCTATTAGGCCATCTCTCAGAGGACACATGAGTAGTGGTTGCTTTAGAGCTTAATATTTTTTCGTTTCTAATTAGAGACTCCCAGGTGATGTTCATATCTATGCTAGGTTTGCTGATTTGATTATTTCAGATTCATGTGTTAAAAAATAATTGTATAATAGTAACAATATCTTGTCTAAGAAACTTTTTTTTAAACATTTCACCCTAAGAGGCAAGTGGTTACTGAGAGTGAAGGAAATTGAGAAAAAGTTAGTGAAGAGAAAGGACAATAAAAAAATTAGGATTAAAAAAAAAAAAGAAAAGATGACAATTGGTACTACATTTACATTTTTGAAGATCAAAAAGTTTTGACAGGTAGCCAGAAGAGTTCCACAATTAAAAATTTTGATAGAAAAAAACTGAGAATATAATTTATGGTTCCATCTAGCTATTTCAAGAGTAAAATGATGAGACCTAGCTGCCAATTTAGTACTGCATTTGAGTTTGTAAAGTCAAGGTACCAAAGCGGAAAGCTCATCAGAACAAAGTGAAAATATTTATAGAGGAGGCAAAGGGAAGCTATGTTATGGTAGTAGTAAAGTGACTGAAGCCAAGATCTCAAATCAGGACTGATATAACATTTATTCTTTGGATTCTCTCAATAATCTCAAGATAGCACCAGACCAGATGTGGCAGCAATATTTAATGAAGAGATTAATAGTAGACTTATAAACATGCAAGATGGATTCTGGCAAGAAAAATTATCTTTGAACACAACACAGTGAACCAACTTTCTGGGCATCAGACTTAGCAATTGATTCAATATACTGTATTTTCCAGTTTACATGACGCACTTTTTTTTTCTAAAATTATGCTAAAAAATACATGTGTGTGTTTTCCAAGGTGAATGTAAGCCAACGCCCAGGCTCAAGTAAGCTTGGACGGTCACCTAATTAGCTTGACTGATAGGGCCATGGATTTGTATGTTGAGTCATTACACTATAATATTAGCTATATAACCTCAGTACTTAGCTGTTACAAGTATTTCCAAGACTATAAACCTTCCTGGAGCTGAGCCACAAGCTTAAACATGCTCTGCTTACTAGCAGCGGTGGGTGCCTTTCTGCTTTTGACAAGCATGTCATTGCCATACAAACAAAATCGGATGAGTGATTAATGTAAACAATACATGGCGCCAGTATGTGAGGGATGTATGGTGAATGTGTTGTTGTATGAGAATGACCTTTTTTTTTCTTAGAAATTTCTTTCCAATATTAGGATGTGTCTTCCATGCTGCAGCATCTTGTAAACTGGAAAATACAGTAATCATTCCACTTCATGTCAGTGGAAAATAAGAGACCAAGAAGGCATAATGATTGTCTCTCCTGGAAGTTGGTATCAATCATACTGAGGAAGGTCAAAAATGGTTCTTTATGATTAAAAAACAGAAATTTTATTTTGGAGGCATTAAAGTTTATGAGTCATTTTTTGTTCCAGTTAACAACAGATTGAAGGTCAATTTCAAGGCCAGTTGCCAATTTGACTATCAAAAGCCTATTGGACTTACTATTAAGATAGTAGTAAATGGTTGTGTTGTTAGCATTGGTATTGAGTTTGGAACTAATGGCATCTGAAAAGTCATTGATGAAAAAAAGAAACCAAGTAGGTCCAAGGGTTGAGCCCGGGGGGGGCACCTGCCTTAATGCAAAAAGATCTAGAAGTGTTACCATTTAACATGACTTTCATGCAATTTGTTAAAAAAGATTGGATCAAATCAAAAATTAAGCTGGAGACACTATAGCCTTTCAGCTTGTAAAAATACCAGCATTACTTTAATTAGAAAATTAAGGTTTTAAGAGAAGCTTTAAGTCACCAAATCATGTCTGACTCCAATGTCACCTAAGGAATATTTTATTAAGAGCACGACTATACAGAGATAATATAAATGTTTTAGAGTTATTTCCCTTGATACATGTGCAATTTTTGTAACCTGTTGAAGTGCTGACATAAGAGTTTTGATTTTCTTTTTAGATTAATTTGGATCAGGCAGTGTGTACTTCCACTCAGTGGAAACGGGCGAGCAATAACTTAGCAGTAATAAATAAAAATAAGAACTAGATGATATTCCTAGACATGAGCAGTGGTATAAGGTTCTAAACTCCAACCCCTAGATTGAATAAAGGGTTCAGTTCAGAATTTCCTGCAGGTTACCTAGATAACAACAACAAAGATGAGGACAATAGTCTGAATATAAATAGTGTAAATAATGATAACTCCTCATCCTAGAAATTCAGACAAAAGTTATTTTTTATTAATAAATAATATATACAATTTGAAAAGCTTTTAAAAATAGAAATCTATCAAGGAGTTTAACTTTTATGAGAATGACAAAGCCAAGATTGCAATAATTTTATAATTGCTCATCACAGTTGCCATGACTCAGTTAAAAATGTATCTTTGAATCAGCCATTACTCTGAAATCAAAATTCATCTTTCAAATGGTTTTATGCATTTATTTTTGTAAATATGTAAAGACTAGGTATTTCTTCTGTGGTTTTTGTAGGGAGTCAGCTTTTATGAAATAGATTTGCCATCCCCACATGAAGCTATTTTTTGATTTAAAATTGTTTTCTCCTAGACTGGTTTCCAATCAAGGTTAGTATTATGAAATGTGATTTCCTTCATATTTTCTCAGTCCAGTGGTGATTGTTAATCACACACATGGTATTTTGCCCCTCCCCTTACTGCTTAGGTACTTATATAGTTTCTATGCCTTACATATCACTACAGTTAGAGTATTTAGTGTACTTTGTTATTTAACCCATAGCTACAGGGAGAAGATTCCTACTTTTCCCAAGGTTATTTATGGGAAAATGAATGCAACAAACTTGACCTAAATTTTAACTACATATTGATTCTAATTTCTCTATTGATAGCTGTAAATGCTACACACATCCTGTATATATTAACAAATAGATTAAATTGACTCCTTCCCCAATGTATATACGTTTTTACCAAAATTTCTTTTTCAGATACTGACGAATAAACACATCCAAAACATAACATTCAAAAACTTGCTACCGACATGATTATATGTCAATCTTGATTTTTTTATGCCCTTTTGAGTTTGAAACGTGTTCAGTTGTTAACTCATATGTCTGGAAGAGGAGATAGCCACCACTTGGGTAATTCAAGGTGCCTCACTTTCTTAGTTGATATATTAAAACAAATAAAAACATTTGTTTGAAAATGAAATGTTTTTCCTAAAATAATTGGCAGGGGAGGATTTAAAAAAGCAGTTTGTCGAAAATGTTAAATAAATGTTCTAATTGTATTTCCTTAACTCTGATTAATACTTATAGAATATAAAATCCAAAGACTATATCTGTTAAAAATACCATTTTTGTTGGTTTTTTTTTTTTTCTGTATTTCTTGTTTGTTATGCAATGATACTGTTGGAATATTTTTGCTTGAATCACTCCTAAAAAAAAAAATATGATTTTACATTTACTTTGGAAGAGCAGAAGCTTACTGAAGTTCTTATAAACTCCTTAATATAAAAAAAATAATTACAAAAGAAATTTTTGTAAAAAAAATCAGAATGAAAGAAATAACATACAAAAGAGAATGCTGTATAGTTCACAGCAGAGCAATGATTGTGAAGCTCATCTCTAAGACTATTGTTGTTCTTCTATGTGCTGTATCCCTTCAGGAAGTAGACATCATGGCTCTCCACAACTTCCTTAATTAGTTCTTAGTAAAGTTTGTCTTTTTGCTATCTTTTTTTAATACTTTTTCAGCTAACCATTTACAAAACTCATTAGGTATTGTGTTCCTCTTTCTCTCTTGTGTTCAGTATATCCTGTGAGTGTCAAATTTTCTAAACCCTCTTTCCTTATTATGAGCCTTAGAAATTTCAGCTGTCTCTTTCTGATGCTATGTATAAGTGTCTATTTTGTTTCCATTTTCTCTAAAATTTTGTTGTTGCTCATGTGTTCAGTCTATAGTATTCTCAACATCCTTTTGTAGAACCACATTTCTGAAAAAGACAAGAAACTATTTTCTTAAATGATTTCAAAATTAACTATTTTTAATAGTAGCATTACTATCTGATGTGATGGAATAACCTGCCACCCTCATGAGTGGTGGCACTATAGGCGGTAACTATCTATAAGTATTTCTGTAGACTCAAGTCCCTTCTCCATCTGGTCCAACATTCACTGACATATAAGATGACTGATATTACATAAGAATTTAGTAGTTTTCTTTTTTTTCTAATGAAATTTTCCTGTTTCTTTTTTCTTAATTTTTGGAAGGCATCTATCAATATCCCCATGCATCTTCAGATTTTGGTGTTGCATATTCCATCCTCTGTTAAAACATTTGTAGCTGCCAATACTGAATCTTGGTAGGACTTCTAATTCTCTCAGGATTGCTTCACTTTAAAGGTTGAATATGTCTGGTGAGAAGACACATCCTTGTCTTATTTATTTTATCTTTTTATTTTTGTGTATTCACTACATTCATTTTCTATCTGCATGCAGATGGTTTGCTCCAAGTATAAGGTCTGGATTATTCTATCTTTCTCAAATAAATCAAGCTTACTGAGCAGTTTTAACAGTTTTGTAAGAGTTATGTTACTGATACAAGTTCATGCCTTAATGAGTTCACTTGTAGCTTTGTTTTATTAGGCTCAGTTAGTAGCAATTAGAGTGCTTATTATGGGTTACCAAGACAGTCTTAAAGAACAATTATTATAGCAATTAGTTCAATCTGTATTGCATATCCCAATTTTGTGGTCTTGTATCAGATAAAGTAAATGTGTGTATACACACACACATACTCATATATCCCAACACACTTGTCATTTCCATGTTTACATTCTTGAAAAATTCCAGCAGACCTTTTGTATGTATCCAATTGCAAAACAAGCAATACAAGAGTATATGTCAAATAGGAACTCCCATGTGATGAGGCATGTTTAGCAATGTTTTTACATTTGACTATTAGAGGTTTGTTTATTGTTTTTACAGCAATTGTGGGTTTTTACAAGGCCAAGGTTGGAGTGTTGGCATAACTCCTCCAGACCTATCTCTTAACAAGCTTCAAACCAGCTATAGCCAATTCTAAACTGTAGGGTTTTTTTTTCTGCCAGAGTAGTCTTCTTTTTGTTGGACTGCTACACAGGGCAAAAGGGTTCCAACTTAGCTGATATTTAGCCATAACTTTTTTTTTTTAATCATTTCACACCAAGCAAGGGGATAATGCCACGAATACTCAAGAGGTTACTTGGAGTGAAAGAGAATGTGAAGACTTTAGAAGGAACTTGAAAACCCAATCCTAAACAGGAAACAAGGGATAAACTTCTACTCCTGTTCAACAGATGAGGAAGGAGTGTGAATTTGGGGTAGAATTGGATTTATGCCATTTTCAAAAGCCATAAGTGCAAAGTCATATGAATCAAAGAAATTTTGGGAGGTAGCACTTTTTAGGGTCCCAGCTATGGGCAAAGAGTTACCCCACAAAAAAAAACTAGGGTCAAAACACTATGAAAATATAAAGATATTTTATAGTAAAAATATTAGCCATACATTTAAAAAAAATATCAGTAATACATTTGACTCTCAACAAAAATTTTCTTTACAAGAATACATCAATGAAACCTGATTTACAAACTGAGTTCTTACAAAAAATACATAATTTACTTATATGAACCTAGCCTAAAAATCATTAAATAACTCATTGAAGTTGATGTACAGTAAAACAAAATAAACCAAACCAATCAAAGAAATTTTTGAAATAAAAAATTTTATACTACTAACATTACTGTTAATATTTATATTTTCTGTTTTTTTTTCTTTTCAATTCTTGGAAAATAAGTTTTTCTATTTCTAAAATCTCTTTGATAATGACTCTTCTGAAGATTATAGATGAGAAGAAATTTTTGTATTTCCAATCTTTGCACCATCATTTGCACAAAAGATCAAAGTGTTGTAAAAAAACCAATAAAAAGATGAAGCAAAGATAGTAACACTACTAATAGAAATAGTTAATTTTGAAATAATTTAAGAAAATAGTCTCTTGTCTTTTTCAGAATTTTAACATTGTAACACAAACAATAACAAATATTAAAACTATATTCTTTCAGAAATAAAAAAAAAAAAAAATTCAGCTCAAAAATCTTAAAACTGCTTCAACAAAGATTTTTATGGTTTTTACCTGAGATTTTGAGATAAGTTGTTAATCTTTTGAAAAGAGGCAAGATTATTCTAATTTTTCTTATAGCTTTTTTCTTTATAATGTTATATCTGATTTGTGTTATGAACTTCTTTGTATGAAATTTATCTGGTGTAGAGTAATTGTTTTGAAAGAAGCCCATAGTGAAAATTGATGTGGAGGCATGTTTGGATTAACAGTGCATGTCCCCTCACAAAATTGCAACAATGTAAAAAGAAATGAATTCAGTATATACAAGAATTATATATATATATTTATATCAGGTCATCCCATAAGTTCTGTCCAAATTTTGGATAAAGAAAACAAGTGACCAAATGTTACATTTAATTACAAATTCAATCAACAATGTATTTTCCCTGATTATCTATGACTTCCTTCCATCTATTAACAATGTTACTAATTCCATTACTGTAAAATTCTTTTGGCTTTGATTCGAAGAACACACAAATGTCAGTTTTAACCTCTTCTTGTGTTATAAAAGTTGTTTCTTCCAAATGATTCTGTAAGCTACAAAACAAATGGTAGTCTGAAGGAGCAAGATCAGGAGAATAAGGTGGATGAGGAATTTTCTCCTAACCAAGTTCTTCGATCTTTTGTGACGTGATTCTTGCTGTGTGGGGTTGCGCATTGTCCTGATGAAACATCACCCCTTTTCGATTCACTAGAGCAGGTCTTTTTTTCCTCAAAGCTTGGTTCAAACGCTCTAATTGCTGACAGTATATTTGAGCATTAATTGTTGCCTTAGGTGGTAAGAATTCAAAGTGGATTATTCCTTGGCGATCCCACCAGATTGAAAGAAGAACCTTTTGCCCATGAAGTTCCCTTCTCGGCTGTGGCTGGGGTCCTTCCCCTTTATGAAGCCACTGTCTACGACACTTAACATTTCGATAAAAGATCCATTTTTCGTCGCCAGTCACAAATCTATCCAAAAAAGGTGAAACAAGTTGGCGAGAATGGAGAGAAGAGCAGATGTCAACTTGGGATTTGAGGTTGTTTTCAGACAATTCATGAGGCACCCATTTTCCAAGTTTAAAAACTTTTCCAAGTCATTGACAATGACAATGAACAGTTGTATGGTTTGAACTGAGAACCACTGCCAATTCCTCAACTGATAAAGCAGGATTTTCTTCAAGGGCTGCTTCAAGAAGCTTTTTATCAAACTCAACTGGATGTCCGGTTCGAACTTCATCTTCAAGGGTGAAATCTCCACCTCTAAATTTTGCAAACCATCTTCTGCAAGTTCTTTCATTCACACATTCCTTTCCATAAACTGAATGAATGTTTTTAGCTGCTTCGGCTGCTGAGTTTCCTTTCTTGAACTCATAAAGCATTATGTGTCTCAAATGATTCTTGGGTACTTCTATGTTAGCAGGGTTTTAATCAAACAAAATTTAATTTTATTGTTCTCTGAAATAAAATTTGATCAGTTTAAATGCATCTAATCATAAAAATAATGTTCAGCTCCATTAGACATTATAAAATACTCTTTAAATTTCATTCATTTTAAAAACAAGTTAAAATTTGGACAGAACTTATGGGATGACCTGATATATAGAACTAAGTGTAAAAGGACTCAGAAAAGGAGAGAAAGACTCATGGTTCAACAAACAAGTAACCTTCTATTGTGAGTGAGAAAGTGACTGGATGTGTCTTTGAACAACCTGTAATGGTTAACACTTTGTTATTGGAATCATGAATTTGTCATGGCATTGTTTTGTTTGTTGAACTGGGATATTCTCTTGTATTGAATTGGATCAATATATTTATGTGATAGATTGTTGCAGAAATATTGTTTATACTAATGTTTACCCAATCCAAGGCCCAAGAGCCACTCAAGGTAGGTGGTTACTGTGTAGTGTTGTATGAGTGTAAGAAGTGAAGTTCATGGGACTATGCAAGATTGGTTGGTTGCTTGGTTGATTTTGTTATAGTGGATTATCTACCTCCATGGGTTATCCAATGCTGAAATCTAAATATTTTAAATGCAATTGTCTGCCTTCAACTACAGATAAAATATATTGTTGGTCATTTTACTATAAATATGTATGGTTGATCTTTTATATAAAAATGTATTGCTGGTATTTTTACTCTAAAAATGTATTTTTATACTTTCATAGTAGTTTGTTTTTGTTTGGTGGGGGTTCACTATTTGCACATACCTGGGACCCAAACAGGTTATCGAGTAAGTATAAGGTGAACAAAAAAAAGCCCCAAAAAGGGCAAATAATCACAACACCCTACATGTATTCACATCTGTGCAGATGGGTGCATGTATGCACACATGTACGCATACACTACAAAAAAAAACTTGCACCAATGATAAGTGCATTTAAAAAAGAAAAATTGAGAAGTATAAGCAGTCAATTGCTGATACCTGCTAATGAATTGATGCACAGGTCTGTCTAAGCAAATCTGGAGTCAAGCTGCTAAGTGACAAACCTTTTACTTGTATTATTATATATATATATATATATATATATATATATATATATATATATATATATATATATTGTTACACTCGGGATTTTGTTGGGACTATGATAGCCGGGATGCAACGAGAAAATAAAAAAAAATAAGTAAGAGATCCCAAGGTTTGATATAAAAATAAAGAAAAGAATGTTGGGAGGGGAATTCTCCAATTCTGGACATCGGTAAACGCAGAGAGAAAATGAACAATACGCAGACACAGAACAACAGAAGATGACACGTGAATATATAATACAAAGATTTTATTTATAGAATAGACATAGTGTGAATGTAAGAAAAAGAAAAGAAAACTAAATAATACAAGGGATGGGGAGATAAGTTACCAATTAAACAGATACTAATGTGGCGAAATACATATGAATACGGAGATAGCAGATTATAAGATATGGAAAAACATGCAGAAACTTACATAAGGTTGGAATCGACGTTGATTGACTATTATCAGGGTACAGTTTGTTCAAAAGGATATTCATACACTTCTCTAAAAGTAAAGGATGGGATTGACAATGTACTAATATGGATTTTTGACTGGCGACATCCATCCGGGTTGATGGCGAGGAGAACACACAGAAAAATCATGGGAGTGTAGCTGACTTGGGTTGAGGATGTTGTTCTAGATTCTCGCATCGGTCCTTTGGTTTTTGGTGGCATCTAATTCTTCTGGCATCAAACAACGAAGTCTGGTTTTGGTGACAACTGTTTCTTCTAATGGTAAACAGCTAAGACTGGTTTTGGTGACGTCCGACTCCTCCGATAGCCAGCAACTATATGAGATCATTGTTACCTCAACACGTGCAAAATGAAAACTGCTATATGTTGAGTCAAGTGTTGGCCCCCAAAAAGTATACATCATTCATGGACCCGGATAATGTCATTCGCACTTATCTGTCAAACAGCGTTCGTTTGGCCCACGATTATAGACTTGGTTAATATCATTCGCACCTATCTGTCAAACAGCGTTTGTTTGGCCTACGCATCAGAGGCCAAGTAGGAAATGGGGGGAGAAAGGGAAGGTTCTTTTCCGAGAACTGGCCCTGACTCATCTGGGTATAAAATAATATATATCTCACAGTCTGCATATTCAAGAAATAAAGAAGTTATTAAGATTCATATGTTTCGTCGCAAATACACAAGGTACGGAAAATATACTTTTAAAATCTGAGGTGAGGGTACAAATATGGGGTTAACGTAACATATATATATATATATATATATATATATATATATATATATATTAATGCATGTTTCATTAAATAATATAGACAAGTTTTGCCTATTTATTTTAAGTAAGTTCCTTTCATATTGCCCAATAAGCTTAATCACATCATCATTGAAAGACGATAGAAAAACACCATATTGAAACATGTTTAAATCCAATCTAATCTTTCGGCTTACACAAGCCATTATCAAAGATGACAGTTTCAATAAATCAAACAACATGCAGATGAAACAACAATGATAATCTGCCCTTGCTGCATGAAAATTTCCAAGTAACGACAAGCTTGTATATACGAGACGCAGAAGTGAAAATCACGTTGCAGCTTGTGATGTCACACATGACCACGTGAGAGTGAAAAACAAAAGGAATTTTTTGTGTGTAAGCATCTTGTCATTATTTCTGATCTTTTTTTCAGAAGGTTTTTCTCGTCTGGAAATGTTATTGTTAAATTGTTAAAATAAAAATAATTGTTAAATAATATTGTTATATATATATATATATATATATATATATATATGAATAAAAAAAAACGATTTCATCCTCTGCAGGACAGTCATTGCAATGTGAGTCCCTAAGAGGACAAAACATGTCGCCTAAGAATATTTTTTCCTCTTGTCTCTTTTCATTCATTTTGTTCCTCTACAGATACACTGTATCTGAAAATAATTTACATATATATTTCTAAAGAATTAATGGAATTATATCCAACATTATTATGTTTTATAGTGACCTCTATAATAATAATAATTTTTATTACTTTTTACATAATGTTTGAAGTAATATATATATATATATATATATATAGGTCCCCCTTCACACCAACTGTCGAGACGTGAAGATAAGCACTTGCCTTGAGATAAAAACCTTCTTGATATATGATGTTTTACTATGTTTTGGAAATTTAAATATATCAGGTCTATAAAGAATGTACGTAGCCCTTTCTCTTCTGTTTCAATTTGTAACAGACTGCATGAGCCTTTGTCTCTGCTGGTCAAAAATTTCTTCCAAGGTGATCACCTACTAGATTTAACACACTCATTTCTTAATTGCCAATGTTTTCTTTTAAACTATATGTTTACACACTAATATATTTTCTCCCTTCTGTGAATTACATTATTTATCATATAAAAAGCATAAAGATATCTGCAATCCTCCACCAATGGTGGCCTTGACATGATCTGAACATGCAAATCCCTAAACAAATTTCTGGTTTTAAAATTACATTTTTGCATGTATGTAGGAGTGAATATTATGTTTTTTAACACTTGTTTTGTGTTATAACTGTTCTGAATAAATCCATGGTTTTATCCTTATATATATATATATATATATATATATATATATATATAATAAAAAGGCTTAAACACTAATATTCCATGGTCATAATTTATTCCATTGGAATCGTAAATACGATCCAATTCATAGACCTACAAATTCAAAAGAAAACAGAAAAAAACAACTCCGGAAATAAAAACAGAATTTAGAGAGAGTGTAAGTATGAGGAGGGGAGATTAAACCTTAACAGAGAGAATTTTAGGAGAGGTGGGTGGAAGGGGTTTAAGTAAGTAATTTAAACCCCTTCCACCCATATATATATATATATATATATATATATATATATATATCATCCACATACAAGCATGTTTCACTTTATCACAGCTCATCAGTGTGGATAGACATTTGATTGCTTCAAGCTGGAATCGAAACTCGACTGATTTGGCATCAGTCAGCAATTCTACCCCTAAGCTATCAGTGCATGGCAGAGGAAGGCAAGTTTTTAATGCATTATATACGGGATGTATGCAAACGCCAGTAGTCAAGAGCACTCAGTTCATAACTAAAGAGCCATGCATTAATACCAGGAGCAGCCACTTTTTTTAAAATTACCCTCTCTCTGTCTTTCTCTATATCTATCTATCTATCTATCTATCTATCTATATATATATATATATAATATTATTATTATTATTATTATTATTGTTATTATTATATAATTAGCCCTCCACAGAAGCTAGCTTAAAAGTTCACACGGAGTGAGGTTTTAAAAATCATTCATTCTGTTAGACTTAAAAAAGTTCACATGGAGTGAGGTTTTAAAAACCTCACTTCGTGTGAACTTTTAAACTAGTAAGAAATAAAATTAGATATTTATGGGAATTTTTATCCTATAGTAACTCCTATAATCAAAATCTTTCTTATAATGTCTTAAAGGTTATAGAACTTTATTATATTAGAAATAAAATTATTGGAAATTCATCTTCTACATCAATTCTCAATGGTTTCCAAATGAGAACATAAAACAGAGAAACTAAAAATTATACAACCTTCTATATCTTGTTCAGAGTTCCTCAATGTTTCTCCAATTAAATGTCTAAAATAAGCAAACAACTTAACAGTACCCATTTCCTCTCTTAGTAACATGAGTACAGATAACATTGGATTATATGGCTTCATTGTATGACTTTTCCAGGTCTTGTGGTATTCTGTTTTTATCTATGGCACATGTCGTACTGCTAAGGAATGTCTTTGTTTGGAGAGTTCCTGTCGTAACTGATGTTTCTTCCAATGGTTGTGAAGAATCCATTCTGTTAGACTTATATACCAATATGGTATATAAGAGAAGGTTTGCCAATTCTTGCTGATATTGATTGTAGCTCAATAGATTCTAATTAGCAATAGGAGGCTTGTCACACCTGCCAATTAAAATGAAAAAAGTGTAGAATCTAATGTTGACATGGTAACACCCAAATTGGACAACTCATCTCTCACAGGCAAGTAACATTGTCAAGCTGTGTCACAAAGTCCATACACTATTTCCCTTACCTTTCATATTTTACCATTGTCCCCCTCCATGAAGTTGCATTGTTTAAGGTATCCATTATGATTTTGTTTTTATGTGTTGTCTTATTCTGCTAAAGAATGTCCTTATTTGCTAGGAAAGTTTACATTGCAGCTAATGTTTCTTCCAATAAAAGAATCTTTTCTCTCCCCAGGAAAAGGATTGTTTACATGACATGGGTAGCAGAAAAAAAAATCCTGATCTATAAGTGCTTTTCTCTATCAATAATCTTAATGTAGCAGTGTTGAAACCTTTATCAAGTTATCTGACAAAAGAATGATGTGTAAGGAGAGGTGGGTTCATGCTTTTTTTCCACAAATATTAATACAAAGTGATCATATGTGAATTCAACCAGAATTTGAACCTGCTTTGCCAATTTTATTTTTTTAGCTGATTACCATTATCTCATCAGGTAACTTCTTTGATAAGCTAAATGGACTCAAGTGACATGAGTGCAACAAGAAACTAGTTCTAGTTCAGAACTAGACAAAATGCTTTCTTTCCAAAGATGAGCAAGTTTTTGACTAATGAAGAGGTGTGAAGTGTTTGTTGCCAGTTTTTCAACTCTTCTTATATGGAGATAGCAAGACAGGGCAGTCTTTGTTTGGAAGGAACCAGTTTTTTGAGTTAAAATTAAAACAGATAAATATTATCTCTTTAAAGAAACTGGATTCTATTTCTGTGGTTAGATGAAAAAGTCAGTGAAATGACATTTGAGAAAAAAAAAATACTTATTATCAACACAACTTGTAAAGATTATTAGCATAAATTCTGAATCTCTTCTGGAAAAAAGATATTTTTTCTGACCATTCCTGTTAGACCGATTTCTTCAAGCTGTTATTCTCATCTTGGTTGCTAAGGCTACAATGTTTCAGTTGGTTTATACTCAGGCCTTCTTCAGTAATATTCTGAGAATTTTGAACAGAATTTTTCAAAAAATGTTACCAAATACAATATGCACTAAAAGAAGGCTGGAGAATACAACAGCCAAAATGTGATCATAACAACCAAGATGAAGATACCTGTTTGAAGAAATCTGTATTATTTTCTCATTTCAAAAGGAAAATTTTCCAATACCCCCAAAAGTAAAAATATATTCATTCATCCTAGTGGGTGAACAGGCTATTTTGATGCATTTTAACAATATATATTCTGATGAATATTGTATGATTACCCCACTTGTCTTCCAGGCAACTTCTGCTGGTAGCCATCAAGTAGCATACTCTCTTATTCATTGAATGTTGTAGAGACAAGACTTGTCATCTTTCCCTTCTAAGAGATTACTTAGTCCCCAGTGAACCATGTGTTGCATTGTACCCAATATAGCATACAAATGTCCTAAGCTGATAACTTTATTAAACAAAGAAGAAACTATTCTCCAATTGAAATCTCTCAATATCTTTAAGAAGACTTTACACAGACCATACATACAATTTAATATACACACTTCAATTTACCACTTTGTATATCTTTCTTATTTAATTTTGCTAAGGCAATAAAATGTTGTTAGGTGTACAATATTGTTTGTAATCTGATTCCTATCTCATATATGAAAAAACTCTCTCTCTCCCTCTTGCTTCTCTTTACCCACTGGATGGTGTAGAGACAAGATGTGTGTAATTTAATCTGGCAGTGGGGCTTCTTATTCCACAGCAAACCATGTGTCATGTTACACACAATGTAACATACAAATGCCCTCTGCTAATAACTCAACCAAACCAACAAGAAAACTATTCAATGTATATCTCTCAACATCTTCAAAGAACTTTACACACACTGTACATACAAATCAATATACACACTTCAATTTACATCTTTGTATATTCTTTGTTTCTTGCTTTTTTTAATCATTTCACCCGATGCAAGGCAATAAATCTATTAAGACATAAGAAGTCTGATTGTGAAAGAATATGAGAAAAAGAAAAACAATAAAAGAACAGAAATGGAGAAGACAGAAGATAACAGTTGATGTTGTATTTAAATTTTTGAAGATCAATTTTTGAAATTGACTGAGAAGAAAGAGGCTGGAAGAGAGTTCCACAAGTGAAAAATGTGAGAGAAGTAAATGTTAGTATAGAACTTCTGGTTAGATCTAGCCATTTCAACTGTAAAATGATGAGACCTATCTGCCAAACTAGTACTTTGCTTAAATTTGTAAAGTCAAGGTACCAAAGAGGAAAGCTCATCAGAACAACTCGCATGAAAATGTTTATAGAAAAGGCTCAGTAGTGTGGAAGTGAATGAAGCCAAAATGCCAAGTCAGAACTGATGGCATTGCAAACAGTTCTTTATATTTTATCAAGAATCTCTAAATGTATAGCAGAAGCACCAGACCATATGTGGTTGCAATATCCAATGCATGGGTGAATGGTAGACTTATAAATATGTAAGAAAGATTCTGTAGAGAAAAAAATGTCTAGCATGACACAGTGAACCATCTTTCCTAGCAGCAGACCTAGCAATTGATTCAATATAATCTTTCCTCTTCATGTCAGCAGAAAATGTTAGCATGAGAAGGTGCAATGAGTCAATCTCCTTGAGGTTAGCATCAGTCATGCCAATGGAAGTCAAAAAATGTTTTCAAAAATGATTAAAAGAGAGCAGTTCTATTGTTAACTGGGGCAAAAAATGGCTTGTTAATCTTAACACCTCCTAAATGGAACTGTTGTTTTTAGCTGTCATCAAGAACTCTTTTGCCTTCCATCAGCATGGCTGATACCAAACTCCAGGAGAGCAACTCATTATACCTACTCACTCTCATATTTTCCACTGACATGGAATGGAATGATTAAGTTTAATTGCTAAGTCTGCTGCAAGGAAAGTTATTTCACTGTGTTGTGCCAAGCAATTGTTTTGGTAGAATCCATTTTGCATTTTTATAAATCTGTCATTTGACTATACATTGAATATTGTCTGGTGCTCCTGCTATATATTTCAAGGTTCTGGACAAAGTCCAAAGAGTCTGTAAGGTTATCGCTCCTGACCTGGCATCTTGACTTCAGTCACTTTCCTACTACTGTGATGTGGCTACCCTCTGTCTTTTCTATAAATATTTTCATGGTACTTGTTCTAATGAGCTCTACTCCTTGCTCCCCTGACTGCATGAATTTAAGCTTACTACTAAATTGGGAGCTAGAACTCATTCTTTTTACTGTCAAAATAGCTTAATGCAACTGTAGGTTCTATTCTGATAGGTTCTTTTCTCATGCTTCTTATTTGTGAAACTCTCATCCATCTTCTTGCTCCCCTACAATCTTCAAAAATCTAAGTGGAACATCAATCACCATTTTCTGTTTTCCTGAGCATGTTCTTTTATTGTCCTTTCTCCTCACTGATGTCTCTCTCATTTTTTCACCTTCAATAAAACCTCTTACATCTTTGTGGCACTATTGCCTTCCATGGATGAAATGACTAAAAACAATTTGGTTTGCGCAAATGTTTCCAATGAAAAAACAGATTTCAACAGTGTATTCAGTTTAGGTTTTCATAAGAAATTTCTTCCAAGTAATAAGCAGCAAGCTGTCATGCGTTACATAATAACAGCAACAAAGAATGATTTGAATTAGTAATAACAATAACAAGGAATGACCTGAAATAGCTATTAATATTATTAATGAATCCATCCAATTAACTTTAGTCTCTTTCAAAGTACTCCCCCTGGAACCTCACACACTTATCCCAGGGTTCCTTCCACTCTTCAAAGTCCTCATTTGGGACTGATCATCAAGTGCCCTATCATGTTTTCCTTAATCTTGTCCATGGTCTAAATTTTTCATTTTAATAGTGACTTTAACTTTAGTAAAAGCCAGAAAGAACAGAGAGTCTGGATTATCGGAAGGCTTACATACTTGGGTGAAGGAGTTTTTCCAAAAATCCTTGCACAAGAATGAGCAGACACATTGATGAATAAAATGGTCACACAGTACACAATCTCACTCAGTGGCATCTCACAGCCATCTGAGTAAGTCCAAAGGAGAGTGTGTATATATGCACTGTAATGTCTCCTCTTATTAGTTATAATGTTATATCAAGACTGCACAACTAGTTCTTGTGATATTCAAAATGGCAGCATCTTTTCTCTAGAGACTTAGTATATTGCAAAGGTGTTCATTTGTTTTAACTCTCTGCTATGGCATAGAAAGACCCAGAGATGTTATAAACTGTCCAGGTGTGATTTATAACTGAGCAAAGCAGAAGTCTTGAATGTCTAAAGTATTTGAATCTCATTGTCTTTTTGCCGTTTCTAATTAACCTATGGTTTAGGACAATGATAATGGTGGTGGTGGTGGTGGTAATTGCAGTCAATTTTGTTGACTTGTTCCTAGCTTATGAGAATCAGGGAAAGCTGGTATGACTTCAGATTCCTTCTTTCTCCTGTGTTAGTTATTTAAAGAGATGATCAGATTACGCTTACCAAGTGCACTCTTTGAGGTTTGGTTTCTTCCTCAACAAGTTGAGATGTTCAAGGTAAGCTTTGTTGTTAGTAAATCAAAAAGAGAGAGATGAAATTTTCAGGACACATAATGTGGAAAGAAAGCTTGGCAAATTTAACACTTACAAGATGTAAGAAAAGCAGCAAGTAATGTTTGATAAGTTTCAGCAAATTGATAGTGGAACACATGTCGCAAATTGGAAGAGGAGTCATAAAAGAGAAGGTATTGCAGAAAGCCAAAAAAAGAAACATGGGAAAATATGGAGAGCCATGACTGTCCCCATCTTGAAGGGACATAACACATATAGAAAAAGAGAGAGAGAATATTCTCTAAGATGAACTACTTTACAAGGCTGAATAACTTCACCTGCCCTGGTATTTGTTTACAGCAGGGTGCCAAACAGCAGGGACTGACATGGTCTTTTGGGAATGATGAATTTCCTAAGATGTAGTGGTACATCAGGAAGAGGCAGCTGAAGTTTCTGAGACACATAATGAGGAAGGAGGGCCTGGAGAATCTGATACTCACAGGGAAAGAGAGACAAGGGAAAACAATGCGTGACATACCTGGTGGGCTTAAGCAAGTGGATGAGAGAATGTGGTCTGGGAGAGAAAGCAGAGGGAAGGAATGTGTTGAGAGCTGAAAGGGATAGAGGAAGGTGGAGAGAGCCATGACTGCCTACGTCCTGAAAGGACATGGCACATAAAAAGAAAGAAAGTGGCAATCAAGAGGAAAATAGCAGTAATTATGACATTATTTTTGTTGTTGTTGTTGTTGTTGTTGTAGTAGTAGTAGTAATAATAATAATAGCAGTAATAGTGTTTCTGCTGCTGTATGATGTCTTTAGGAGAAAAAATTATGGTTTAATTTGTATTTATAAAGAAATTTTTAGTCAATAAAAACACCTTATAAATCAAATGAAAGACATAAAAAAAGAAAGATGAATAGTTGAGAGGGGGTAAATAGCTCAAGCAGTTACCCACAAAGAATGGGTGTGGGTATAAAATGTTGTGTTAGCAGTGGAGGGAAACCAGAATGTAGAGTCAAGGGGGGTGGCAGGGAGTGATGAGGCACTGATACAACAATTGTGTCAGAATTGTAGGTAATATAAATTGCAAGAATCCTGAATAAAAATCTCAGTGAAATATTAGATTTACTCTAGAGGACTTTTATATGAGTGGGTGGGGGCTAGAAGCTGGAGGAGGTGGTGTCTGTTGATGGTGGTGACTGGGAAAGATTTAACAGTGTGCATTCCACTTGGCAAATAGGTCAGATCAACCACTGCTACTCAACATTCTTTTTTAGAATTTTATTTTAATAATCGCTGAAACCGTTCATGTTATATTTGAACCTTTGGTAAAGGAATCTATCAAAGTTTTTATGAATATAAACTTTCAGGTTTGACATTGTCGTTTAGTAAGTGTTGCTTAGTTTTGACACAAGGCACCTAGTGAGTATCAAACTCATAACTCAAGTCAAGGTCAACTCAACTAATTCACCAAGATGTCTTCTTCACCTTTTTCTTTTACTGTATCCCTTCAGCACCATGTCTGATAATGCTTCTCCACTACCTTCTATCCTTTGTAGCTCTTAAGTAATATTTGTATTTTTATCATCTCTTCCACTTCCTGTTGTGTCATTTACAGAAGCTTGTCAGGCCCACTGCCACCCACTTTCTCTTTTACCTTGGATATATCCTGTGAGTGTCAAATTTTTCAAGCTCTGTTTCTTCATTATGGATCCCAGAAATTTCAGCTGTCCCTTTCTGATTCTGAGTATAACAATAATTTTTTGTTTCCACTTTCCTTAAGACTTTCTTTTTGGTTACATATTCTGTCTATGGTATTCTCAGTATCCTTCTGTAAAACCACAGTAAAATTGCCTCCAGTCTTCTCTTCAACTGTTAGAAATTGTCCAGCATTCACTGCCAAATTTTTATGAGTGAACAGTCAAATGGCTCATCTGGAAAAGATGGTTTTTCATTAATTAACTAGCAGAACTTTGGACATCATGTCTTAATTTTTCAAATGTTTTTATGAGAACATAATTCTGTATCAGTATGATATCAATATCGATTTGATATCAATATCTGATATCAACCCATGTTTGATATCAATCCCTGTTTGATATCAATCTCTGTTTGATATCAATCTCTGTTTTACACTGGAAAAATAAAAGTTGCTAACCATTTTATACAATGGAAAATTTTACAATTGCAAGAATTATAATCAAGAATTTTTTTATATTTGCAAAATTATGGTTTTCACTTTTATTTATAAAATTCTTTTGAATTTAATTTGAATTGCTGTTTCTAAGTGAATTATTATTTGATCAAATGTAATTCAATCATGGCTATATTTTTATTACTGTATAATTTGGTGTATAAAAATACTTTTCTTCCAAAAATTTGATGTTAAAATCTGTTTGCACCCAATATACTGAAAGGTATGAATGATATATGAGGGGAAAGTTAAAAAATTACTTGCACTCTTGTTTTTTTCTTCAGTTTATTTACTCAAAAGCAGGGGTTAAGCAAGCATTTAATTTTTCTACCTAATCTTCTTCCTTTTTGATACACTTGGTCTAGTAGTCCACAAGCTTGTGTATTCCCTCCAAGAAGGAGGTTTTCGGTTATTTGTGCAACCATTTATGCACCACTTCTTGCACTCCTTTATCTGTAGGAAATCAATGACCTTGTAAAGCATCTTTGAGCTGTCCAAAGAAATGATAGTTGGAAGGTGCAAGTTCTGGGCTGGAGGCAGGGTGTCCCAGCACCTCAAAACCCAGCTAATGATTTCAGCATGGCTGGCATGCATTGTCATACAACAACAAAACTTTTTTGACAATAGGCTTCAATGCAAATTGCTGGCTTCAGATTGTTGGCCATCAAAGCATTGTATCTTGCATGGTTGATCATAGACTCCCCTCTTCCAGGTAGTCTTCCAGTATATGTCCTTCTGAGTCCAAAAAAATGGTCAGCATCACCTTTCCCATCAAAGATTGAGTCTTAAATTTTTTGTCACTGGTGAGCCAAGATGATTCAACTCCATAGTCTGTCTTTTGGATTCTGGCTTGTAGTGGTGAATATTCTGCTCAAAAATTCTTTGCCTTCATTGTTGTAGCTGTTAAGTTGGCAAATCTTAACACATTTGCACTTGTGCTCTGTGGTAAGCTCTCTTGGCACACAGATTATGGAAGCTGAGCTCATCATTGATGATTTGATAGGTCATGACTAATCTGCAAAGAATATGCTACCTCTTTGATGATATCTTACCATTACCATCTCTTAAGCTTGTCAGTGGTAGAGTTTGACAGGCATCTTGCTCCTTCTTCATACATAACACTTGTCCAGCCACTTTTAAACTTGTTGATCCACTTCTACATGCTTCTACATGTGAATACATTGTCACTGTATTGTGTTAAAAGCCTCCAATGAATTTCAGCCCCTGACACATCTTCCGACCAGAGAAATTGGGTCAGTGCTCTTTGTTCCATCTTGGTGCTCACTGCTAGTGAAGCTGACATGTTTGCACTGTAACAGCAGCAAGAAAACTGACATGATGAAGCACAAACTTTGATACCATGGCCGCAATAATACCAACTATAAGCACACAAAAGTCAATGTGAAAAACTTAAAGATATGTTAGGTTGAAAGTGTGGATAATTTTTTCCCTCAGATCTAAAAGCGGGAAATTTAATGACAAAAGGGTAAAAACACCTATGTTATGTGTTTCGTTCTTCTTCAAATTAATAATGGTACATATATATATATATATATATATATATATATACATACACATATATATATATATATATATATATATATATATATACATGTATGTATATATATATATATATATATATATATATATATATATATATATATATATATATATATATATATATATATATGTATATATATATGTATATATATATATATATATATATATATATATATATATATATATATATATATATATATATATATATATATATATATATATATATATATATATGTATGTATATATATATATATATATATACATGTATGTATATATATATATATATATACATGTATATATATATATATATATATATATATATATATATATATATGTATATATATATATATATATATATATATATATATATATATATATATATATATATATATATATATATATATATATATATATATATATATATATATATATATATATATATATATATATATATATATATATATATATATATATATACGTGTTTCATTAAAAGGCGACAGACAAGATACTACGATTAAGCTTTTTATTTATTTTTCTTGTGTTTGAACAAGTGTTTTCTTTTTTGGACACAGAGTGTGTAGAAACTGTTTTTAGAGTCATAGGGATATTTTATTTTCTGAACACAGCACATTGTGGCGATGTTTGTAGTTAATATTATTAAGTATTGGCTTTTTCTTTTTTATTATGAAGGCTTCTATTATTTTTAATCTTTTTGTAAAAATGAAACATTCCTATAATGCTAAAAACATGCACACAACACATACACCCAGTTAAAACCAAGAATAAAATCATCCTTGATAATGGCTAAAAGCATAGCTAAAAATGCTAAGAATTACAAAACATATGGACAATTTCTACAAACTCTGAGTCCAAAAAAGAAAATACTTGTTTGAACAGAAGAAGAATTAAATAAAAATGCTTCATTGTAGTATCATGTCTGTCGTCTTTAGTGAAACATGTATAAATGAAGGATTGCTGTCTAAATGCACAATATATATATATATATATATATATATATATATATAAGGATTGAAGATTATATTTAACATGAAAAAGACTGTTATCGCTGGGTGTTGACCTCAATGTCCACTTTTATATTTATATACGGTCTAGCTCTGATATTGACCACTTTACCCCATAAATATAGCATACTTTAAAACTATATTTTATCATAGACTAGCAGACTACTTTCTCAGTAGGAGTGTTTAGGCCTTGAAAAACAGTTTTTGTAGTTCCTGCTAATCTCATTAAGTTTATACTTCATAATCTAACATGGCATAAAAGGCATATCTGTTATAGAATTTCTATTGCTTTATAGTGTAAGTTTTCACTTTGTAGGGTGAGGATTTATTTTCTTATTGGTTGGGTATCTGTAATGAATAGGCATCTCAAATCTCAGGAGGGTCAGAAAAATTAGAAGCATTGGAAACAAACATGGAAGGAGCTGAATATGGGATCAAGACAAGCAAAACATGACTTCCATACAGGAATACCATACATAATGGATGAACGTAGCTGAGATACTGGAAACACAAGCAAAGACGAGCAAATTTCAGGCGATGCTGCGTAACACTCCTACTTTAACTCCGATAGAAATCCTCAGTAATGCATAGCAATCACATTATATTTTCAGCACAGCACACTGCCTACCGCTATTTGCCATAAAATGTGTCTACTTTTATTTAGCCCAAAACATTAACATCTGACTAATAAAACAAATCATTTGCATAACTAACACAGCTCAACTAACTGTTCTGTCTATTTTGTGGAGGGAGCTGCTAGATATTTTATTTCTTCACACTCAGACTTGCCAGGGGTTCACATTGGCTCTGTTCTGGCAGGGTAGCTATTTGCTTTCTTTTTAAACATCATCTCTTTGATTGATGGGGACAGGTACTGTTATCAGTGGTGATTGACAGGTTAATCTGAATTTTGTTTCTGCTACATAGTATCAAGAATAAGTGACAGTCTATGAAAAGTTTAACAATTTTAAAAGATTCCTAACCATACCACTGATACAGCCAATCAGAGCTCAGTGTGAAGAAACTATATAATTGAGCCAATCAGTTTTTAATGTACCTCACCTTCTCAGATCAACTTTACCCATGTATAAAATACTGTCAAATTTGATAGATGTTCTTCTTTAATGTGCCATGCCCCTTCAGAATGTAGATGATTATGGCTCTCCACTTCCTCCTATCACTTGTAGTTGCTAATAAGTTTTGTCTTTTTGCTACTTCTTCCAGACCATGTTCAGTCATCCATTTGCTTAAGCCACCAGGTATGTCATGCATTGCTTTCTCTTGTCCCTCTTTCTTCTCTATTCACACTGTGAGTGTCAGATTTTCCAAGCCTTCCTTTCTCATTACATGTTACAGAAATTCCAGCTGCCTCCTCTTGTTTTCATTCTCTCCAAAACCTCATTGTTGCTCACATGTTTACCCCATGGTATCCTTAGCATCCTTCTGTAGAAACATACCTCTGTTGCCTCGAGTCTCTTTATCTTTGAGGAAACTGTCCAACATTCGCTGCCATAAAGGAGAACAAATATGTAGCAGTCCAGTACTCTTTTCTTTGTTACCAATGAAACCCCCCTGTCTTGTAATACTCTGTCTAACTTTTGGAAAGCATTTTTGGCCATTCCAATACATCTTCAGATCTCATCGTCGCACTTATCGTCCTCTGTCAGAACACTTCCCAGATATTTAAATTTCCACACTTGCTTGATTTTAGTGCCCCAAACTGTAAATTACATTTTGGGCTCATCATTTTACTGATGACCATTCATTCTGTCTTCTTCTAGTTTAGACTTAGTTCCTTCTTGCTCTCCTTTGCTCACTTCTGTAGGCGGTTTTGTGGTTTCCTTTCCATGTCTGCTATCAGAACTGTGTCATCTTATGTTGTTAAGATTGTAGCCGCATCAACAATAAACAACTCACCAAAGAGTTTATTTAATAATACATTTATACACTAATTGTGGCCGCCAATGATGAATCCTGGTAGGATTTCCAGTTCTCTCAGAATTGCCTTGCTGTATAGGTTGAATAAGTCTGGTGAAAAGACATATCCTTGCCTTATGCCCTCTTTCTATTTTTGTATATCTGCTGAACTCATTTTCTATCCATATGCAGGCTGTTGGCTGCCATTATAATTTCTTGATTATTCTAATACCGTTTCCAAATATATCAAGGTTGTTGAGCAGTTCCAAGTTATGCTAAAAATAACTCACAATCCCCTGTCTATGCTTGTCTAGTTCTTAAAAACACAATCACATATGTTTTTCTCTACTTAGTTGTACCAATTGAACTTTGTTGACCTGATTGACCTATGAACCTATGATTGAACCTATGAATCTATGACTAACTCATCTGTCTATATTTCTTGATGAGGTATTGTAACTATTTACACTATTTATATAATTTGGACTGTTGTCTCCATCTTTATTGCCATATTGACAATGTTTCAGCCATTATATGCTCTGGCCTTCTTCAGGTTTTAGAATTTTGAACTGAACCCTTTATTTAGTCCATGGGGGATAATTCCACATGCCATACCTTTTTTTTTGGATATCTCAGTTTCAGTTAATTCCCTTTAGTAACTCAACACCCCAAGTTTTTGTTCCCTCTGCTGTGGCTAGGTATTGAACTCACAACTCTTTGGGTCAAGTCAAGTATAAAAAGAACATTTTGATGAGTTTCCAATTCAGATGCCTCATACTTGTGTGAACAAAGCAGATAACTTCTGCATAACTTACCTGGTGAACTTGAATAAATGAATGATGGTACAAGGTTTAGGAGAGATAACAAAAAAACATAATTTCTTAAGAGCTACAAAGTACAGGAAGTTGTGGAGAGTCATGATTACCAACATCTTGAAGGGACATGGTATATAGAAGAAAAGGAAGAAATTTTGTATCACAGAACTGCAATAGAATGGCTATAATTAAGAAATCCTATCATTTATATTTTGGGTGCAAAATCAGGAAGGGATGACCTGGACAAATCTGATGTTTGGTTATTGGAATATTTGGCTTGAATAGATTATCGATCTAAGAATCTTTTGAGTCCTTGGTCCAAAATGATCATTTTATTTCTCTGTTGGTTACATTTCCAAAGTGAAACTGGTTTCCTTTAATCTCATTCCTTGTAAAATGACAAAATAATTGAAAAGAAATCAACACTCTGGAAATGAAAAAGTGTTTTTCATCAACAATAAACAACTCACAAAAGAGTTTATTTAATACTTATACATTTATACACTAATATGACATTTACATTTATACACTATATATGATCAAATAAGGAAACAAGTAGGAAAATCTTTATAAATTTAACATGTTTCGACTATTTATTGAGCTTCATCAGAAATTTTCAAAAGTGAAAATAATGCAGCATTATGTCTCAATTTCTAAATTCTATGTTGTATTATTTCATTGGTTGTTTAGATATTGCATATTACTTTTATGATGCTAGTATGTTGTAGTAAACAGTCACACATTCACAGAGCCATAAGTCCAAATAGGAGCAAATTCACTCATCCATCACATTGACTTCACTCACTTGTTCACTGCCACTTACTTTATACACATTTGAAGGTAATCCATAGCCAGAAAATTCAGGTTATTCAATCAATCTTGTAGATAGCACATGCAGACTATTCCATTAAGCATTTTCTTTTGTAAATGATGGAATGAGTTTGCTGCATTTTTTTTATTTGTAGCTTGTCATCAGCATGCACATGCCCTCAGCCTTTTTGAAGGTAAGTGTATTTTTTTTTTTACACATATGTAAGTATGTGTGTACAAGTATGCAGCTCGGAAAAAGGAAATCATTGATCCAGCAATCCAGCAACTGTGATGAATGTGGCAGGGTGGGTCTCTCCAATGTAGGCCTTGTTTGCTACAAGAAGAGTCATAGTAGTAGACTTTTAGCAAATTACAATCAGCACTATGCTGTAAATAATCTAACATGCAGGGTGTGTCAAAAAACCTACAGAAACTGATCCAGTCTCACTTGTCAACATTAAAACCCACCAGCAAGCTGAACAGACTTTACAAAACAAGACAGACCATGTGCAAAAAAAAACATAGGTTACCCCATCTGCAATAAGCATTGCAAATCACTTACTGACTTTAAGAACCATTGTTCTCATGAAAACTATAATCATTGACCAAACTTGTCAGTGATGTTTGCACTCATTTAACAAATCATCATGTGTGTATTAGTTCGCTGTCAAATTTTTATGAGTGAACAGTCAAATGGCTCATCTGGAAAAGATGGTTTTTCATTAACTAGCAGAACTTTGGACATTTTTTTCAAATGTTTTTATGAGAACATAATTCTGTATCAGTATGATATCAATATCGATTTGATATCAATATCTGATATCAATCCATGTTTGATATTAATCCCTGTTTGATATCTATCTCTGTTTTACACTGGAAAAATAAAAGTTGCTATCCATTTTATACAATGGGAAATTTTACAAGAATTATAATCAAGAATGTTTTTATAATTGCAAAATTATGGTTTTCACTTTTATTTATAAAATTCTTTTGAATCTAATTAATGTGCATTAATGTGTGTATGTATGTACCGAATGTAACAGCAAAATTGTCCAAATCGTGTAACAGCAAAATTGTTCAAATCGTGTAACAGCATGGGATAATTGTCCATCCAACAAAATGTTTCATATCTAAAAAGTCACTAAACTAATTGAGTTGGTTTTCATAATCAATTTCTGCTGTTATACTCTACTGCCTTCATCAGGTGTCTGTCATTGTACTTAGTGATTTCTTTTTGAAAGAAACTCATTATTCAATCCACATATAGTAGATTAAAGTAATTGGTTAAAATATATCAGGTTCCTTGATATTTATGAGTTCAATCGCTGGATCGGGTATATCTGAAAAATCTACTCTCATGGACAAATTAAAGGGTTCAGTTTGAAATTACAATCACCTGAAGGAGGCAAGAGTGTACAATGGCTGAAACATCATGAATATGACAACGAAGATGAGGACAACATTATGAACAATTTAAATAGTGTAAATAATTACAATACCTCCTCTCAGAAATATAGACAAAGATCATATTTGTTAGCATATAAAACCAATTTTTCACCAGATATAAGAATTTCATAAATTTCTAATAAGTGCATGAAAAGAAACTGGTTTTCAACTTGACCAAGTTGACAACATGGATGAAGTTCCAATAACATTCAATGTATTATCCAATCATTTTTTTCTTAATATTCACTATAGAAATTCAGTTGATTGATTGGTCTTAGATGCAATCAACTAAAGTATTTTTGTACTTCTTTTATGTGTTGTGTCCTTTCAAGATGCAGACGATCATGACTCTCCACAACTTCCTTCATGACTCTAAGTAATCTTTGTCTCTTTTCTATCCTCCTCAGTATCTGTTCTGCTATCCATTTGCACAAACTTTGTTACTCACTGTTTCTCTTTGTCCTTTTGCCTTCTTTATGTTCTGTGAGTGTTAAATTCTCCAAGCCACCTTTCCTCTTTATGTGTCCCAGAAATTTCAACTCTTTGAGATTCTTAGTATGTGTCTTTTTGTTTTCTGTGTTCCTTAAAACTTCCTTATTGCTCTCATGTTTCATCTACAGTATTCTTAGCATTCTTCTGTAAAAGCTTATCTCTTTTGATTCAAGTCTCCTCTACATCTGTGAAGAAATTGTTCAGCATTCACTGCCATATAGACAGATTGATATTACATAGCAGTTCAGCACTCTTTTCTTTGTTTCTGTTGCCTCAAGTCTCCTCTTCATCTGTGAGGAAATTGTCCAGCATTCACTGCCATATAGGCAGATTGATATTATATAGCAGTTCCATTTACATGATCATTATTGACACATCATACCAAAGGTGCATTTTCAAGTGTAAATTAAGTTGAATAATTAATTGTATTTTTTATTGTAAAATGAAGAGTGTAATTCAAGATTAATCCATTGATGTGAATTTCCATCATTTCACCTCGACAGCTCATCTCTGAATGATGAACTGAACAAGTTCAACAAGCCACTTCTGCTAATCACTTTTGCTCTTATTCAGAAATTGTTTTAAACAGGACCCTTATAGCTTTAAGAGTGTTACTCAGATCCTGATGATTAGATATCAGGATTATAGTGATTAATCATTAATGTCTAATTTTATCTTGTCCTAACAACATTTAAACAAAAAAGAGAGAAGAAAGAGAGGAAGAGGAATGAAAACCTGGTTTTCTGAATTTGTGGCAACAGTATCATACAAATAAGTTGTGACTTAAAAAGGATAGAATAAGCCCTTTATCTTTGGGTAGTATCCAGTCTAGGGGTAGAAAATTTCTGATGGCCATAGAGGACCTCTCCACTTTCCCAAGAAGTTATAACAATTCCCAGATAATAAAGAAATCTGTTGATCATCAGGATCAGACATCCTGAAGGGACATGACTTAAAAAAAAATGAAAAATTATACAAAATTATTTTTGTAGGAAAACCTATGCCCAGTTGAAAATCCAAGCAGTACACTGTTGTTAAATAATAGTTTAGCAGACTATTATGTTCTAGAGAATTGCTGCTCCGACTTCCTGGGGTCGACCTTTGAGGGAATATACGAGACGAAACAAAGGAAGTTGATTTTGACTGGCTGAGCCAGTGTGAGAACAATAGATAGAAAAAGGTTTTCTGGAAGATGAGTCTAAACTATCAAACAATGTAGACATGTTCTCTGTTGTGACTGGAAGTGGCTTCCCAGTTAGGTGGGGAAGCAACCCCACTGGATAGTTAGAGATGTATACGTTGAAATAAATAAAATAGTTAAGATTAAAATTCCCTTTGTTGATGTCTTTTTATCTCCAAACCAAAACTGTCTTGTGACCACCAGCCAGAGGATGACAATTGAGAAGAGAGAGAAGAGAGAGAAGAGAGAGAAGATACAACAATATGAGTGATTTGGCGATATTGACCCTCCCCCACCCCAGCAACATTGAATCAGTTTGGCACAGTGACCAAGAGCTCCCTAGAATCAGGGGGCTATACAACATTGTGCCAAGGTTTTTTTTCATGCATTTTTGCTACTCTTCTATAATTTTCCTTTGCCTTTTTTATTTACTGAATATCAAAGTATAGTTTATGTTTATTTTGTTTGGTTTGGTTTACAGCATATCAACCACAATGGGTTATTTAATGACAAGATTTTTATTGCTGCTAATATTTTTCTAAAAAAAGTATTGCTGGTAATATTTTTGTCCAAAAATGTATTGCTGGTAATAATTTTTCTTTAAAAATGTATTACTGGTAATAATTTTTTTGCAAAAAAGTATTGCTGGTATTAAAACCTATTTTTACACTTTCATAGTGTTTTGACCCCAGTTTAGGGGTCAACTATTTGCCCATAACTGGGATCCTAACAGGTGCTACGACCCCAGGTCAGGGCATACCTGGGAACACCAGCAATTAAGAGGTGGTTCCGTGCTTCCTAAAACCTCCTGAACAGAGGCCTTGCTGCTGGATGTAGTTTATCATCATACCCAGGATAGTGTTTATTTTGTCTCATTATAAAGAGAGAATTTTTAATATAAACAATTTTTACTTTGTTCATTACGTTTTTTTAATTTTGAACACTTTTCAAAATATAAAAGATGAAAATAAAATTGACTTGAAATAATTGGTCCTTATTCTGAAAGGAAAGCTTAAAAAATTATTTTACACAAGCTGACAAAAAATTTCTGAAGCACGACAGTAATTTTAAATAGCATGCTTGTTAGCAATCGATATATCAAAGGACCAGAGTTTTGAATGATTTAGTTAATATTGAATACAAGCTGCTTGTAGAATCCACAATGCTATAAATTAATATTTCAACGGATCAGAATCAATCATATTACAGGTTTAGTCAGTTGAATTTTTCTGGATTTATTGAATATTACAGGTTTAAATAGAAGCTAATCCATTTATAAATGGATATATGATCAATAAAATATATCATTCTTAATTTTTGACAAAAAAGAATATTCTGAAAAATATTCCTCTTTTGTTTTTCATTTTTCCTCTCTTCATATTGATTTTATTGGATTATAGATTTTACAAAACTCTGGCTGTTGGAAAAAAACAAAAACATATACTATGTATCGTTTAACAATGGTTGGATATTTCTACTTTGTTAAAAATTTAGCTATGGGTCTTAATTACCATCAATGAATAAAGATTTTTCTTCCCATTAGAGAAAGGTATGAATCTGCCATTTCTCCTCCATCTATGGGTTAATTAGTAGGACTTGTATCAGTAAGTCATTATTGTCTTTATAAATTTTTTAAAATCTAAAAAATATCTTCTGGCATTAAATAACCTGTAAAACGGTTGATAAGCTGTAAAAAAACAATCAATCAATCCTCCAATCAGAAGCTGGTAGTTTATATCAGCAATTATTATTAGATGCTCTGCTATTTGAACCAGCATCCTTATCTTGGTTGTTATACTCAATTTCTGCTGTTATACTCTACTGCCTTCATCAGGTGTCTGTCATTGTGCTTAGTGATTTCTTAGAATTTTGAAAGAAACTCATTATTCAATCCATATATAGTAGATTAAAGTAATTGGTTAAAATATATCAGGTTCCTTGATATTTATGAGTTCAATCCCTGGATCGGGTATATCTGAAAAGTTGCAGTTTTTCATTTGAACAAGAAGGGTTGTCTTTGATTGATAGAATTCATAGAAAATTCTTCTTTTTAATCATTTCACCCCAAGCAAGATGGAAATGCCACTAGTATGAAGGAGGTTAAAGGTGAGAGAAAAAACTGTGTATGGGGGGGGGATGGGGGGAGTAAAAGATAAAAGCTGAACAGGGTTCAAGAAGATAGAAGATAGCAATTGATATTGCATTTAAATTTTTGAAGATTTTAGTTATCAGGGAAGCAAGGAAACAGAAGGGAGTTCCACAGGTGGGAAGTGTGAGGAAAGAAACTCTTGGTGTAGAAGTGGTGGTGGCATTTACCTAATTGAGCAGTAAATGGGTGGGACCTAGTTGCCAATCTAGTAGCATGCTTAAACTCACTGTAAAACAAAAATGAGTATAATTATAATAAAAAAAATAAATCTCATCTGTTTTGATATTTTTACTCCCGTTGATTCATTCCATTCATATATCACAGGTACCATATTTCCTCCATTTCAAATTCTAAGAAAAAATATATTGGGAGAAATACATATGCTTTTTCAGAAAGGAGTAAAACATGTTTTGGGGTTTTGCAGTATCCTTGTTGCCAAAGAACTATTCTATAATGAATACATTTTTTTTTACAGTGAGGTTCACTCTGTACAAGGTCTGGGGGCCACTTGAGATACAGTAAAAGGCAGTTTATGTGGATAGGTGGCAAAGATAACAGTTAATCCTGGATTTGAACAGGTTAAGATTGTAGTGATCAGGGAAACATTCTCTTGGGAGTTAGCTCCATAGAGCAGTGGTTCTCAGGAAGTGGCTGTTCCAGTGGAATTTACTTCTCACTAATGGAATACAGAGGGAATGTGGGTGGTTTGCTACAATGTGAGTGGCATTGTGGGGGTCATGGTTATGAAGGTTAGAATTGGCAGAACCAAGGAATGCAGTTCGTTCAAGCACTTTCCATGGAAGTAGTGATAGGGCAAGGTCAAGCTTGCCACATCCAGCCTATCGGAGGGAGGTTGGAGGGTGGAAAATAATTTGTCACCTACAAGGACTCTGAGATGTTTTGGGGCTCTATTGAGACTGCAGCTCCCTCCTAAATATGACAACAGTACTCCATTTTAGGCTCGATCTGGCTCTTGTAAAGGTAGGGGATAACAGAAGGAGTCAGGTACTTACTGGAGTGGTAAAGTTAACCAACCATTTTTCCTGCATGGATTATATGTATGAATTCCTGTTTGAGGTCAGGGGGTGAGTTTATCGTCCAGTAGTCTCTCAATGCATAGAGCTTCCCTGTGGAGTTATCCATCATCGTGAATGGTAATTTGTGGTCCGATAAGTGGTGATGGAATGTAACTAGTTTGTTTTTTAAGGCATTGAATGTAACCAACCAGTTTTTCACCCACTGAGAAGTTAGAACAAGATTGTAAGAGAGATCATCTACCAATCTTTGTTTATCATGAGTTTTTGAGGTGAATTTTTGTCGAATCATCAGTATAGATATTTGCAAATGATCTGAGTATATTCTTAGGCAGATCATTTATCAGTAAAAAGAAGTTTGGTTCAAGAAGTGACCCCTGGGAGACACCTACATTGAATGGCTAGGGCCCAAGAGGACTGGCTGTTAACAACTACCTTCAAGGGCTTATCCATTCGAAGATGCTTGCAGTGATTCCATAGCAGGAAAGCTTAAGCAATAAACCTTTGTGCCACACATTATCAAAGGCCTTTGAAATATCTAATGCTATGGCTCTTGAGGTGTATTTGAGGTACATCACTAATTCTGTGAGTAATGGTAGTTAGGACATCAGCAGTAGATTGGGCTGATCAAAACCCATACTGCTTGTTGCTGAAGAGGTTTTTCTTATATAGGTGTTTGACAATGGGTCTATACTGAGAAGGGGAAGAGCACTCGCTCATATTCTTGAATACCAGGCATACATTTGATACTTTCCACAGGCTTGGAAAGGATTTCTCCTTCAAGCAGTGGTTAAATAACTATGCTTGGGGACAATTCCAGGTTGGTATTCTTATGGATAAATACTAGAATTTTTGTCTGGTCCAGTGGCTTTTTTAGGGTCAAAGCTTTTGGTAAGTCTTGAAACTTTCCCTGCTGTAATGAAAATATTACTGAGATTGTGCTTAGTGAGATGTTGGAGGTTGAATGAAATGGCCTTTATCATCTAACCTTCATTTGAGGTAAAGATCAAGGCAAAGATCTTTGCCTTATCTGTTGAGGAAGATATGACCTCAGGGCCATTTATAATAGTGAGCGCAGGTGTTTTACCTCTGTTCATAATTTGGTTGGAGATCCTTCAGAATTCCTGGGTTCAATTTGTTTCTTTTCAACTTTGGCCTGAATCATTTGTGCATAGCTACACTTTGCATTTTCCAGAGCTTTCTTGCAGTGATTGCAGGTGGTTCTGAATGCAGTAAGAGTCAAACTCAGGTTATTCATAGTATCCTTGTTGCTAAAGATGCTAAGATTTCTAGTATGAAATCAAATTTCAAGTTATTCATAGAATCCTGTTGCCAAAGAGCTGTTCTATTATGAAGACATATGTGAGGCTTGGAATAAATTACTTGTTAGAAATTGATTGCTGTACAGATATAACTGAAACACCAATGAATTTGTTAATTACTGATTAACTCTTTCTTTATTTTATGATATAAGGATTTACTAACATCATTTTAAAGTGTGTAAAACATGATCAGATTGTTGTCTTATATGAAAGAACTTCTTGGGAAAGAAAATGGAATGGTTTCCTATTGCCTCCTGAATAGTTTGGAATACAGAGTTGTCTTTCACTTAAACTGACTGACACACAAGGCTGGAGAGCTTAGTTTACTCTACTATTTAATCCATAGTTGGAGTAATATTTGTATGATATGACTGATAAAGAAACTAAAAAGTACATTTTCTTTATTTTTCCTTTTTTGCTCAAATATGGTTGAGACAAAATAAAATTAGTGATCATGGCTCTCCACAGATTTCTTTTTTTATTATCTATGAATATATTCCATGAAATAGTGATTTATGAAGTTCCTTTTAAAGTGTGTAAATCCTAGATGCTTAAATTACTATCCAGTATGAAAGAACTTTTATTATAACTGTCTGCCAACCTAAAAGCAATATAATGTTAAACCTTGAAGATACAGTATAAATTTTCAAGACTTATTTTAGGCAAAAGTAAGGCAGCAGGGCCAGATGGAATTGTAGCAGAAATGTTGACAGCCTTAGATGACTTTGGCATAGACAAGATCACCGAAATAACAAATGAAATCTACAACAGCGGGGATATACCAGAAAACCTCAGCAGATCTATCTTCATAGCAATGCCTAAGAAACCAGGCACAAACGAATGTGAACTTCACCAAATGATAAGCCTAATGAGCCACATGACAAAACTCATCATCCATATTCTGATGAATAGAGTGTGCAGTGGAATCAGCCCAGAAATAGGACAAGAACAGTGTGGGTTCATTAAAGACACAGGAACAAGGAGTCTGATATTCATGCTCAGAATGTTATCAGAAAGAGCAATACAGATGCAGAAGGACATGTACCTATGTTTCATAGACTACACAAAGTATACCACAAGGATCTAATGGAACTGCTCAGCAACCTTGATATATTCAGGAGGGATATCAGAATAATCAAGAACCTATACTGGTAGCAAACAGCATGCATACACATAGGGAACAAGTTCAGTGAATATATGAAAATAGAAAGGGGCATAAGGCAAGAAGGCATCTTCTTACCCAACCTGTTCAACCTATACAGTGAGACAATTCTGAGAGAATTGGAAACTCTACTGGGATTTAGTATTGGTGGCCACAACCTTAACAACATAAGATACAGAGATAACACAGTATGGATAGCAGACATGGAAGAGAAATGACAAAATCTCCTACAGAAGGTAGCGATGGAGAGTGAGAAGAAAGGACTAAGCATAAACTATAAGAAGACAGAATGCATGGTCATCAGTAAGAGGAAGAGCCTGAAATGCAATTTGCAGGTCGGGAACACTAGAAGTAAGCAGATGCAGAAGTTTAAATATCTGGGATGTAACATAAGAAAGAGGCAGCTGAAGTTTCTGGGATGCATAATGAGGGCCTGGAGAATCTGATACTCATGGGTTGAATAGAGGGAAAGAGGGACAAGGGAAAGCAGTGCCTGACATACCTGACGAGCTTGAGCAGGTGGATGACAGAACGTGGTCTGGGGGAGGAAGCATAGGGAAGGAACTTGTTGAGAGCTGCAAGGGATAGAGGGAGGTGGAGAGTCGTGATTGCCTACGTCCTGAAAGGACATGGCACATAAAATGAAAAGAATGTTTTTGACACAGAGAAATACAGAAATATATAAAATACTTATTTTTGAAGTGGTTTCTGTTATCAAATGTTTTTCCATAGATTTAGGATAATTAACTATTTTGTTTTCTGTTTGAATTTTTGGGATGGAGACTTATCTTTATTTACTTAATCTACAGTTAGACTAATAACGTCATCTTTGTTGTCATTATTACCAAGCCCTGTGAAATATATCAAAACTACACAACAGAAAGGAACACTGGAGAATCAGACATTTTAAGTATTCAGTGCATATGCTAGGCCAGTGTTTGCCAACCAGTGGTCTGTGGACCACTGGTGGTCTGTGCAAAATGTTTGATGTTCTGCAGAATAATTGGGACATTATTTCAATTTTTATGAAGTCTCAAATTAAAAAATGACAAGTAACAAAACGTATTATGGATGGCATATATGTTCAAGACCTAAATGTAATCTCAAAATAAACACGAATACACAAATGTGACATCATCCAGTCATAGTATAACATAATGTGATTTGCATAATTATGTTCAGTATTGTTGCAAAAATTGGTTGTAAGCACACATAGGAAAAGAAAGGTAGTACGAGTCCAATAGGTTAACTAGGCAAAAAAAAATCCACACCTTGTCTCGATCTCCAATACACCACTAAACGTCCTGAACGAAAAGCTGAATGTCTCTTAAATGAGCATACCATGTTTTTATACATCTGACCCAGCCAACACTCAGCCAATGAGTGCCCAGAACCAGCCAATAAAAATGGCTACAAGCAACACCACCAACTCGATCAGCATGAAGTGCTGTCTGATTCACTGTCCATCTGAAGCTCAGCGATTCGCCGTCTCCACACTCCCTTGCAAAACATACATACGACTCTGGCCCTTTTGGGTTCTTGGGGTAAGTCACTGCTACTTGTTACTGAATAGTTTTTTACCATTATTTTTGACAACTACTTACAGGATGGTTTACTAGTATAATTTTCTACAAACATAGCATAGCAATGGCGTAATTGTGGGATCTTCAAAAATCAGTTTACGCACCAGAGACAAATTCATAAGCATTCGTACTCAAAAACTATTTTTGCAAAATACTTTTAAAAAAAAGAAAATTTTTTAGTGGACTTCAATAAACTTAAAATTTTCAACTTGTTTTATTTAAATAATTACACCATAACTTTGTTACCTTTATTGGGTGCATTTCATATTAATAAAATAAAAGTTTTCTGATAATTATTATATAAATGTATTTACCTTTTTTTTCTAAATTCATGCTAGTGGTCCGCCAAATTTAAAATTATACATTTAGTGGCCCATGATGTTTAAAAGGTTGGCAACTGCTGTGCTAGACTATGACAACTTCCTCAGTAGGCTTAGGATAGATATAAATACCATATGAGAGATTAATAAAGAAAGAGAGAGAAATAATGGCAGAGAGAGTCAAGCTTTATAGAAAGGCTTCTGCAGCAGCTGTAAGAAAGTGGGGACAGAAGGAGTTAAGCTTAACAGTAAGACTGCAGCAGTAAATAAGGTTTAAGATTGCAACTTCTAGCTTCAGAATTATTCCATGAGACACAGCCTAGGGTATTAAAGCATTTTGTAAACTTGGTAGCATAGTAATTGTGAGTTCAATCCCTGAGTTGAGTAGTAGAGATTTAAATTCAGACTGAAATAAAACAGGACTAGCAATAACTGAGTAGTGCTAAAAAAAAAACAAAGAAGAATATCCCTATCCGTAGATATGAACAGTGGAATGAGAACCCTGTAGATTAAATAAAGGGTTTCAGTTCAAAATTCACTGAAGGTTATCCTGATTGACAAAGTAAGAAGGCCAAAGAATGCAACAGCTAAAATGTAATAATGGCAACAAAGATGAGTAACTTATAATGAATTTTAAAATTTCCTAAAGGTTATTTGTATCAACAGATACCTGAAGAAGGTTTTTGGATATAGTGTCTGATATACTCTGATAATAACAACAAAGATGAGGACATTAGATTGAATGTAAATAATATTATTTTTTCATCATTAATTTCATTGTGCATGTGTATTGAGGTTTATTACTAAAGTGACTGAACTGACATGAAATTCTATGAATTTTTATAAAATTGGCAAAAAACAAGAAAAAAGCATATTAAATCTATTTTGCTGATAAGTTTTTGCCTTTTCTTTGCTTATTAATTGTTCTCAGCAGAAAAAAAATGAACTTAACATTGACTTGATTCTTCTGTTTACCTAGTTACGATTGTTTATATCACCTGAATAAATAATGGTTCATATATTGATTTTATGGTCAATAGTTTTTCCCTGACAGAATAGAGTGAAGAGGTGGATGGAGAAACAGAAAATGGAAAATAAGACACTGACAATGCAACTGATGCAGGCTTTTCTTCAGTACTGTTACTGGCAAATGTGAGGAAATGTAGAGAGAATCAAATTAGCTTTGAACAAACAAATTTTTTGGTGTTGGGAAGATGGATAGAAGATGGCACCATTTGATTGATTTCATTGTCAAAGAATGCACCAATCTATTCTTGCTGTTGTGACAACAATGCAAAGAACTGTCATTTCCAATCCCCAATGGGAGGGGTTCTTTTTTTCTGTTAGACTGAGTTTCAGATCAGGAAAATATATTGGCTGCCCTTACCATCATTCCTTAAGTAAAGTGGGTGTTAAGAGGGGAGAAAAAAAAAGATATTTGAATGATGATGTCTTGGATCTCTTGGATGAAAACTCCAGAGGCCAGGGCCAACTCAGGAAAAAAAAACTCCTTCTATTTGTTTTTTTATAACATGTTGTATTATAAATCTAATATTAAAGAACAAAAAAATGCATGTAGAAATTGAGAACATTGAAATCTACATGGATAATATAACCCAAAATATTATTTTCTTTTCCATTTCCAGAATTAACAAAGCAAACATGATTCTGCTCTTATAGATTTATGAAAAATACTGACCTCTGTATCTTATGATGAACCAAGTTAATTTCACAAACTGTTACAACTGTAGTGAGTTCAATTCTTACCAGATGCTCTGTACTTGAAACTTTGTACTTGATTGAATATCAGTGAAAGTTATTATCTGAAGTTATTTGATTGATTATTCAGATTAAACTATTTCAGAATGAAAATATTTAATGAAAATATTACAAAAAATGTATATGAATCCATTTCTTCCCCCCAGCTAAGGGTTAAATATCAGGTTTAGACTGGATTTTATAGTCTTGGTTGGCAACCAGTCTAGGAGGACAACAGCTGGACTAGCAACTCCACCCTATAAAAGCCTACTTGCTACAGAAACCACAACAGCTAGGTACTGCAGCTGTGGTTTCATTAACAAGGTGAGCTTGTGACATATAAGGCCACAGGAAATCTACTGGTACTATGGAGGAGTAGAGAGTATTATAGAACAAAAAGAGAACTGTGGCTGATATTATTTTCTGGCCTCAGCACATAGAGCAGGCTTGTGAGATTGGGTTATTTTTGAAAGCACAGTGCTACTAAATGGTGAATTTTTAGAGGCTACTTTTTAAAATAATCTGGGCTAACTTGGGCTTCATATGCAAAGAAAATCAGTTTAAAATCTAGTAGCACTTTTGCTTTCAAAAGTAACCCAATTTGTTACATGTAAGCCAACTCATCATCGACCCTGACACAGAGCAATAATGGCTTCTTCTTAAATCTATTTATGTCTATTGTTCCTAAAATGGGATGCTGGATATAAATGGTTTATACAGAGAAACCTAATTAATATCAGACTTTTTAAACCAGCAATTAATAAACAGAATTTTTTTTTAATTTTTATAATTAATACCGGATTTTATGGTGAGATTCAATGGGTTTTGTTATGTTAATTTACTCACACATGCATGGACTCTCTCAGCTATAAAATAGGAGCAGGTACTGCCTTTTGGAGAGGGAAGTTTCCAGCAGTCAGCTCTGACAGTCAAACCGAACATTCTTGCTGTAACATTCTTGTTTGTATATATTTGTATTACTGTTTCTGTTAATATATTTGTTTAGCTCAATTCCTCTCTTTGTGGCCCTAACAAGGCCATAACATGTTTTAACAATAAAACAAATCCCAACAGATAACAAAATGGCATTTTGGACGTGTTTATACAAAACTAAGGTAAGAAAAAATAAATCACATTAAGTGCTTTGCTATAGAGCAATGGTTAGCACTTTAATCTCATAAACCCTTACTACTTCATTGAGTTTTTTACTCACTGGGGCCCCTTTCATAAACTTATGCTATATTATTCTAAGCTTTGATGACTATAGTAGCCTGATATCAAGCTAGTTTCAAATGCTTTGAGCTTCATTCCCACTGGATGCCTTACACTTGTAACCTTGTACAATACTATGCTAAATTTAGGTATCTATTTATTGCCTTATAGTAAGCAAGCCCGTCTCAGTTCATTTGCTATATTTTATAAACTTAATCCTCATTGGGTATCCCATAAGTGCTTCTCTGTGAATTGTAAATATTTGCGTGTTTACATGAGTGAAATGGTTCACAAGCATGTCTTGAAGATCAATTTGTGAATTTCATTCTTAATGGATGCTCTACTATTCTGGCCTTATGCCATTCTAAGCTAAGCTTACTTAATAATTTGATAGTTGTATATTTGCTATTAATGCCAATGGTAAATGTTCAAGCTCAGAGAAGAAAAAAAAACAGTTTTAAAAGGCTTTCCTTACTTGGAAGATTGTTGCATTATTATCTTCATTGATGGAAAACAAAATCCTGAATAAGTTTCTGAAGTTACCTCAATATGGATTGATTACAATAAATGACCATATAAAGAAATCAATATGTGCACAGGTTCCAAAATAAGGGTTTAATTAACTGTACCCAGGCCTCATATTAATACACTGTATATATTTCTTGCTTGTTTACACAAGCCTGTACTCTGAAATGCATACAATTGTACAGATGATAAATGCCATCTTTGTCTTGAGTATGATGATAAACTACATCTGGCAGCAAGGCCTCTGATCAGGCGGTTTTAAGGAGTGTGGAACCACATCTTAATTACCAGGTCCACCCTGACCAGGCCCCAGCTATGGGCAAATAATGAATACCCAAACTGGGGTCGAAACACTGAAAGTATAAAATAGATTTTTATAGTAAAAGTACCAGTGATAGATTTTAATAGTAAAAAAAAAAAAAATTACCAAAGCTCCTAAGAAAATTAAATTTTGGCATTAAATGACCCATAAGGAGTTGATATGCTCTTAAACAAACCAAACCAAACCAAACCAAAAGCCATCTTGTAATGCTTTCCATCTGTGCATGTTAAGACAAAAAGAGCTGTAGGTGTTTTTGATGAAGCCAAGTAGGCTAACCCACACATCCCATCATGTTTCATACATGTTTAATGGGAGTCAGGTTTGTCAATTGTGCCAGTCAAGGTGGTTTTTAGACATTTTGTAGAGCATGTTGAGTAGCACAGGCATTATGTGGGCTGGAAAGCATGGATTAGGCAGTTCCAGACAAGATATGGCAGTAACTCTTCATTTTTGGTTGGATTTGATTCTTGACTGATCAGATAGATGAGTTCCACTTGATGTCTGGGGTGACCTTGAGTCTAGATAGATATTCAAATAGGAATCAGGCTTGTCAATTGTGCCAGCCAAGGAAGCTGTCAGACATCTTGCAGAGTATGTTGAGTAACACAGACATTATGAGGGTGGACATTATCCTGCTGGTACAAAAATTGCCCTTCTGTTGTAGGGATCACAGCAGATTGGGTTGAAAAAATATTATAGATGCATGTGGTACTGTTAGCATTCCCTCCACAAACACCAAAGATGAGTGAGAGTTCTAATTTATGGTGTCCATACCATGATGTCAGGGTGTGTTTTCAGTGAATACACTGTGGAAGATGTTGTTTTGCAGGTCTACATGAACATGAAAATAACCATTATTTGCATGAAGGCAGAACTTGTTCTGATCACTGAACATGACAGAGTGTGAGAAAATGAAATAAAATCAATAAATAAAATAATAATAATAAATAAAAAATGAAAAAGAAATACATTTTCCCATGATGCTTAGAGTAAAATAACCGGAAATATGATTATTCTACTTGGCCATTATGTGTTGCTTGTTAAGTCTATAAAAACCCAAAATTTTCCTCTCTTCCTTCCTTGCTCTAAGATGTAGCATGACATGGTAATTATGTTCCTGCTGAGTAACATTAATTTCTTTGTTCCACTGACAACTGAACTTTCTTCTCACTTTCCAATGCATGGCACTTGCACTCATCTTTCAAAAACCTCCATTTATGAAGCAAGTCAAGCTTTCTCTTTGGTTGTTTCAACTCATCACAAGGCTGATTTCAGAGTGACCATTATGTTTATTTGTACTTGACTTAACTTCTGAACGATGAAAAAGAAAATAGACATCCCATAACCATGTTTAAACCTTCCAGCGATAAAGTAAGTACAAACTTTTCTTTGGCTGTTCCAACTCTGCACAAAGCTTACTTGAACTTTACTATTAATATGATGCTTATACTTACTTATCTTAACTCCTGGACCAAATCAAAAACAGACATAACGAAGAGACATTAAGAACTTTATTTCACTACTGTTACAATAAAAATGATCCATAGCAGAAACCCAAGTTTTTGTATGTGTCTTCTTTAATTGTTTGCATGTGAACACACACTCACCTATAATACACAAACACATAAACTTTTAACTTTCATAAGTGTTATTTGATTCTGCAGGTAATCTATTTGTAACAATAGTGAATGAAGGTTATTTACTAATATCATCATCTTTGTTGCTGTTATCATCATGACATTTTTGTCTTTGTATCCTCTGGTCTTCATCAGGTGCTTGTTGATCCAAGTAACTTTTAGTAATTTTTAGTACTGACTTAGACTTAAACTGACATTGCATACTGGACAGTAATTTGAGCTTCTGTGATTGATCACTTTACTTAAACTATAGAGGTAGATTGTCCTCATTCTACTGTCCATGTCTAGGGATATAATCTCTTATTCTTGTTTAATATGGTTCCATTATTTTTCACTTTGTTTCCAATGAGTCTCAGTCTGTACTACCCAGCCCAGGGAGTAAACTCATAATTATTATATTGCCAAATTTACAAACCAATGCTTAATCCACTGGAAGGAACCTGAATCTACAACATGGAGCTTTAAACTTACTTAGCCTATAGGTGACATTGCGACTGATGAAACCTTGCTGTCATTTCTCTTTATTTATTGATGGCTCCCATTTTGTGTTTATTTTTATGCTAGGCCTACTAAGAGGATCCTCATAGCATAGCATTCTTTCAGATGTCTAACTCTCCAGTGTTGTTCTCTGTTTAGTATTTTTACTAGTATTTCTCATCTTTTCCCTTTATACATAACCAACAATGGCTGATTTTATTGTCTTGCCCTTAATTACAGCATTTTGATGTTCCTCCTGGCTTTAAAGGGCTACATTTTCTCTCAAACAGCTCTACTTAAACAAAAAATCATATGTATGTGTCTGTAGCATGATACCTCCTTGCACTGGCATGCAACCTCACCTAAAGCTCAGACACAGATGGTGTACTGGTATGAGTGTTACTGTGTTATAAGGTGACTGAAAATTTGATCAGAATATCTACTACATTCTTGGATATACATATTCTACCCAGGTCAAAATTGGTACCACATGTCATGGTGTGGCAATTTCAATTTCTGTTAATATATTTAAAATCATTTCTCTTGATTTAACACTACACTGAACAAAATTGCACTTATGAAGAATTAATAAATATTTACTGTGCCATAAGAATTGTTATTTGACCAATGAGGAAGTGGATATTAAGAAAAGAAGTGAAAGGAAAGAAGAATACCTGAAGAGGGTCAGAGAACCTACAGGCAGAAATGAAACAAAATCAAAACAACAATAGTGAGGATACTAGTATCAATATTTCAATTAATACAGACATGTAAGTATTTCTGAAAGTGCTTAGATTTTCAAGCTTAGTGTGACAAAGTCCTCATATTATTTTTCTCAATTCTTCAAGCAGATTTTCTTCTGCATAAATGTTGGGAATGTTGAAATAAAATGATTACAAATAATCAATATCTTATTATCAAACAAATCCCATTTTCTGATAACTGAGAAATAATGAAATAAAAAAAGCAATGAGTTCTTTTTTTCTTCGGGTTTTCAAATTAAATATTGATCATTGATAAAAATAATCTTTGGAATTTCATTGAATGTTGAACAATTTCTCACACAGAAATGGTTATTAAGAAATCTATTACCTCTGATGAGAACATGATCTTGGCCTGTCTATAACTTTGAGCAGTCATAAACATTCCAAATACTATTTGGACAATTAAACATTTTTTATATATTTGATCATGTTAAGACATTGTTGATATATTAAGGACCATCTTATTTTGTTGCCATTTTTTCCTTGAAAAAAATTTTATTTTTCTATTTTGTCCATGTTGTAGGGATGTAAAAGACGATTATCTCCCTTGTGACAGGACAAATTTATTGATGTCTTAAGGGGCCTTTGAGGATCATGTAACATTCCATTAGTGGGAATAGTTAATTGTATATATATATATATATATATATATATATATATATATATATATATATATATATATATATATTTCTTTTTTTCATCTTCTTCCGTGTCTGTGTCACCTCGACTATCATTCATAGGCTTGTCTTCTATTGCATTATCCTGATTTGAAGAACTCATCCTTTCTTTTTTGAACTTAATGAATGTAAAATTTATTCTAAAATTTGTTGCTTCTGAGTGCTTTCAGTTAAAATATTAGCCATTTTCAAGAATTATTTTTTTGTTATACTACTATAATATATGATATATATGTTCTATTGTAGATGGTATAAAAATTTGCTGAAAGTAGACACAAAACATATATATATATATATATATATATATATATATATATATATATATATATATATACATACACATATATACATACATACATATATACACACATATACACACACACACATATTATAGTGTATGCTAGGTGTTGCTGATATGGTTTGAGTGGCAAGTAGGCATTTTCCAAAGTGAAGTTGACAGCCGCACATTTTGAATTCATAGTTTTCGTTCTCCCATACTGGTTGCCAATTCAGGCAACAGAACCTAGTTTTCTCTGCTATTAATCTGTTGATGGAGGAGAAAAGATAGATTCATAACTTTAAAAGGGTATTTATACAAAAGCAAACACAATGGCCTCAGCTGGAATTTGACCAATCCCACTTATTTTTTACTGTTAACCACTATGCTACACAAACACACACACGTGTGCGTGTATATATATATATATATATATATATATATATATATATATATATATATACAACAAAAAGAGAAGGAGCAGACAGATTAAGAATCCACAGTTCTTTAGCATTTACTTTTTTTTTTGAAAAGTGCTCAATACAATGTAGAGCATAATATTTTAATAATATTTTTATTTAAAAATTAAATTTAATGAATAACACCCCTTCCCTAACTCTAACCTATATTTTTAACTTTTCTGTTTTAGCTTTGACCTGTCTTTTGATTGGTCAACACTGACATAACCATAACATTTTGAAATTTTGATTCATGCTCTTTCTTAGCTCTTTAATAAGCCACTGCATTGTTTTCTGTTTTCAAAAGTAAGTAATTTTCATCAAAAGTTACCTAACATTGCCTGATGACTGAATAAGAATTTTAAAGTCCCGAAATTTCTGTGTCACAATGTAAAATATTTTGAAATAAAAATATTAATATATATATATATATGTATATATATGAATTTTATTTTTTAATCCAACATATTTTTATTACTTGTAATTTAAAAAAGTAAATGGACCATCTAATCAAAAAGTAACATTTAAAGTAATAAAAAAAAATATATATGTTTCAAATAGAAAATAGTATCCATACAAGATTTTGAAGAAATTTGACAAATGGAAGGACGTTTCATTGAAAGTAGATTTGATTTGATTGATTTCTAGGCTTCATCAGATCCAAAAGATTCCATTTTTTATATATATATATATATATATATATATATATATATATATATATATGTATTTTTATGTATATATATGTATATATGTATATATATATAAAATCCTAGGTTTTTTTATAATCTACTCTACTTAGTGTACTGAGCACTTTACGTCTTTTCTTATTTTACTTGATTGTTTTTTTTTTTTTTCTAGGCATTGTGGCATTGGGTGATATTTTTCAACCAACTCAGATATTTTTAGTCTTTTCTTTTTTTTCAAAATTTTTTTTCCCCAGATACCAATTTGTTTAAATATGTTTTTATTTGCAGATTGTACCATCCGGGTTTTTTATACCAGTCGAGTATAGGCATTAAAAGAACATAATATATATTTATATATATATATATATATATATATATATATATATATATATATATATATATATATATATATATATATATATATATATATATTATGAAAGGGAATTAAGTCTGACAATTATTTAATATATCTTCTGTTTTATATATATATATATATATATATATATATATATATATAGCTTGGGAAGTGTGGGGGCAGTTATTGTTAAGTGAGATCACGTTTCCATCCAGACATTTATGTTTACTTTGTATGAATGCATTAAGGACAGACATGTATCTATTTCTCCTCATTATCGGACTTCATTTACATGTCTTGAGAACTCCAACTTGTAATTAAAGATGAGAAAAATATTGGGACTACCTGAAAAAAAAAAAACAAGAGATAGTCGATACCTCAAAATCACCATCACAGACAAATATTGTAAAGGATGTAATTCTTATAACCATTAATCTTGTAGAAGCAAAACTATTTCTTTTCAGATTAGAATCTGTTACTGTACATGTTAGGATTCTATTTAAATGGAATTAAAACAAAATTAATGACTTTTAATCAAGCAGAACGGGATCTAATAAGTTCCAAAAGTGACAATCTAAATCAAGTGGATGTTTATTTTTTATACCTGGATAAATACCTCGCAAAAAGATGCAGATCTTAGAATTGCAATGGTATGTATGTTATTTTAAAAAATGAATACCATTTGAAAGGCTAAGAAAATTGGTTCATTATGTTGTGCTAAACAATTTTTTCTCACAGTCTTAAAAAATTTAAAGGCAACATCAATTGCCATCTTCTATTTTCTTGAATCCCATTCATCTTTTGTCCTTTCTTCAATCCTCCCTAGACTCAATCTTTTCTCTCATTTTCACTCCCTGCAACCCCCTGTGTACTAGTGACATTCCTGCCTTGCTTGGAGTGAAATGATTAAAAATAAAAGAAGAATCTAACTTGTACATTTATAAGTATACTATTCATCCGTATATCACATATTATTGCCACATCTGGTCTGGTGTTTCTATTATATGTCTAGAGATTCTTGAGAAAATCCAAAGAAGAATCTGCAATGTTAATGGTCCTGATCTGACATCTTGGTTTCAATTACTTTTCCACTACCATAATGTAGCTTTCTTTTGCCTTTTCTACAAGAATTTTCACAGTAATTGTTCTTATGGCCTTTCTTTGTTGGTACTTTGACTACACAAATTCAAATGCAGAAATAGATTGGTATAATTTCACTGTTGAAATTGCTAGTTGTATCTATAAGTTCTGTGTTGACAGTTTCTTCTCTCACACTTCTGGAACTCTCTTTTGGCTTTCTGCTTTCCTGAGAACTATGATCTTCAAAAATTTATATGCAACATTTATCATCATCTGTCTTTTTGAATCTTGTTCTTTTATTGTCCTTTCTCTTGCTTTCAGTCTCAGTAACCCCTTGAAAGTCTGACACTGAGATCTGAAGATGTATTGGGATGGCCAAAGATGCTTTCCAAAAGCTAATCAGAGTATTATGAAACAAAGAAAGTCTTGTATGGCAGCAAATGCTGGACAATCTCCTCAGAGATGAAGAAGAGACTCAAAGCAACAGAAGTGTCGTTCTACAGAAGGATGCTAAGGATACCATGGGCCAAACATGTGAGTAATGGCAAGGTTTTTGGAAACAAAGAGGAAACTTATACTTAACATCAGGAAGAGGCAGCTGAAATTTCTGGGGCATGTAATCAGAAAAGAGGGCTTGGAAAATCTGATACTCACAAGACGGATAGAGGGAAAGAGGGACAGGAGAAAGTAACATGTGACTTACTTAATGGGCTTCAGCAAGTGGATGGCAGAACAGGGAGAAATAACAAAAAGACAAAACTTATTAAGAGCTGCAAGGGAAAGGAGGAAGTGGAGGGCCATGATCATCTATGGTCTATGTCTTGAAGGGACACAGCACATAAAAGAAGAGCCCATTGCATCCTAGTAGCTTTTATTGACTTACTTGGGGTGAAATGATAAAAAAAAGTCAAGAATAAAAAAGAAATATCAGAAAGTGCAACATCAGACATTAACAAAATTAGTGATGAAAAAAAAAGGCTAGATGGCATGTACATGTGATGACTGAGAGCAGCTCTAAATGTCAGCTGAAAAGAACATATGCCTAATAAAGATCTATATGGGAACCTAGCCACAAATCATGAATCCCAAGTTCAAAAGATAGGTATAGAGCTGGCAACTCCACCCTGTAAAATAAACAACTTAAACTGCAGATGCAGCTCGCTATTTCAAAGAAGGAATCTATAAAAACAAATATATAGACATTTAGTTTAGAATTCATAAGAATACTGCAAACTTTAAAATTTCTCATGTAATTTGTTTAAAAGCCAGTTCAGATTTTTATTTTCCATATGCTTGTACATTTTAATTTTTTATTCATTTTAGGAGTTTTCTTTTCTTTAAATTGATGTCAATATAATAAAAGAAAAAAAAGTAGCAACTGTCTGTATTAACAAAACATTATTGAGCAAGGGCAGTTGAAGCTCTTAAGAGATCAAAGTGCAGTTCTCGAAAGAGATGGTTTCTATGAAAAACAAAAAAACAAAAACAGGAAAATTGATCTGAGTAAGTGATGAGTAGTGGACATAGAATTAGTAATTCTATCCTGTAAAAAATAATCTGACTGGAAATGAAGATGCTGCCCTATATTCCAAAGAAGGAACCCATATAAACATTATATATATATATATATTATTTTTCATCATTTTAACTCACACATGGCAATAAAGCCATGAAGATGCAAAAGGTTACTGAGTACAAGAGAATAGGAGAAAAAATATTAAGCAGGGATGACAATAAAAGGACAGGGTTTAAGAAGACAGATGATGACGATTGGGATTGCATAAGTGCAAAGTGCAAGAGAAGAAACTGTTAGCATAGAACTTGCACTTACATCTAGCCAATTCAACTGTAAATTGATAGTCTAGCATTTATCTGTATATTGATTATTGCCTTTTATTTTATCATATATCTATATATATATATATATTTATATATGAAAATAACTAATAATATATATATATATATATATATATATATATATATATATATATATATATTATATATATATATATATATCCCTCACCACCACCTTCTGTGCTTACTTTTCTATTTAGCATAGATTTAATTAGTTAATCAAAACATACCCACAAGTCTATTTTTAATTATGACCTTATGTCCCCCCTTTTTATATTTTGGAAAAAAGGTAACACTTTTCTTTTGAAATTTTCTTAAAAATCATTTAATGACCAGTTACTTACCATTGCCTGAAGAAGTATAATCAAAGTATTGAAACATGAAAGCTTTTGTGTAGCGATTTCAACATGTTTTTCTATTATAATCTCTTATAATAAAAATAATTTATATATATATGTGTGTGTGTGTGTGTATTTTTAATATATATATATATATATATATATATGCCTGAAAGTACATCTTTTCTTCAATAAGTTTTCTCGAATATTCAGGCTAGTAGACAAAAATAAATATACTGTGTAATAAGTAAATGGAATATCTGCTCAAATATGAGTACCCACTAAAATAAAATTTTAACTAACTACATTGAATCAGTAACTGCTTCTACTACAAGGAAAGTTGATTATCTGTATCATGCCAGAAGGTTTTTCTCATCTGAGTCCATCCTTCATATCTACAAATATACCATTTGTCCATGCAAGGAATACTGTTGCCATATATGGTCTGGTGTCCCTGCTGTTCATCTCAAGGTTCTCAACAAAATCCAAAGGTGGATATGCAATATGACCAGTCCTGACTTGGGGTCTTGACTCTAGTCACTTTTGCACCGATGTAATGTGGCTTCCGCCTGTATTTTCTATAAATATTTTCATGGTATCTGCTCTGACAAGCTGTTTTTACTGGTGCATGACTGCCTGAATTTAAGAATTTTAGGTTGGCATCTTGGTCCCACCTTTTTACTGTCAAAACAGTTAAATATAACCACCTCTTCTACTCCAACTGCTTCTTCTCTCACACTTCCTGATAGTGGAACTCTTTTTGTCTTACTTGCTTCCCTGATAACTATAATTTTCAAAAATTTAAATCTAATGTCAATCTCTGTTCTTCTTTTTATCGTTTCCTCAATCCACCCTCTACCCAATCTTTTCCCTTACTTTCACTCTCTGTAGCTCTTTGCATACCAGTAGCACTCACACCTTGCTTTGGGTGAAATGCTTATATATATATATCGCTTGACGATGAAATGGAACTAATGTCTTTAATTTAATTAAAAAATTAAATTCGAAGCTTTTAGCTTCCATTTTTGAAACATGGTTAGAACTGTGTAGCGAAAAAAAACATATTTTAAATCAATTAATTTATAATATATATTATGATAAAAATATATATTTTAAGGTATGCTATATTAATGGATAAAAGTGCTCAAGATCAGAGATATGTAAATATAAAAGTGAAAATTGAGATCAACACCAAGTGGTGATAGTTTGTTTCATGCTTGAACATAATCTTCAGACCATGTGTGTTGTGTTCTGTTGTGGCTTGACTATATATGATTGGCAATTGGACATTATGGATAGTAAATTCAGATATTTCCAGTTTATTGTATTATCTTAATGGTTATTTAGTAGATTTCTACCCTTCAGTAACTAAACACATTCTAGGTAAAGCCTTCTCCTTAATTCAGCAACAGCGAAATAAGCACTTACCAATTAAAAATCATTAAGCACTGACATAAATTACTATCATTCAACAATGAAAACACTTGATGGAACCGAAACCTACAATTATATAGTCAAACATATAGAACATGAACCAAGCAAAATAATCAACAAAAATGATATAGGCCTTTTTATAGATGATGGTCTAATAATCCTAGGAAAATGTAGCAGACAAAAACAGACAAAACCAGAAGAATAATCACAAAATTTTGCAAAAAAAAGGATTTGACATTGACATAAAAACAAAGTTAAAAGAAGTAGATTTCCTAGATGTGATACTAAACCTAAAAAAAAAGTATATATTAGCCGTACTGAAAACCTGATGATAAACCACTTTACATGCACACATTTTCCAACTGCCCACCAACAAAAATCAAGCAGATCCCACAATCAGTTAACTATATGTTATCTGACAGTTTTTCTAATGAAACCATCTTCAACAAAGTCAAAAAAGATTATAAAACAGTCCTAAAAGATAGTGAATTTTTGGAAACACTCATATACATACCACACTACAAAACAAGAACATATGGTTAACCCACTGTACAATATAAACATAAAAACAAATATAGAAAAAATCCAGAAACACCTCCCTCCATCAAGCACTTTCCACAAGGTATTCAGCACAAACACATTAGAAATCAATTACAATTTCACCAAGAAGATGACACAATAAAATGGCATAACAGAAAAATAACCAACAAATCATCCACACAAACCAAACACACCTGTAACTGCAGAGCAAAATCTCAAATGCTTACAAAACAATACAATATACCAAGTGTGACATGGCCCTCAATGTTAACTGTTAAATCAAATGTACAATCAATTTAATAAGAGACGCACTGTTTTTGTGTTTCTCTTTCTTCTCATTCTTTCTTTTTTTTTTTTTTGGTTTATCTGGACTGAGTCTAGTTTTGGCAAAGAAAGGTCAAGAAATGAATTTAAGGTCACTTGACAACAAACAGAATGATCTCCTAAGAAATAACAGGAAGGGAATTTAGGATTGCTTGACAACAAACAGAATGACCTTCTAAGAAAGAGAGTAAGAATCAGTCTACTACACTCACGTGACATGCATCATCAAGTGGGATTTTGGTATTGTAACTTTAGTTCCCTGATGACCTCTAATGACAACAGTTTGTGAGAAAAATAGACTCTCATCATGTAATCGTAAGGGGTGAAAAATACACCCACAAGCCTATTCCATTACTTATGTAGGGAATAAGGAAATTCCATCCCAGAGTCTGTTTGACTATTTAATGGGTAAAAGATAAGGGAATATCATAGCCAGAGAAATACAAAGAAATCATCGAATTTTCATCTTGGATGCAATCCAATTAACCAAGGGGAAATGGAATGCAAACATTATTCCAGAAGGAATTCTATATTTTACATTGCAGAAGAAAGAACAACCAACTTTTGTAATTATTCTACAGTAACTTTGTCTGTCATTATGAATATTTGAATTTCAAATTTCTGAAACACAAATGTTTGAACTGACATCAAATATCAGTTAAGTGTTCTTTTATTAATTGTACATCTGTCACTCCATACTTTTCCTATATTTTGTATTTTGTTATATAAAATTGATTTACAAATGTTAATCTTGTGTTTGTTGTTCATCAGTACCTGTTTGTGTGTTCCTATCTGAGCAAACCCACCTTTTTTCTTTTCTTTTTTTTTGAACCTGGGGTTCATATGTTTATAAGTGGTGAATTCATAACATAAGCCACTGTAAAATAAGCAGATAATGAAGAAAAATATACATAGGTGTAACTGAAGGACCCTGGAAACAGAGAAACTCTGCATACAAAACCTCTTTTACCAATAAACAATATGCAAACAGCACAACCCTTTTTAAACATATATGGAAATATAAAACCAAAAATGAAATTATACCAAAATACCATGGAAAATAAGGAAAACCATATTAGCCTAGAACAATAAATCTCAAAACTGTAAACTTTATCTGGCAGAGAAAACATCCTCCCAGATCAACACAAATTACTGAATAAATGATTATAACTTATTTCAAAATCCAGCTACAAAATCAAATTAAAAATTGAAAAGTAAAAACAGATATCTTATAAAACATCACCAAACAAAATGCAAATATATGCACTATATACACCTCAGATAATGTCATACTTTAGACAAAGCCAATACTCTAAACTAAGCAAATAAGATAACCAACCTCCCAAAAGTAAAAAAAAAAATAATAAACAAATTAACAAACTACGAATACACACATAGCCATAACTGAGTAAATTTAATAATCAGGACTGACTTGGCTATTTCAGGATATTTACATTATTTTCAGCAAGCGATTTCTTGGAAATACAATAAATTAAACATTTCTGTGTACAAATATTTGTTTCCCCCTCACTATATATATATATATATATATATATATATATATATATATATGCACTCAGTCTAAAAGCAACAAAAGTCTAAAAGCAAGTTCTAAATTTTTTTAATTATTTTTTTTAAAATTCAGTCCATATTTTATAAAATGTTTCAAAGTAATTTTTCTTCATTTTAATTTTTCTGCATATTTCTTCATTTTAATTTTTATTCTTCATTTTAGGATCATTGTTAAAATAAAAATAAGTAAAAAACTAATTATAAAAACTGTAAAAATAAGTCAGTTTTTATTAATAAAATATTTATTATCAAAACTTTAATGTTTTATAGCTTCCCTTTTTCCTTCCAAACTTGAATGTCTGTGAATATACCAATTTAAATAGAATAGATGGAGGGGTTTCCTTTCTTGCATCCACCATAGACTGTTTCAATTCTTCAAAAATGAAAGTTGTTACCAGTATACAAATCTCTTGTCATCATTCCATCAGCATTGTGAAAAGACAGACCATGTCATTAGCTTTTGTATAAATGGTTTACAGAACAAGGATCAGTAGAGATAGTGAGAAGAAAAAATTTACTAAGAGTTATAAAGTATAGGAAATTGTGGAGAGCCATGATCGGCCACATAGAAGAAGAACAAGTGGTACAGAGCAGTTGTCTTGAATAGCAACTCACATTGTCTTGCTAAAAGATCAAATTTTTCTTTTCTCCTCTATTTATTGGTATCTTTCAGATCAACCTGTATTCTAATATCTCCAGGGACGAGAGTGTTATCAAATTTCTCTTAACAAAAATGAGACACTGTAGCTCACAGCTAGAAAAGTCACTTCAGACCATAATCCTTCCATCAGCAAATCTAAAAGCAACTCCTTGGTGCTTTTCATTGTAAATCATACCAAATAAAGAAGTTGTAATATGTAGGTCTGTCATGATGGAAGCAGTTTTCATTTATTCAAATCACATTCTGAAGTGGAAGGTTGAGTGGGTGAAAACTTGGCCTTGTAAAAATATTTAACTATTCCACAAAGAAAAAGAAAAAGAAAAAGTAGATAAAGTGTAAATCCAAAATTTTTGTATTTCAGAAATTGTTAGTGTTTTACAAATATTGTTTTTCCTTTTTTATATAGTCCAGTTTCTTATGAATAGTTTTCATGCAACAGGGTATAGGCGAGACTAAGGAAGATTTCTTTATGACTGTTACATCTGGATGCTACACCTATTATCATAGGAACTTCTTGGATTCTGAATAGGAGACCTAAATGGCAAAGTAGGCAGCAAGAGAACAGGGGATATAGCCGGAAGATTCAGACTAAGTACCCGCAACAAGCGTGGAGAAAAATGGATTCAATGGTGCATGGCCAATGATCAAGTAATGGCCAAACATGGTTCCAAGATCATCCAAGACGATTATGGACATGGAGGATCCCAGGAGGAGAAACTTAAAACCAAACAGACTACATAACTATCAACAAAAAATTCAGAAATGCAATCGTTCACTGCAAAACCTATCCAAGTGCTGACTACGGGAGTGATCATCACCCTGTTATATGTAAGCTAAGAGTGAAACTATGGAAACTGAAGAAGCCTAACACAGCACCCAAGTTTCAATACAACAAATTCGTGAGTGACCCGTACCTGAAAGAAAAATATATGGACAATGTGAAAAGAATATAAGGGATACAATGGAAGCTTGAAATGGGACTCACTAAGAGACGCATTAGGGACATATGCAAACGAGGTCATCCCAAAGGAGAATGGATGAAAAAAATGAATGGATGACTGAGGAGATTCTTGATATGATGGAAAGGATACAGAAAACTCTGCCACGATATGGAATGGAATACAGAAAATTGCACAATGAAATAAAGACCAAATACAGATAGGCTAAAGAAGAGTGGCTAAACAAAAAATGTGCAGAAGTACAGAGATTGAGTAACACCTACAAAGGAGATATGCACAAACAAATAAGGCAACTAACAGGACAGAAGACATGCTCATCAACAGGCTGCTTAAAATCAAAGGACAGAACACTTATATTAGAGAATGAAAAAATTCTTCAATGCTGGAATGAGTATATTGGAGAACTCTTACACAATGAAAGGGAACAACCAGCAATACACAGAACTATCGACGGACCTGGAATTCTGAAAACCAAAGTAAAAGCCACACTGGCCAAATTGAACAGAAACAAGGCAGCAGGGCCAGACAGAATTGTTTCAGGAATGCTGACAGCCTTAGATGAATTTCGCATAGACAAGATCACCGAAATAATAAATGAAATCTACAACAGTGCGGACATAACGGAAGATCTCAGCTGATCTATTTTCACAGCATTACCTAAGAAACCAGACACAAACAAATGTGAGCGCCACTGAACAATCAGCCTAATGAGTCATGTAACAAAACACATCATCTGTATTCTGATGAATAGAGCGCACAGCAGAATCAGGTCAAAAATAGGACAAGATCAGTGTGGGTTCATTAAAGACACCTAAACAAGAAACACAATATTCATGCTTAGAATGTTATCAGAAAGAGCAATACAAATGCAGAAGGACATGTATCTATGCTTTATAGACTACACAAAGATGTTTGACAAAGTATGCCACAAGGATCTGCTGGAACTGCTCAGCAACCTTGATATATTCGGGAAAGATATTAGAATAATCAAGAACCTATACTGGCAGCAAAAGACATGCATGCGCATTGAGAATGAGTTCATTGAAAAGAAACTACAAAACCTCCTACAGAAGATTGCAAGGAAGAGAAAGAAAAAGGGACTAAGCATAAACTAACAGAATGCATGATCATCAGTAAAAGATGAGCTTGAAATGCAATTTGCAGGTTGTGGACACTAAAATCAAACATGTGTGGAAATTTAAATATCTAGGAAGTGTTTTGATTGTGGATGGTAGGTGCAACGATGAGATCCGAAGATGGATTGGGATGACTAAGTATGCATTCCAAAAGCTGGGCTGAGTACTGTGAGACAGGAGGATTTCTTTGGTGACAAAGAAAGGAGTACTGAGCTGCTACATGACATCTATCCTCCTATATGGCAGTGAATATTGGACGGTCTCCACAAAGATGAAGAAGAGACTTGAGGCAGTGGAGATGTGTTTCTACAGAAAGATGCTAAGGATATCATGGAATGAGCATGTGAGCAATGATGAGAACTTGGAGAGAGTGCAAACAAGGTGAGGGGCTTATACTTAACATCAGAAGGAGGCAGCTGAAATTTCTGGGACACATAATGGGAAAGGAGGGTCTGAAGAATCTGATACTCACAGGTTGAATAGAGGGAAAAAGAGACAAAGGAAAGCAATGAATGACATACCTGGCATGCTTAGGCAAGTGGATGGCAGAACATGGTCTGGGGGAGTTGGCAGAGGCACAAAACTTATTGACAGCTACAAGGGATAGAGAGAAGTGGAAAGCCATGATTGCCTATGTCCTGAAAGGACATGGCACATAAAAAGAAAAAGAAACTTGATACATTGTCTTTTTATTAATATCTCATGTGTGGACATCATAGAAGACACAAAATATGTGTGAATATTTAACAGAAAAATACTTGTCTCAATTTTAAAGTGTGTTACTTGAAGCATATCAAATTTTGATAACTATAAATGCTTAAAAGCTGAAACTTAGCAGATTAATAATTTGGTATGTTTTACAAGACATGTAATTTTTATCTTTCTTAATATATTATAAGTTAATTAAATTTTTATTTTAAGTTGGTATCCAGTCAGTTGTATTATTATATCTTATTAATAAATTTTAGCAAAAAGACTTTTTTTTATTTTGTCTGAAACAAAATATGTTCTAATAATGTATTTGCTATAATTTAAATCTGCTTATTTATTTTATATCTTAATTTATAGAGATTTTAATGTTTTTCTCCATAAACACTATGTGGCTATTAATCATGGAAGTATATCACTTACTTATTATTTAATTTACTTATTTGTACACTATAATCCTCAGATGGTGAACTGCTTAATTCAACGAGGAATTAGTCATTTTCATAGTTTTTTATAATTTATGAACAGAGTAAAATGTATATTTCAAAATTAATGCATTTTCAATATTGTTGTATATATAAAAGCCTCAAGTGAAAATGAAAACTGGCCTAATCTTACTTATTATAAAATGCAGATTGTGTGTGTGTGTGTGTGTGTGTGTGTGTGTGTCTGTACGTTTATATATTTGATCGGATTTCCTACATTTTTCAACTGATTTCAGCAAAACTTCACAGGACTACGTAAAATTACCTTGCAGTGGTTCTGACAGTGCCAAAAATTGGGAAAACACTATTGTTTTTGCACGAAATCAATTTGAAAACACGATTAAGAGGCATTAATGAAAGGGGGACAACTCATATCGAGTTATACTTATTATAAAACCCAGGTTGGTTCTTTATGTGTGTGTTCGTTTATATATGGGATCGGATTTCCTACATTTTTCAACCGATTTCAACAAAACTTCACTTTTTTTGGCAGGTAGTGTTATATATTGTCTTGCACACTTTTTTCTTTATTTTTACATTCAGAATGCTTTAAAAACTTCCATTTACAAGACAATTGTTTATAATAAAATTCTATTCAATCGGTAGACCCATCACGATTAAAAACAATGTTTTTGTTTGAGTTTAGGTTTGACCAATTCAAAAAAAAAAAAAAAAAAAAAACTAATTAAGACATGCATGTCCATCAACCTTAAACAATAATCTTTGTCAATTTTATTTTTCAGTCTTTATGATGGTGGATACTTGATCTATCTCTTACTGTTACATCCCCGGGCAACGCCGGGCTCTACTGCTAGTGTGTTATAAAACAAAACAGCTGAGTTTCATTTAGGAAGAGTTCGATGATGATTTGCAGATATGTAATTTTGCCTTGTATTGAATTAATCTAAGCTTAAAGAATATTTATATAGCTGTTCTATGATAGTTCAAGTTATATGAACTTTATAACATTATTTATTATTTCAATATTCTATAAAGGTTAAACTTACCTCATAGCTGAGATAGTTGTGTATTTTCTATTGATTTCAATGATCAGTGTTCAAGATCTGATCAAAGCCAGGAGTTTGAATGTGTATTTGCAAGGTAGGTTATCCTCACTTAGAAGATTAGTGCAGCACAATCTTACTACCCCCACCATTCATTCACCCCTTTTTGCCTTGTGTTAAAATATATAAACTTTGTAAATATGAATAATTTCCAATGATTTTTCCTTCTTTTTATCATCATCTCCCTGTGGAGAATAGTTGATATATGTTGGACTTTCAAACTAAACCCTTTATTTAGTCCACAGGGGTAGATTGTTCTAATTCCACATGCCATGCCTTTTTTGGATATCTCAGTATCAATCAATTCCCTTTAGTAACTCATCTCTCCACGTTTTTGTTCCCTCACAACTCTTTGGGCCAAGTCACTTTTTTGGATTACTTAACCAATGCTTTTATCACCTGGGTCCTTGTGCACAATGTAAATAATGTAAATATTTACAATACCTCATCTCAGAAATATGGATAGATTGTCCTCATTCTGATGTCCATGTTCATCAAAATTAAAATCTCAATGTTGTACATATATTTTACTAAAATATTTAACTCAATTTCTTTTAATTTAAATGATGCATCATATGCCTTAAGTTTGGTTTTCAACAGCTAACATGTTGGGAATATAGCAATAGAGATGAGGAGAAAAGTCCAAACAATCTAAATAGTGTAAATAAGAATATTCTAAGTGCATAGATTAAATAAAGTGTCTGGTTTGAAATTTCCTGAATGTTACACCCATTGTCAAGTATCTGAAAAGGCTGAAGTGATAATAACAACACAGATAAAGACTTTTACATTATTTACATCCTTGAGCAAATTAATTGAAACAAAATGAATAATTCCGTTATTATTTACTTTTTTCTTGTATTTTTTCAATGAAACATAACCCAGTGCACATGTTAGTATGTCCATTCCACAAAGTCTTTCCTTGCTGATTGACCACATATTCTTGACTGGATTTAATTCAGGAAAGTTTCCAGGTCAGTGTATAGTACTTTGATTTGCTCACTGGTAAGGCTTACCAGTGTGTTTGTGTAGAGTTACAATTTTTGAATACTTCCTTAGAGTAAACTCCATCGCAGACAATGGCCATAGGACAACTAATTGACAGTCAAGACAATAATGTCTGGGCATGATAAAAATCTGATACAATCTCGGATGATGTAATATTTTTTAAGGCCAAACAAATTTCATCATCCACCCTGAAAATAAATTCATATTACAGCACATCACTGAAAATGACATAATCTGAGAATAAAATAGGAATTAATTACACCCTGTCACTTCAGTGGGTCTAAAACTGACCATATGGTGAAAGAAAGGAAACTAAAGTGGTTGTTTCAGTTAATTTGCACAAGGATGTACATTGTTTGGACTGTTGTCCTCATCTTTATTGTCATATTGTATCTATAAAAAGAATACCCGCTCGGCCCGGTGGCTAGGATCAAAGTGTAGTATCTGCGCTTTGTGAGCTGCCGAGCCGGGTGTCTGTCGAACTCTCTGCTTGCAGAGAGGAACCCTGATGAACTCCGCCCGAAGGGTAGGGTTTTCGTTGGGGGAGGTTGACGGAACTAGCCCGCTTGGGCGGGTTTAGATGGGTTTTATTTTTGGCTGGGCCTACGGGCTCGGACATACCCACATTAAAAAGGCCTTGTGCCACATTCAATTCCTGTGGGTGAATTGATAAATACCATCTTTATTGTCATATTCACAACATTTATCCTCAAGGACACATGGCCCGGTGAATAAAAGAGTTGGTTGGATCCAGTGACTTGATCCAGAGAGTTGTGAGTTCAATAACTGGTTATTGTAGTGATGAACAAAATCTTGGAGAGTTGAGTTAAAGGGAGATTACTGAGACATCAGGAAGAGGCATGGCATGTGGAACTAGAACAACCTACCCTGGCAGATGAAATAAAGGGTTCAGTTCAAAATTCCAATGACCTGGACAAAGCTAGAGCATACAACAGCTGAAACACCGTGAATATGAGGACAACAGTTTGAACAATGTAAATAATGCAAATAATTACAATACCTCATTTCAGAAATAGTGAAAGATAAGGACAATAGTTATGTAATATCAATATTCCAATATGGCAGTGAATAATAGACAATCTCCTCATTGATGTAGAAGAGACTTGAAGCAACAGAAATGTGGTTCTGTAGAAGAATACTGAGAATGCCATGGACTGAACATGTGATCAACAACAAAGTTTTGGGGAAAATGGAAACAGAAAGGACACTTAACATAAGAAAGAGAAAATTCCTAGGGTCATAATGAGGAAATAGGGCTTGGAAAATTTGATACTCACAGGCTATATTGAAGACAAGAGAGACAGAGGAAAACAGTGAATAACATATCTAACAAATTTGTATAAATGGATAGCAGAACAGGGTTTAGGAGAGATAGCAAAAAGACAAAATTTACTAATAGCTTCAAAGGACAGGAAATTGTGGAGAGTCATGATCACCAGTGTCATGAAGAGACACAGCACATAGAATAAGAAAACTATAATGCAAAACTTGACTTGTTGAAACAAATTTAGTCAATTTAAATTAACAAATTTAGTCAGTTTAGATTACAATTAGTACAAACCAGATTTATTAATATAAGATGAAGTCATAATCTTTTGATTTAATGCTATCTGTCAATTTCTAGTTTCATTTTTGAATTGTAATAAAATTTCAGATTCAGCATGTCTTTGTTTATTTAAAAGACTTTCATAACAATTTTATGTAGAATGAAAGTATCAACCAATGCTGAATCCTAAATAGTAAAACCATCTTTCCATGTTAGAGGAGAGTATTTCTTTGAGGATGCGATTATGTTCGATTTTATTAATGGTTACTGTGCTGAATTATTCTCATAGAAAGGGTTTTAATGGATTTCAATTCTGCAGAATTCTTTCTTTCCTTCATTTTTTGATTTTTCATTCTCTGTCAATCACGGACAAAAAATCTCATGACTCTTTTCATTTCCTGCTACAGAATGTATTCATCAGATTTTCAAGAATGGTTCCAGGAGATTTCAATTAGAGGAATTATTGCTCTCACCCAGGAGAGTTTTATTAAATTTCAAAGACTCTTTTTCACCTTTTTATTTTATTGGAGGAATCAAAAGAAAAATTCTGCTCATAAGCTTGTTTGAACCTCCCATATTCAGTGGCACATGAAGCTGTGTCACCAAAACAGTATTATTTGGGTTACAACACTTGGATATTGGCATCATTGGGCAGACTTAACCTGAAAGTAATCAACACTATCATCATAATCATCACCACCACCACTACAGACATTATCATCATCATTACCACCATCATCACAATCACAGTATTAATTCTAAAAATGACAATGTAACATGAAACAAATACATTTTAACACATGCAAAAATATCTAATTATAATTAATTGGAATTTCATATTGAATAATTAAATTAAAAACTGCAAAATATTTTAAGGAAAAATGTAATTGAATAAATATCCTTCTGAATGTGGAATGAATTATGCTAATAATATTAACTAGTGCAAGAATTATAAACTAAGAAAGAAGGTTTTAATGGAATCATTCATATATCTATTGATTTAAAAAAAGCATCAGTAACAATGGATATAGCAGCAGTAGTGCAGCAGTCATGATTCAACCATCCTCTAATCCTTCCATTATTTAAAAAAGGGACCAAACATTCAGTATAAATGCAGTGTCATCATAAGATTCTGGGAAATCCATTGACATTTGCAAACAAAAATCTCAAATAAAAAATATTATAATTAAGGCAATATGTTTAAAATATATTGGCTTGTAAAGGGAAATTTTTAATAAATGGGTTTTCCTGCCTATAGGTGCTAAATCAAATTCATGAAAATTTGGTTTCTGCAGTTGGAAATTATTAATAATGTGTTGCTTTCTATATTTAAATTGTTTGAGTAATTATTAATAATAGAACTACTATAACTAATGTGACTATGGAAACATTAATAAACTTGTAAGTTATGGATTTATTTATAATGTTTCTATGTGCCAAGTGGTTTTACCAACAACTATGAAAAATTCATTTTAAGGTGAGGAAGTTATTAATTGTTGCTGTTAAAGTTATATTTCAAAGGTATTAAAGAATTAATAATACATAGTGTGTCAATGGCTGGATTGCTTAAGTTAACATCCTTGAAAGTTAGTTTTCTGATGTGGGAAATTCTTAGTTTCAATTATCATTTACTCATGAAATTTACTCATTATGTTTATGGTATGGGTATGTTTTATAATGAATGGAACTCACATGACTAAATTTCTTAAGGCAAAATCCATGAGTGATTGGTTTCTCAGTTAGGAAATTATTAATAACAAAGAGGCTTTCCATGGCTAAGGTGGTTAACAATACACCCATGAAAGATGTTTCTGATGTAAAAATTATAAATAAAAGAGATGGCTGAAGATGTTAAGGTAATGTTCATAAAATATTGTTTTCTGTGGTGGGAAATTATTAATAATAGAGATAACATGGTTGATGTTGATATGGCAAAATTCCTGAAATAGAGATATCTGTGGTGGGAAATTGCTAATAAATAAAGATTCCATTGTTGAAGTTCTTAAGGCATCATTCATGAAATATAGTTTTCTGTGGTGAGAAATTATTAATAATAGAGATTCTATAGCTTGTTTTGTTAAGCTAGGATTCATGAAATATAGTTTTCTGTGTAGGGAAATTAATAATAATAGAGATTCCATAGCTGAAGTTGTTAATGCAATATTCATGAGATAGTTTTCTGTTTTGGGAAATTATAAATAAAGACATTCCATGGTTGAAGCTGTCAAAGCACCAATCCCAAAATATAATTTTCTGTGGTGGGTTATTATTAATAATTGAGAAATACATATCTGAAATTGTTAAGACAACATTCTTGAAATACTTTTTTGTGGTGGGAAATTATTAATAAAACTGATTCAAATACTGAAGTTGTCAAGGCAACATTCCCAAAATATAGTATTGTGTGGTTGGAAATTATTGATAAAAGATACACCATGGCTGAAGTTGATAGGGCAACATTTATGGAATAGAGTTTTCTGTGTTGGAAAAATAATTATAATAGTGATTCTATAGCTGATGTTAGTAAGGCAAAATTCATGAAATATAGATTTCTGTTGTGGGAAATTATTAATACAAGAGATTTCATGAGTGAAGTTGTTAAGGCAACATTCATGAAATACAGTTTTCTCTAGTGGGAAATTATTAATAATAGAGATTCTATAGCTGGATTTCTTAAGGCAACATTCATGAAATATAATTTTTGGTATAAGGAAATTAATAACAAAAGATTACATGTCTGAAGGTGTCAAGGCAACAAGCATAAAATATAGTTTTCTGTAGTTGAAAATAAGTAATAATAGAGATTTCATGACTAATCTTGTTAAGTCAACATTCATGAAATATAATTTTGTGTGGTGGGAAATTTTTAATAATAAAGAATTACATAGCTGAAGTTGTTAAGGCAACATTTATGAAATAATTTTCTGTGGTTAGAAATTACTAATAAAAGTGGTTTATTGGCTGAGGTTGTCAAGGCAGTATTCATGAAATATAGTATTCTGTGGTTGGAAGTTATTAATAAAAAAGATATCATGACTGAAATTAAAAGGCAACATTCATGAAATAGACTTTTCTGTGGTGGAAAAATAATTATAATTGAGATTCCATAGCTGATATCAGTAAGGCAAAATTCATGAAATATATTTTCTGTGGCAAGAAATTATTAATAAAAGTTGTTCTATGGCTGAAGTTGCCAAGCCAATATTAATGAAATATTGTTTAATGAAACTTTAATGAAATAGAATTTTCTGTGGAGGGAAATTTTTAATAATAGAGATTCCCTGACTGATTTTGTTAAGGCAACATTCACAAAATATTGTTTTTTTGTAGTGGGACATTATTAATAGTAGGAATTCCGTGGGTGAAGTTGTCAAGGCAGCATTCATGCAATATTTTTTCCTCTAATGGGAAATTATTAATAAAAGTGAATCAGTGACTCTAGTTGTAAAGGCAACAGTTATGAAATATATGTTACTGTGATGGGAAATTATTAATAATAGAAATTAAATGGCTGAAGGTAACATTCATGAAATATATTTTCTCTGGATGGAAATTATTAAGTGTTTCAATTGCTGAAGTTGTCATGGCAACAATCATGAAATATAGATTTCTGTGTTGGGGTATTATTAATAAATGTGATTCCATGGCTGAAGTTGTTAAGCCAATATTTATGAAATATTGTTTTCTGTGGTGGGAAATTATTAATAATGGAAATGACTGAATTTCTTATGGTAACATTCAGGAAATATAGTTTTCTATGGATGGAAATTATTAAGTGATTTCATGGCTGAGGTTTTCAAGGTAACATTCATGCAATATATTCTTCTGTGGTGCAAAATTATTAATTATAGAGATTCCATGACTGAATTTATTGAGGCAACATTCCTGAAATATAGTTTTCTGTGACAGGAATTTACTAATAAGAACATTCTATGGCTGATTTTGTCAAGGCAACATTCTGGAAATATTGTTTTCTGTAGTGGAAAATTATTAATAATGGAAATTCCATGGCTAATGTTGTTAAGGCAACATTCATGAAATATAGCTTTCTTTGGATCAAATTTAAGTTGTCTGAAGATGTCAAGGCACCAAACATGAAATATAGCTTCCTGTGGTATGAAATTATTAATAATAGAGATTTCATGTCTGAAGTTTTTAAGTCAACTCTCATGGAATATACATTTCATGAACAATTGGTTTCTGAGGTAGAAAATTATTAATAATAAAGAGATCTTCTGTGTCAGATTGTTAAGGTTCATTCCATTCAAGTTAGCTTTCTGTGGTGAGCATTTATTAATAATAAAGCAAGTTTTCATGGCTGAAATAGTTATGGTATCAACCATTAAATTTTCTGAACTGGAAAATTTTAATAATAAACAGATATTCCATGGAAGATTGGTTTCTGAGGTGGGAAACTATAAATAATCAACAGTGCTGCTATGACTAGCACCACTTTCTGAGTCAGCAATTTATTAATATTATACAGAATTTCCATGAAGTGGTTAATACAAAATACATGAAGGATAAATTTCTGTTGTTGGGAAATTATTAATAATAAACAAAGCTTCCATGGTTGATATTGCCAAGGATATATCCATGAAAGATAGGTTTGTGTGTTTAGAACTGATTAAGGTTGCACCCACAAAATATATGTTTCTGAGATGGGAAACTATTAATAATAAACATTGCTTCCATGGCTGAATTGGTTAAGAATGCATCCATGAAAGACAGATTTCTGAGATAAAGGGAATTATTATCAATAAATAGAGCATCCATAGCTGAAGTGGTTAAGACAACCTCCATGGAAGATAGATTTCAAGTGGTGTGGAGGTGTTGTATCATGTTTTTTATGACATATGGTCAATAGTCAACTTCCTGTCATCTAACTCTTTACTCTACACTTTATTTATCCTATAAGTAACATATGCAATATCCATGAAATTTTCTGAGTCAAGGAAATCTTTAAAATTTCCATGCCAAACAAAGCCAAATACAAATTCTCCTCCTACTCCTCCTACTTGCTGCACCAATTTTGTTTTTCTACTGAGTAAATAATAATAACTGATATCATTTTAAGATAGCAAAAAATAAATGATATGATTTACAATTGTTGCCATGACTTGTATGTTTAAAAATAGAAAAAAACTTGATTTTTCTTATTAAGTTTGTTTAGTTTCTTCTTCATCACAACACTCTGTTCTCATTACAACACTCTCTCTCTCAGGTCAAATAACCACTTACATGATTCTTTGCAGATTGTGAATTTCTGGGTCAAGTAGAACTGGAAATATACACTGACTTAGAAAAGAAATAGATTATAATATTAGGAAAGAATTAATGGCAAACATGGATCATTGTGCCCACAAAACAACAGAGTGTTAAAAAGACAGCTTTTCTATGACACTGCTTTTATTTTAAGTAATTCTACTCTTTAGCAAAGTTTATTGTTTTAAGAAGAGATAATTAGCATTGTAATAAAGCCTAAACATATGAAAGTGAATTTATATATATTTTTTGCCTTACAGATTTATAATTTAGCCATTTGTCTATGCATTGAATATTGCTGCCATATAGGGTCTGGTTCTTCTGCTATGTATTTAGATTCTTGATAAAATCCATAGAAGGATCTGCAATGTTATCGATCCTGATCTGGCATCTCAGTTTCAGTCTTTACTTTCCCAGTGCAATAATGTAGTTTTGTTGTGCCTTTCCTATAAATATTTTAATGGTAATTGTTTTGATGAGTTTTCTTCTTTAGTATGTAGACATGAATTTAAGTGCAATACGAGATTAGCAACAAGGTCTCATCATTTTACAGTTGAATGACTAGATGTAACTGTAAATTCTATGCTAACAGTTTTTTTCTCACACTTCTTGTTTGTGGAACTCTCTTCTGGCTTTTTGTTTTTCAGTCAACTTTGATCTTCAAAAATTTAAATGCAATGTCAATCACTATCTTCTGTCTCTCTTCTTAATAAAGTTTTTCTTTTACTCATATTCTTCCAGTCTCAGGTAAGTCTTTGCATCTTAGTGGCTTTATTGCTTTGCCTGGAATGGAAAAAATATGTTAATGATTTTGGTAGTTTTATCTGGTCCTGATGAGCAGTGTATCTATCAAATTTAAAGTTAAGTAAGATAAGTCTTTTAAACTTTTCTATTGGATATTGTTGCTCCATTTTTAATACTGAGCACTTTGTTTCCAAAAATTTGCTCACCTTTAAACAGGCTAAACTCCAGTAATTTACTGGTTGACATGTTTTGTTTACCATGGACAATTTTGTTATATATATACATATATATATATATATATATATATATATATATATATATATATATATATATATATATATATAAAGGTTAATGGTCAGAATTGAATCAGACCAGGAAACAGTAGTATTAAAAAAAGTGCACTGTCATGAGAAAAAATATAAGTAAAAATAAAAATAACATGTAGAGCTTATAACTTTAAAAATCAGAAGGTCAGTTAAAGCATATTTTAATTGACCTCCTGATTTTTAAAAGTTATATATATATATATATATATATATATATATATATATATATAGAGAGAGAGAGAGAGAGAGAGAGAGAGAGAAAGATTGATATAGATATAGACAGGTGATACAGACAATGTTGACATAGGATTCAACACTGCATCGTGACTGTCATTTTCATGCCTCAATGAGATAGGAAAGTTGGTTTCCTTTCCTCAACAGGGGCATCACATGTACTGCAATTGTAGTAGAGTATGAAAATCTACTGGGTGATTCATTTACTATTTAAATGTAATGAAAATGTTCTGTTTTTTAAACAAATTGTGACAGACGATGAAAAGCGGATACTTTATAAAAATGGGGAACACAAGAGATCATGAGGTAAGCAAAAGGAGTCATTAGCAACCATGGTCTTCAAAGAAGGTGACAATGGATAAATAGTGGGATTGAAAAGAATTCCTCAACTATGAGCTCCTGGAAAATTAAACACTGCACTCAATTAGATCAACTGATGACAGCAATTAGCAAAATGCATCTGGAATTAGTTAATAAAAAGAGTTGTCAGATTTTTATTAGGATAATGCTAGACTGCATGTTTCATGACATGTTACGGAATGCCTGGGAAGTTTTCACTCAGTTGTAGTATTCAGCAGATATTGAAATTTCTTTAGATTAGCATTTATTTTGGTTTTTAGAGAATTCACTTAATGAAAAAATAATTCCACTAGCAAGAAGACTACAAAAACCCCTGGAGCAATCCTTTGTTGAGGAAGATAAAAAGTGCTGAAAGATGGAACTTTGAAGTTGACTGTAAGATGGCAAAAGATAGTAGAACAAAATTGTAAATATGTTGTTCAATAATGTTTATGTTGAAAATAAAAGGAAAAATGTCTTTTATTTTTGCTTAATAATCAGGGCAAACATTTTTTTTAGCCACCTGATACTTGTTTACTGTAGATTTCAAAAGACGGAAAGATGATTTTATAATGAATGAAGATAAAAAAAAATTGTTTCAGAAGAAAAATATTTAATGTCTTATTTGCATAAAGCGTTGAACACTGTATCTAATGCTTTTGAATTTCATTTACTTGATACTAAGCCATCAAAAGAGACATACTGTTGTTGATGATTGTACACTTTGAAAATAACAAAACTGATTCTGCTGTGCCTTTGTCTTATGAGCAAATCAAATTCACAAATCAGATAAAACTGTTGTTTTTATTTTTATTTTGTTAGTGTTTCCTTCTACAGATATGGCTGATTGTTTGGCCTGAAAACCTACAAAAGAAAATTCATTGGTACAGTTGTATTGTTTAGGAATTACTATTCCTTTATCTTCCTCTTTCTTTCTTTCTTTCTTTCTTTCTTTTACTTTGTATCTTTCTTTCTACCTAACATTTACTTTCTTATTACCATTTGCTTTCTTTTTTTTCTTTTCCTTCTTTTTCTTTCTTTCTTTCTTTTAATTTCTATCTTATTTTCTACCAGTTGATTTCAATCTTTCTTACTTTCTACCATTTCTTTCTTTCTTTCTTTCTTTCTTTCCCTTTCTGTCTGCATTTCATTCTTTCTTTCTGCATTTCTTTCTTTCTTTGTGGCTTTTGTGAACTTTCAAAAGATTGGGCACATACAAACAAGTACACTTACAAGTAGTCTCTTATGATTATTATTCATGCTTTCATTCCTTCTGATCTGATCGCATTCAGTTTCTGTGCTTTGGATCCAGGCATCTTCTCGGGTGAAACTGGATCTGAGAAATAATAAAACCTTCAGCTGGGAAATTTCATTTCTAAGATTATAAAAAAATGTCTACATAAAGAATTTATACAAATGAAAACTAAAACATTTATTTCTGAACTGAGTAATCCAAGAACTTAAAGATAAACAGAACAGGTGTTATTTTTTTATATTCTTCTTCATAATGGTCTGTCATCTGTTTGACTAGTTCCATTTCCACTCTCTAACATCAGGTAAACATCAAATAATTTCTTAGTAAGTTACTTAAAGATAGCAAACTTGTTCTGACCAATTCACAACTATACTGAGTTTGGTTCTCACTGAGTACCCTACAACTGTGTCAGTCTAAGCTCCATTTACTACAATAAAAATAAATAGTAATTTTTTTTTCCACAGTACCAATTTAACTGAGACACTAGATTGGATAAGAGTGAGAAAAATAGTATGAATGAAAAAAGTCCTTGTAGTTGCTATTTGTTTGTCCACTTTGAAATGTGTCGATTATCATATCCTGAGCAATATAAAATCAAGAAAAGAGGGTAGCAATTGGATTCCTTTTATATTATATGCTTATAAAATCCTGGGCATCAAATAAAATGGCCATATATCAAATGAAGAGGTTATGGCTGGATCATAGTAATGCCCCATGTTGACCACCATTTATAGATGGTGCCTCAGCTTGTTGGCACATGTCTTGAACCTCTCCTCAGCACGACCTGCAAATGAAACTGTAAAGTAGATGCCAAGAGACTAGAGAAAGAGATAATGATCCAAGATGAGCTGACAGCAAACAATGAAGAGGGAAACAGAACCATTTGACTGTTCAAGGATTGTTTGATGGAGCATTTTGACTGCTTCATGTGTCTCATGATGCAGGAGCAACTGTGTCTGAGTTTGTGTCCTTCCCATTTTGGCAGAAGTGTTGTCAGCTTTGAGTCATTTCATTTGTCTTTTTATTAGTAAAGATCTACCTACTGCATGATGGTTAAAAACTCATCTGCAGACCAATTCATACTGTTACTGATCTGAATACTTATTATGGGACTTATACCAAATTAACCAAAGTAAATAAGGAAAGGACTTGCCAGTACTTCAAATAATCAAGTATTATACAAAGTGTTATCATTTGGACAAAATACTGTGAATAACATTTTTAACACTCAAGATGAGAACAATAATTTGAAATAATTAAATTATATTGACAATTACTCATCTCTAAATGAAATACAAAATTATCAAAAGTGGTATGAACCCATCATGATAACTTACTTCCATATCAGAAGCAGGTAGATAAATGGTAAATTCTACCTTCTAGCAATTCCTGCAGCCAAAAAGGCTACTATTTTTGACATCTCATCATACCACTGAAAAATGTCCTTGTTGGCTGAGAGAGTGAAACCATCTGACATTGAATATAAAGGCTCTGCAAATACACCACTGATGGTGGCATAGTGGATATAGGAGTTGATCAAACATATGTTACTGTTATCTATTGATCATGAGTTCAATCTCTGGATCAGGTAGTCTTCTTCTTACTGAGTTTCTACACCACACCCATTCAGTGTTGCACATAGAGTCTTTCCTCGGATGTTAAAGTTTCAAGGTTGTTAAATATGGGGCAAACTAGAAGATGGTCCATAGTTTGTGATTGCCCACATTGGCTGTTGGGATCAACCTCAGCGACATATCCCCATTTCTGAAGCATTCAAGCATCACTGGAGCCAGGGGTGTGAGATTCTGCAGGGCTGAAAGAGAGTCTGTGTTCCATGTTAAAGTGGCTGCTCCAATTAATGATGAAAGCCAGAGAGTACTTGGCTGAAACATTGTGTCTATAATAACATCTCTAACAATTAAGATGGGAATAATAGTTCAAAATAATTAAAATATTATTATTATTAAAAAAATTATAATTCTATCATTACAAAATCTTGCACAAATCTTTGTTTTGTCCCTCTTGATTGATTACCATTCTGATGGTCAGTCTGTGTCTGAGTGTTTTTAAAGTGATATGGTAAAGAATTTTTACCTGCAGTATGATGTAAAAATAGTAGCCTTTTTCACTGTAGAAGTTCCTAGAAGGTAGAGATAGTTTACTATTGGAGATATGTTTTTTATATGGAACTAAGTTGTCTATCTCCTTGAGTGGGTGGATGTGCAGGTTGTGTAATGGAATGAGAAATCAGAGAACCAAGTTCAAATTCCAGTCAGTTCTGTTACATTAACCCATGTGCAAATAACCTTGGGAAGTGTATGAATTTATCTCTTCACTCAGCTATAGGTTAAACAGTAGGACTTGTATCTGAAAAATCATTGTTAGCTTCAAAATATTGTTAATGCAATATTCACTCATAAAAAAAATTGAATTACTCTTGCAATCAAAAATATGTTTTGGCTTTAAATAAACCACAAAGGGATGATAAACCATAAAAAATGAATGAATGAATTAGTCAGTTAGTCAACTCTTAGATTGGTTGCCAAGCAAAGCTAGAGATCCTAGTCTATCCTGTTATTCATTCATTGCTATGCAGTGAAATAGATTCACACCTTTCCCAAAGGCATTAGTGTGAAATGAATACAAACTGACTTGGCTGAAACTTGAACTTGGTATGTTGATTACATTTTCCCTACCTGTTACTGTCATGCCACACTTTTCAATTCATAAATACGGCATTTTTTGTTTTCTTTACTGCAACTAAAAAATATATATTTGTATTCTGAATGTTTTGTTTGAATTAAAATATTGAATTAAAAGAAACAAGTGCATATTACCTTTGCTTCTTGACATGATGCAGGTTGTATTTGTCAAAAACACTTTTTATTATAAGCAAAAACAGACAGAACAGGGATCATAGTTTGCTATGCTTCTGATTTGCAAAACTTGATTTCAAATATCAATATTAATGCAACACTTTACTGTCTGCATTCTTATAAAAGTATAAACAAAATTGTTTATCAGTATACAAAATGACTCATTAGAGGTTGAATTGAAAAGTTCTCAGCCGACCCAAAACGGACTTAAGGAATGGTAACTTATTACTTTTCGACCTTTAGAAGTTGAATGTATTTCTTTCATTGATGGTTGGATTTCTACAAGACATGATGGATTTTCACCTAAACTGGTTGGAAAATTTATACACACCAAAAATAAAAAAAAAAACTTTTTCAGTAAGAATGCCAGAGAAAAACAGTGCAAGAGAATGATAAGAAATTAATCATTTAATGCCTTGAATTTAATTAAGACATTAACACTGACTATCATTTCTTTTATATTGGAATCTTGCAATGCCATACACTGAAACCTTGTACAGAGAAATCCTGAAAATAGACCATTCTGTGAAAAAGAAAAGTTTTTAAAAAATAATTGGTAACTCTTAATGAATGTCACAAGTTTGTAAACTTTTAATCAAGTGAAATCAATCTGAGGAACTATTAGCATCGTTCACAATGTATAAATAAAATGATTTACTAGATCAGACCTAAGGGAGATTTTATTTTTACAATGATGCTCACCCTGTACAAGACCCAAGAACCACTCGAGGTAGAGGGTTACATAGTCAGAGGCACAGTTTATGGAGATATGTGGGGTTAATCCTACACTTGAACAGGTTAAGATTGTAGTGACCAGGGAAGCATCCTCTTGGGAGTCAGTGTGACAAAGCAGCAGTTCTTGATAAGAAGCTGCTCGAGTGGTACTTACATCGCACCAATGGAATACAAAGGGAATGAGAATGGTTTGTTACAGTGTTTCTGGTATGGTGGGTCAGCCATAAAGTTTAGAATTGGTGGAACTAAGAAATGTAGTTCGTCTGAACACTTTCCATGGAAATAATGATAGAGTAGCGAGAGGCTAGCAATATTTCATCTGTGGGAAAGGAATAGTAGGGTGGAAAATAATTCATCACCCATAAGGACGTGTAGACGCTTTTGGACTCTAACAATACTGAAAAATGAAGACTGTGTATCTTCTGCTAAAAGTTGACAGTAGTACACCTTTTTAGCCTGGTCAGGCACTTGTAAAGGTAGAGGGTAGCAGGAGGTATAAGCTGCTTACTGGAGCCATACAGGGTACTGACCATTTTTAAAGTATCTTTAGTGAATGGTTTAGATTGGTTTGGTTTATTTTGTTTTATGGCATATCAACCTCAATGGGTTATTTAATGCCGACAAGATTTTTAGGATAGATTCATATGAATAGAATATGTATTCTTTGGTTTAGATTGGTTTGGTTTATTTTGTTTTGTGGCATATCAACCTCAATGGGCCATTCAATGCCGACAACATCTTTTATTGCTGGTAATATTTTGTTTTATCAAAAATCTGTTTGTGGTAATATTTTCCTTCAAAATTGCATCGCTGGCAATAATTCCCTTCAAAAAAGTATTGCTGGTAATAGTTAACTATTTGCCCATAGCTGAGACCCTAACAGGTGCTACCACCTTGGGTCATGGAGGACCTGGGAACACCAGCAATTAAGAGGTGGTTCCATGCTCCTCAAAACCTCCTGATCAGAGGCCTTACTGCTGGATGTAGTTTATCGTCTTACCTAGGATGTGGATGTAGTTTAACGTCTTACCCAAGACGACTTTAGTGAATGGCCATATATATGAGTTCCACTTGGGATCTGGAAACTTAATCTGAATTTCACTACCATATTTCTTGAGTAGTAGGAAAAATTTTATTTTTAAAAAATATTTACTTTTAAAAAGTACGCAAAAGCCAAAGAAACATTCAAATTCAAAAGGAAAAAATAATCAGTTTTGACAAGTAAAAATAAGATAACCGAAATAAGGTGCCAGAAAACATTTTCCTAGAATATTATATCTATGAAGTTTTAATACTCTTATATTTCTTAAGAGGAAAGGTACACAGATTAGTGTTTTCATTGCAAAAAGTATAAACTAAGGAACATAATAAAAATAGTTAAAATATTCTGTCTTTTTCTTTCATAAAAACATACTGCCAACTTAAGTAAAAGTTTCTTTTCATATTAATCTATAGAAAGAACAGTGTACACACACACACACACACACACACACACACACACACACACACACACACACACACACACACACACACACAATAAAAGCAATTCATGTTTTACGTCAACATATTGTTACCAAATTATTTGTTGTTCATATGACCTCAACATAAATGTTTGGAGTCAGTAGCAGGTTTTTTTAATGAACAAAGAAAACAAATTTTATTATTTTTACCTATTAGAAATGTTGGATTATTATGTAGGTGGTCCTGGTAATAATATCTGCCAGTATTTTGGTTGTAAATTAACTTACTGTAAATTAGCAAACTTCATTAATAGTTTTTATTACTAATTGTTACATAACTGATGTCTCCATCTTTTACAGCAATTGTAGTCAAAACATAACAGCATCAACAGTGGATTAAAGTGCTGGTTTGTGAATTTGGTGGCATAGTGGTTGTGAGTTCAATCCCTGAGTCGAACAATGTGTACTTACACTCAGTGGAAATGGGCAAGCAATAACTGAGCAGTACTAAATAAAAATATGAACTAGATGAGAAATCCCAAGACATGAGCAGTGGAATGGTAACAGTTTACCCCTGTAGATTAAATGAATGGTTCAGTTCAGAATTCCTTGTAGTTTACGCAGATTGATATACACTTGAGGAAGGCTGGAGAGCACAATGGCCGAAATGTGATAACAACAACAATGATGAGAACAATAATTGGAATATAAATAATGTAAATAAGTGCATTTTAACATGAAAATATTGATTGAAATAGATTTTTCTCATATCTGCTGATTCATAGATTATCAAAAATGTTGGCAGAAGGTGTGACATGGATCAATTATTGGCTGAGAAAAGTTACATAGAGCTAAAATGGAATTCTATTATTTTTCAAGAAACATAAAAGATATTGGAATGTTGTGAGTGAGTCACTGAGAGTGGGCATGACAAGAATCTGTGTGTTGGGTGGGGGAAATGCATATAGGAAGTTGTCATTGCAAAGTGTTAAGAAGAAATGTGTGTATTTGGAAATTCACTTTTGTTTCTGTCTGAATTGCTGTGGAGTTATCATTATTTACATTAAGCCTATTTCTCTCATCTTTGTTGTTATTATCACAAAATGTTGGCCTTGTACCCATCTTCAGGTAACTTCTTCAGGTAACTGTTGATCCAGTTAACTATCAGGAAATTTTGAACTGAACCCTTTATTTAATCTATAGCAATATATTGTTCGCATTCTGTTCTCCATATACAGGGATATCTCATTTTGTTCTTATTTTAGTACATCTCTGCTATTATCATCCTGTTACCACAGTACTACATGGCCCAGAAATTTACTATATCAGTAAATTCCAAAACTATTGCTTTAATCCACTAGGCTATTGTTCCTTGGGACAATCCAGAATCTAGAACATGAAGCCTTAAACTTAATGCCTTATATCTTGCCTGTTGACCCTGATGCTGCTGTTATACTTTATATATATATATATATATATATATATATATATATATAAATAAAAAGAAAGAACAGTAAGATATATAATCCAGTGTTCTTATAGATATTTTTATTTTTACAAAATAGTGCTCAATGATTTAAAATAAATAAATAAATTAATTAATAAATAAAGTTTACTAAATCTGAGAAATGAATTAGCTACTTTTGCAGTAAGTGCCATAAATATTACTTAAATAATATTTAAATATAAAAGTTTAAAAATCGTAATATACATATACTTTGATATGGAAAAATAATTTTACATACTATAAGTAATTTCAAAAACATTTCCTTCTGTTATAAAGTAATATAGTCTATTAAAACTAACAATGAAAATATTTTAAAGTTGTAATTAAAATTGTAGTTAAATAAAATGAATTCTAACCTAAACTTCTTTTACTTAGTACTACACGCACTTAAAAGAATCCAATAAAACACCTATAGTAAAATAAAATTAATATGAAACGCCAGAAGATGTAAGCTTTTGAATGACCCATGTCCTTTGTACTTACATGAGAAACAATATATTACTAGGTTTATATATATAAAAAATAAAAGTTTACTAAATTGGTGAAATTAAGTAACTATTTTTGCTGTCACTGTCATAAATTTTACTTAAAAAAAAAAAAAATGTACCCTAATATACATACTTATACTTGATGTAAAAATAATCCTACATAAAGGGATTCTAATACATTTAACTGTTCACAAAAAAAATATATATATAGTATAATAAAAATTAAAAATGAGAATATTTCAAATCATAGTTAAATAAAAAGTATTCTAATCTGAACACCCGAAAATCTTTAAATTTACAAATAGAAAAAATGCCGTAAGAATTTTTTGCCGTTAACAATAAATTTAAAAAAAAAAAAAAATCCAGACGACATGCATTCAACGGATGTCAGTTTTCATTGAAAAATACATCCCTACCCCTTACCAAAATAACCGATACAATGATACAGACATAAGGAAAACCCAGATACCCATTGTCCAGTTGAAGTAGATTTATCTGTAACCATGGAAACGTGATTTTAGCTGTGTCTTTAAAACCCAGTAATTTTAAAAGTTACTCCAAAATTCGCTTGAGGATGAAATGGAACTAATGTCTTTTATTTAATTGCAAAATTAAATTTGTGGCTTTTTAGCTTCCATTTTTGAAACATGGTTAGAACTGTGTAGTAGCGGAAAAAAACATATTTTAAATCAATTAATTTATAATATATATATATATATATATATATATATATATATATATTATTTTGATGCTTATAAGATGCATTTTGGTTTCCTATAAAATATCTCCAAATACCGCCACTATAAATTGAAGGTTGGTGAAAGGAGTTATAAATTTGGGGTGTGGGATGAGCATCACCTCCCCAGTTACATCTGATTGTGAGCTCTTGAAATTAAAATAAGCCCAGTTTTACAAAATTAAATTAACAACATTTAACCTTGTTTTTGTAGCATTCCATTCTTGTTTGTAATGAATTTGTTATGAATAGTGAGACTTTCAAGTTGCAATAAGTTTATGATTCAGTCATATTATGCTCTCTAAGTTCTCTTCTAATTATTACATTCTAAATAGTTACCATAAATTTGATACTTCTCCTCGGTCTGTGATGAATTTGTTATGATTAGTCCGGTTTTGATATTGATATATGCTATTCAATGGGTAAAATTGGGGATGGCTATGGAGTATAAAGAAAAACATTTTTCCAATTTCTTCCTTCAAAATTTGGAGAGGGGTTTCTAATATATAAAATACATAAAAGGTCAGAGTTGAATCAGGCCAGGAAACAGTAGTATTAAAAAGTGCTCAATACACATGTGAAAAAATAAAATAAAAGTAAAAATAACATGTACAGCTTTTAACTTTAAAAATCAGGAGATCAGTTGAATCCAGTACCTTGGTTTCAAAATTGCAGTATACTCAGGCAATTTTTATTAAATGACCACTTAACGCTTTATTTTTTTAACAATAACTAATGAACACTATTTTTTTTTTAAGTCAATAAACAAACGCACACTATTGGCTGTAATAGAAAGGGAGGAGGAGCAGAAGAAGAAGAAGAAGAAGAAGAAGATTATAAATGTATTGGTGTTAGGGGCTAATTAAAATGTACATTTTCTTTTTATCCAACCTCATATGTGCTTAAGAGGAATTTCCTAATATGTAAGCAAGGACTCAAGACTTTGATTTCTGGTTCAAAAGAATGTATATATATATTGTAGGGATTATGAGTTTTACTAATTGGTTAGAGGAAACCTATATTGTCTATAACCGTTTTCTTTTTACAAGACACAGGCATGAAACTGTCATCTACCTCTTGTCAAAGTTCAATGAGGAGAGTTGCTTCCTTTCTGTTCTGATCTTAACTTTAAGCTGATGCTTAACAGAAAAAGATCAATAACTGTCTATATCTCTGAGATGAGGTGTTATGATTACTTACATTATTTACATTATTCAAACTGTTACCCTCATCCTCATTGCCATATTCACAATATTTTGGCCGTTGTACACTCCTGCCTTCTTCAGGTGATTGGAATTTTGAACTGAACCCTTTATTTTGTCTACCAGGGTGTGTTGTTGTAGTTCTACATGCCATGCCTCTGCTGGATATGTTTCAGTTATTTCCCTTTAAGTTTGGTTCACCACTTGGTTTCAATACCAGGCCATGGCAGTGGTGAACCAAACTTGGAGAGTTAAGTTAAAGGGAAATAACTGACATATCTGATCTGGAAGAGGCATGTCACGTGGAACCAGAGCAATCTACCCCGGTGGACAAAATAAAGGGTTCGATTCAAAATTCCAATCACTTGAAGAAGGCCAGAGCGTACAATGGCCAAAACGTTGTGAATATGGCAATGAAGATGAGGATAACAGTCCGAATAATGTAAATAATGCAAGAAAAAAGATCAGTTGAGAAAAGTTAAATTCCTTACTCTTTACCCTCATGGAATTCCTTTTCATGTCATCCACAACACAACTCTCAGAATGTTGAGCAAACAAAAGAACACATAGTGCTTAGTCTTTGTCAAGAGCAGTACGAAATTGCTAAAAACAGAACTAGCTTCAAAGAAGAAAAACTTCCTGTGTAGCATGTGGACCATGAAGCCTTCAATTAGTCAGAATAATGGGCATATAATGCAGCAGTTGAAGAAGGGGTGTTCAATCATCTCCATCTACTCACCACAGTGAATGCATTCTGATGAAATTGCCAGTCTTGGTGAGCAAAGCTTCTTGCCAACTCAGAGGGCAGCTTGCACCACTAGCCTGAGGCATTTCAACCCATGGCTATAAAGAGCAAAATTCTTACCTTGTTAGGCCAAGCTTGGCCATTAAACCATCATGAACATGCCCCTAACTAACACTTGATATAATAATGCCTTCTGGGACAATGGCTGGAAGTCAGAGAGGCCAGTCTTAATCTATAAAGAGACTTTAACGCACTTTGGCATTCGTGATAGAAGGAGTATTCACCTCTGGGTAAATAGTGAGCTTCCCCTTCACATGTGTGCACACTCCTCAAAGCTGGAAATGCGTTATAAGTGGATTTTGGTCTTGTTGGGATAGAACGCCAGAGTTCTAGAGGCTTTCTTCTCTGGTGAGGAAGGGGCAAGAAAGCCAGTCTCTGCCACGATTCCAATATGTCAGTTTCCTACTGGTGTATTTCTATCTCTTAATCTCCAAGCAGTAAAGAATGGAGTTGAAGGCTTTGCAGTCTAATATCAAATTCCCACTTCCGATGCATATGAAAGGAAGTGACAATAACAATTGGGATATATTGGATCAGTTATATGTCCAAGTATCTCCTAAAGTACCTAGAAAGAGACCTTAGATACTACTACCCTGGTCTGTTACCTTCTGTGGCATTCATTTTAGATTGTCAAATCCTTGGTAATAAAGTTACATGTTTCAATATTGATACAATCTTCTGGCAAATGCAGCAGTATGTCCCACATTAAGTATCCTGTACTCCTAATTATTTACTAGGGATTTACTTCCAAGGATCTTCAACACCAATGTCAAGTTGGTCCTACTTTACAACTCAGAAACCTGGTGGTGACTAAGACCAACACGCACAAACTTCAGACATTTACCAACCGATGTCTCAGGAACATCCTCAATATCAGGTGGCCGGAAGTCGTCTCCAACAACCAACTGTGGGACAAGACCAGACAAGCTTTTCAGCATCAATATGTGCATTCAGAAAGTTATAAGTTCCTTTTATCAAAATTTTCTTATTAAGAGAACTGATAAATTCATTGGAAGATACACTTTGATCTTGATTGGTGAATTCCTTGCCTATAAGGATTTTATTTTATATTTTAAAAAAAGATTAGTAAGCTAGAGAATAAAAAAGAAAAGCACTTTCTCTGCCTGTGGCAGTATGCGCAAATCATATGACTGAAGAATTCAGCCAGACTGCATTTTCATGAGCCAATGCATCCCCACGGGTGGCCCAGGCATGCTGGGAAATGGGTGAATTTATCATGTCACCACCTCTAGACTGTTTGCCACCCCAGGCTATAGAACCCAGTCTGTCCTACTATTTACCCATAGTTCGGGAGAGAAGTGTTGGATTTATACCGTTCTCAAGGTTATTAACACATACATAAATATAATGAACTCTACTGGAATTTGAACTCAGCTCTTTGATTTCTGAATCTGAGCTGCAATCCAATTATCTACCATGCCTCCAAAAGTCTTCCTGAAAGGTGCCGAGCCAAAGAACAGAAATTGGGAAAATAATCTAGGTGAAAAAGAGTCTTCATTTTTAACTGATACAACTTTATTGATATTATTTTTGCAATAGGAAGTTAGGTGTTATCATACATCATACAGAAAAATGACATCTTTTCTATTTACCAAATTGGGTGCTGCTTGACTTTTGGCAAATATATATTCTTGTTCCACTAGGTGCTCACTATAAGTCTTAAAAGACATAGTGAAATTTTTGTAGACATTTTGACTTCTTATTTACAACTAACCATGCGAAGCTGTTTTTCTATGATAGAAAATTCATTTTTCATCAAGAATGTAAAGACATAATTTCCATATGGGTGAACATGATTAATGTAGCCCTTTACAAGTTTGTAGTTTTCCTCTTTTGTTAGAGTGTAGCAAAAGTATTTTCACTATTTCCTGAGGCAGCTAAAGTTAGAACTAATGATGCCCCAGTTCTGAAACCATGTGTGACTCCATGGTTATCTAATGCAGACTTCAATGGAAGCATTACTACAAATGTATTTCAGTGTTTATATATATATATATATATATATATATATATATATTTTAAAGACATTTTTTATGTTTATATGTTCTTTTTATAGATACAAATATTTAAGTAAATGCTCTGTTTATAATAAAAATGTCTTAAAAAATAATTGTCGGACTTTGTCCATTTCATAATGTGTGACGTCATTTGTTTACATTTGGATACGCATTGAGCAGATATGAATGTATGAGAGAAAATCATGGAGAATTGTGTTTAAAAGCAGTAAAATCGACCTTGCTAACTGAATGCTCCTCTGTGGCCCAATCAGTTAAGGCATGTCAGGCTATGTGACCATTCCGTATAGGATACAGGTTTGATTCCTGTCAGAGGACGAATATTTTCTATGAAAATTTCTCGGACATTCAGGCCGGTAAATGTTGTTAATACTGTTTATTATAAACAGAGCATTTACTTAAATATTTGTATCTATAAAAAAGAACTTATAAACACAAGAAATGTCTTAAAAAATAATTGTCAGACTTTGTCCATTTCTTAATATATATATATATATATATATATATATATATATATATATATATATATATATGTCTTGAACATTAAAAAAATGTTAAAAATTAAAATTTCAGACACATTGGGTTGTATATTATATTTTTTGTTTTATTATTTAAATTAGGTTCCTCAACTAGTTTCAGCCAGCATAGCCATCATCAGGAGAAAAATATCCCTGCTTGTTCATAGCAGTGAAGTACTGGAGTGAATGACCATCTCTGTAGAAAGTGAACTTTGTTTGTAGTTTTTATTTGTTTTTTTTTATTGTCAATTTTGGTCAGTTCTCGTATTGGTTAAATGGCTCCTTTCAAGTTTTTTTTAAATAGAGGCTAGAAGATTCATGAGTCTCAGAATTCCCTCCTTAGGCATTGTAACAGCTTTATTGGTTGCTGGGAAAGGGATGTGTGTGCTAAGTGTATGTTATCTTTTATTTTTTGGGGAGCGTGTGTGTATGATGTGTGTATGTGTATATATTTGTGTGAGTGTATTTATGTGGGAGGTAGTATAAACTGTCAGCTGTATACAACTGTTTTCTAAGATCAATGTATAAAAATGTCTTTGAGTGAGTGAAATGTGTGGGTCTTGGCAAAGGACATCCTTTAAACATTGTGGACTGATTCTACAGAATCACAAACAAAGAACTGCACCACATAAAAGAAACCACATCACTTGAAGACTATCAACAGCAGCAACAACTAAAATGGATATCCCGTGTATCTTGAAGAGAAAATAATACCATAATCAAGATGTTGACATATCATAATGCTTCAAATAAAAGGTTAAGAAGGAAATCCCCATCAATACCAGAAAGAATATAACAGCTACTGGCCTTGAAAAACCTATTTTTCTGAAAAACTGTTTTACGAGAAAGATTTTGTAAATTTCAACTGACAACAGTAATGGCTGTTTGTTTAATGAATGCCAAACGGCTGCTAGTACCATTACAATTTCCATAACTTGTGGATAAATTCTTAAAAAGTGTTTTTTTTCAGTTCCATTTCAACTCTTTTGTTTCTTTGTGCAATAAAATTTCAATCTTGTTATTTTCTATGTTTTTTTTATCACATAGCATTGGAAGAACTTTCTTATTTCATCACTTAATTCCATCAGTTTCCCAGTTTAGTGACCACAATATATTTGTAGAAAAATTCCATTATAGTTTGACTCAGACCATGTCATTGAAGAAGTGTAAGTAGGGTGCTACAAAATAAAAATAAAGAGTAAGGCTAAATCAGACGTTACTTTTATCTTTTTTAAAAAGGTGACACGTGTTGCATGAAACTTGTCAATGGCAGAACGTGTTGTTGAGTATTGTAGTGCTCATCAACATTTTCTTCTGTGTGAAATAAGTCCTATGTTGGATCTGAAGAGACCTTTCACACCAACCTCATGGTAGGGCAGGAGGGTTCAGAGGATGGACACTTCTGGCTTTTCTTTGGACTCCTTTCTCTTCTTCTCTTGTGGTGCTCATCGACATTTCCTTCTGTGTGAAATGAGTCCGATGTTGGATCTGAAGAGACCTTTCACACCAACCTCATGGTAGGGTAGGAGGGTTCAGAGAATGGACACTTCTGGCTTTTCTTTGGACTCCTTTCTCTTCTTCTATTGGGGTGCTCATCGACATTTACTTCTGTGTGAAATTTCTTGGAGTTGAAGAGATCTTCCACAGCCACTGCATGGTAGGGCGTGAATGTTCATGAGATGGAGATCTCCGGCTTTTCTTTCGGCTATCTTTGTTTCTTCTATTTGTCTCCTGCTTTGAAGCATGTTGTTTTTCGTGGATTGCTCTTCTCCATTTGAGTCTTTCAGCAGCTAATGTCTCCCAATTGATCAGATCAATTTTTGTCCTTAGCAAGGGTCTTTGACTTGAAATCCTTGGCTGTGAATTGTTTGAAGTGGTCCATGGGTTGCCACTTCATGGCACACACACACTTCAGCTGACACAATCCACTGTGGCAAACCAGGGTTTGACAGGCAGGTTCATGATGAAAGATTGCTTTGGTCTGCCAACTTGTTCTAGTACGTAGAATGTCACCTTGAACCCTAACCACCAGGCATTTAGTCTAGTCCCTTCTCTGAATCCTTACCACTAGAGGTGACCCTACCAGGACACAGAACTCCTGACATTCAGGTCTCTCAAGACATTCAAGTTCCTCCATTATGATACATGATAGAGCATATACACATTATATGCTTTATGTATTTTAGAAGCTCAAAAAATAATGAAAAAATGAAACTTGTATAACATGAAACAGAAAGATTATATTGAATCAATTGCTAGGTCTGCTTGTTAGCTAAGGTGGTTCACTGTGTCTTGTTAGACAGTTTTCTCGACAGGATCTATTTTACACTGTTATAAGTTTACCATTCATCAATGCATTGAATATTGTAACCATCTCTCATCTGGTTCTCCTATGTATTTAGAGATTCTTGATAAAATCCAAAGAAGAATCTGCAATGTTATTGATCCTGACCTGGCATCTCAGTCACATTCCCACTGCTGTAAAGTAACTTCCCGGTGTCTTTTCTATAAATATTTTCATGGTAATTGTTCTGATGAACTTTCCTCTTTGCTACCTAGACTTTATGAATTTAAATGCAGTACTAGATTTGCAGTTAGGTCTCGTCATTTTGCAGTTAAAATGACTAGATATAACCATAAGTTCTATGCTAACTGTTTCTTCTCTCACACTTCTCACTTGTGGAACTCTCTTCCAGCTTCTTGCATTCCAGTCAACTTTGATGTTCATAAAATGTAAATGCAATGTCAAACATTATCTTCTGTCTTTTTAATTCCTGTTCTTTTATTGTTCTCTCTCTTTAATAATGTTATTCTTCTTCTCTTATTTTTTCCATACTTAGTAACATTTTAGTAATTTTATTACCTTGCTTGTGTGAAATGCTTATAAATACACAAGTGTTTGTCTCCAGGAAGAGTAATGAAATAAGAAATTAATTAAAACCCAGTCTACTTTTGATCATTGGAAGTGGCTAAAAAAAGAATGGGAATTTATTTTAAAATCAATCATAGTGATTCCTATATCTTCCAAGCAACGGACTCTGGGAGCCACTTTATCTCAATAAATAGCAGTGTGAAAAAACAAAAGTAAACCTGTGTCATCATTCCAATGGGTAGGCTGGGCTTGTTGGATGTTGTCATAAAGAGGAAAGTGTTTTTTATTGGGTTTAGTGCACTCATTGACAGTAGGGAATTTTTTTTATTGCTGATCGAACTCAGTTGTGTAATGGTTAGAGTTTTGGAATGAGAAATTGGCAAGCTGGGTTCAAATTACAGTCAAAATCATTATCTGTCTATATTTCTGAGATGAGGTATTATGTACACTATTTACATTATTCGGACTATTGTCCTCATCTTTGTTGCCATATTTATTACAACGTTTCGGCCGCTTTATGCACCAGCTTTCTTCAGGTGGTTGGAATGTCAAACTGAACCCTTTATTTCACTCACTGGGATAGACTGTTTTAGTTCCACGTGCCATGTTTAATGGATGTCAGTTATCAGTTATCTCCTGATAATTCCCCTCTCCAAGTTCTCTACTGCCTTAACCAGGTATTGAACTCACACTCTTTGGTTCCTGTCACTGGATCTAACTATCACCTTTATCCACTGGGTCATGTGTCCTCAAGGCACAGTTAAGGCAGTGGGGAATTTGAAAAGATATTCCAACCACCTGAAAGATGAGGACAATAATCAGAATAATGTAAATAGTCAAAATCATTTCATTCAATTTTGTACAAATATCATTTGGAAAGGTACGAAGCCATTTCGCTTTCCTCCAGCTATGGGTTAAATAGCAGAATAAACTGGACTCTAGTCATTGTTGGCAACCAATATAGGAGAAGGATAGCTCTGAATTCAAAACCATATGTGGCTCTGGTGGAGTAAATATTTAGACTGTAACTAAGATTCGTTCAGCATAAAAGGTTGTCTCTGTGGGTGTTGATAAGAAATAAAAATTGGTTTGTGCAGATGAGCATGTTCGGAAACGAGAAAGATGAGATATCCACTGATTAATTGTGTACCCTCAAGTTGAAACAGCACTGATGATGATGGACTGAGTTGATTGTAACATCATTGAGACAGATAAATTTAGCGGTAGATTAAAATGCTGCATTAGATCCCGATCTTAGGGATGATAGAAAGATTAGTAAACTTCTTTTAACTGTAATAGATATTCTGGAAACTTAATTTGGTCAATAAGTATGGAAATGAATATCTGAATCGAATAAAATGGACTTGGACAGATAGTTTTAGGATGTATATGACCACCAATTGGAACAGAATGTGATACAAAGCTGAGTTTAAAGTGAGACACCCAAGAGTATATAGGCCTAGAGACTAAATATTATCCCAGTCCTCTGATTATTTAGACTCTTTGGGACACGTAAGAGATTGAACCTAACCTTCAAGAGACCCCTTTGAACTAGACATTAATGAATAAGCCTGCAAGTGGACGAAGCAAAGCCTGTCGACCATGATAGTTCTTAGACAGATAAAGGCTGCTCGAGTTTGGTGCAGTGTTTAAGCCACATCAACCGAATTAGGATAACAAACATAGGACTCTGAGGCCGCCCAAATTTTCGTAGTATAGTTTATTTAAACTATAGGCTTGTTCCGGTTTTAAAGATGAAACTCAGGCTAGGATGATTGAGAACTGGAAATTTAATACATCCTTGTTGGATGAGAACGATTCTCAAGGTCAGCTGGTACTAGCCCGAAAAAAGAAAAGCTGTGACTCATGAATATGTGGTAGGGAAGGTTTAAAAGTAAAATTAGGTCTTTTACTGCCAACTCGACAAAGATAGATTAGTAGAGCAAAAGGTATTGGGATCTAGAGAAGTGAGTAATGTCAAATTGAGAGATATAGACGAAGAGGACATAACTAAAGCAGAGTTGGTTTCTGTGCTTGCCAACGAGGACCAAGCTTCAGAACACCACATATCGATAGATCTTCAGTTGCACATCATCGGACTGACGATGCTTTATTACAAACAAAGGTATCTGTGAGGAACTAGAGAGGCTGGGCGGATCGCTTATTTAGTTAACTGTGAGTTTCTTAATGGCGGATGGGAATCGGGAAGTATTGGAGAAGGTCGAAACAAAACTTCTGGGATCAATATCCTCTATTACATAGTGTACATGAAGCTGTCACACATGTTGTCCTCTTGCTGGCACTGATGTTCAACAACTGGATGAGGCATGAGAGAATTCCCCAACTAGGAGCGTGGTAAAGTTTCTTGGTTGGGAGAGAATAAGTAATTTTGTGCCCTTTATTTTAAATATAGAGTTAAGGATTTTGAATGGTTTTACTTTTAACAAACCTCCCGCAGACTTTGCTGAATCGCCTAATAGTTTGTCGGAGTTAGCTCCCCTTTAGTTCCTTAATCCTTCACCAGGGGTCTCTCTCCGCTTGCTATAAATACTGGGTGACCTTTTGCCTCGATCTCTTTTTTCCCCTCAGGCCTGGGGCCGTATCTCACCTCGCGTGGAGGTGAGGTAATACATTTCTCTTCTTTCTTCATTTCAGCTAATACCAATATGTGAGCTCTCACCAATACAGCGTTTCCCAAATTCTGGGAACACGCTAAGAACAATACCAATACACGTACGTACGAACACTCACCACAATACACACACATAATATTCACCACACAAACTCAATGTAACTGTCCATGTGCTTGTAACTTGTTGTTAATACATATATTTGTTTATATATAATTATCGGGCTTGTTTGTTTTCTTTGTCTTCTTTGGACTTAATTAAAGTCCAATATTCTCATGTGGTTGGACCGGCTAGCAAGAAATTTTCACTCATGTGTGTTCTTTACATCTTCACCCCACCGTCCTCTACAAGTTCATGAACAGACATATTATGAAAGTTAGAATTATCCAAGATAACCCGTATCTGATGCATACAAGCATAGAGAATGTCAACGATCAAGCCGCTCTGAGCAGTTTAGATCAGTCGAAAGCAATCAATAGAGTTGACTATTTTTTCTTGGAAACTCTCTTGCCTGCGGTCCACTTCAAAGCCGACTTTTGCTTCTGGATTTGCCTGCTGTATGCGATCCCGGAGCTGTGGTAGGGATGAATGGAGTAATGCTGCCTAAATCTTTTCATCAGGATTATCCACTTTCATCCATATTTTAGATCCTTGTATTGGAGCCTTTCTTGTGTCACCGCCTATTGGCTACACTTATTGAGGAGGTCGGTAAATTATATGAAACGGATGGGTTCATGAAAAGGTAGTCCTTTCACCGGCAAATACAGTCGAAAAGACGGGCTGTGCAAGATACTAGATATCTGATTAGGTCCCAACCTTCACTTAGAGAAAAATTTATAGAGGTGCTGAAGAAGATCGAAACTACAGGTAACTTGTGTGTGTGTGTGTGTGCGTGTGTGTGTAAGGGGGGGTGTTTTACTATTGTTCACCCAAGAAAGGCCCATGAGGCATTCAAGATAAAGGATTACTGAATGAGGTTGTTGAAAGTGGATTGACACATCATTTACCAACTATCAGTACTGCCATTCCAATGTACCAAACTAGCCGAGGGACCTGATTAAAGTTATTTGGGGTCCACAAGGCTCATGGGGCAGGACGCGTCCTCTGTCTTTTAGGGTGCAGCCTTGGATGATGAATATCGAAATTTGTCGATACATTTGCTAAGACGAATGAAACGATGAAAACGGCAGATTGTGGAAGGAGGATGTCAAGAAACATGCACTCGTGTAATGAGGGGCATCGTTCGTTCTAAAGTATGTGTTTCTATCGCGAATATTGCAGTGTTTTGAAGGTCTTATCTCGGATGAAGGCTCGTCTATCTGAAACTTGGCCATTGTTGAGGAAGGCATTATATCAAGTGCTAATCAGCAGGGATGGGACGTGAGGGGATTTAATCGAGAGGTTTTCTATGATGAGGGATGGGGAAGTATATCTGTCTTTGGGTAACCATGTTGAAATGCCTCACTAAAAACCAGGATTTCTTCATCTGGTGATCCGAGTGATGCTCTGGATTGGTAAAATGTTTTTCGATTCGGGGCTGACTATATTACCAGAATGTTTGGGGCACCTCGACGCAGTGTAATGGTTAGCAAGCTTGTCTTGCTAGAAAAATTACGACTGAGAAAGTGAGTTCTATCCTCACTGGGTGCCCCATACTTTTGGTCTTGTGCCACATCTAAGGTACGCTTAGAAAATCATTACCAAAATTCTTCCATTGCGAGAATTTTGAGAAACTGATGCATGCCTTCGTGGTAGCCTTCTACCCTATAAAGTTTAAAAAAAGTTCCTTTTAGCTGTCTACCCTACAGCAAAAAATGGATAGATCCTCTAAGAGTGTCTTGTGATCATGTGACCAGAGGCATAAGAGAGTAGTATTGATTTTCGCGCTCTTTTTTCTGGCCAGTTCAAGTCACAAACTGCCTCTTCAGGCCCGCGAGTAAACCAGTCAGCTATACAAGCAGCGCGAAGGTTTACTAAAATGTGAGTACTAGATTTTACTTTTCGTATGAAAGGATTTAAAATCAATTCTGAACGCCATGGTTTACAAAAATGCTAATTTCCAAAGACTCGTTCAGACATTATATGAACTGTATACTACCGTACAAAAATTATTAAGTGGGTCTGCAATTTTCCAAATTGAACTTTGTGCATCTGCTGCCTTTTATCCGAATAAATGTCCATTGGCAAAACACTAATTCGGTTGTGTTATTTTTAAGTATAATAATTATACCCTTCTACTTTCTTTCCCATCGATGTTGCATTTTCGCTGTGCAGTCATGTTGAAAGTTAATCGTTTGTATGCTTCAGAGACATTTGCTTTTGAAACTAATTATTCCTGTCGTTTCATTGCTTGATTAAAAAAAAAATCATTTCTGTTTTTGCTAGGCGAAATGCAAATGTTAACATAAACAACCGATGATTTTTTTTTCTTCATTTGGTTTCTTGCTTTAAGCATTTAAGAGTAAGATCAATTTTGGGAGAATTATTCCGTCTTTGATGGAATTTTACATAAGATGGATGGGAGGGACTGTTTCAGATTGGTATCTTAAGCTTACTGATCAAGAACTGTGGACTTGTAAAAGTGACTTGTTTTAGTCCAGCTTAAATAGAATAGTTTTTTTTTTTTTTTTTTTTTGCCCCAACTGACTTTGAAAATATTTGGGATATTTTTATCCCCAGCCCCAAATCTTTGCTAAAGCCATTTTATTTTATTTTACAATATTTTTTACTCACTGGTTATCTTAATTTGTCATAGAGTTATGGATAGATGTTAGCGTGTTATGTACCAATATCAATTTTCTGCCTTTGGCACTTCATTTAAATTATTCTTCACCTCAATTGTAAACAGTTTTCAGTTTCTGTAGAGAACATGTTTTTGTGATTTCAGTATGAGTACAAATTAAATGTGATGGTATGGCGAAAGACAAAAATGGTCGGTTCAGTAAATGAAACTGGCTAAGTTAATGATAGGATAGTGATTTTTTTTTTTTTTTTTTTTTTTTATAGACATGTACCATCCTCCAAACGAAATAATGATTAAATTTTCACATCTTTCTAGCACCAGAGGGGTAAGAGTAAAAACGAACTCTTCACTGGTGTTTTGCATGAACGTACATTTTCTTTTATAAATTCTTCAGTATTTTGGGGAGGGAGATTATGCGGAGAAACGCCGATAGTGTTGTTCGGTTTAGTTCCTTTAGTTGAATAAAGGAAAGCCTTTCTTAAGGTTATCGCTGTTTCGTGTTACTGTTTTTGAATTGATTTTAAATTCAAAAGAGGGGAAAAAATTAACATTTCTAAAATGTTAATCATATCCACTGGATCTTGAAATGTCTTCAGGAACTACGAAATGATAAAAATAATTGCAACTATAGAAAAAGTCACGGCGGAACAGTACAGAGGAGCAAATCAAAAGTGGGATTTTATTTAAATTAAATAATTTAATATTAAATTAAATAATTTGCTGGAAAATTCAACCCTGAATCTATCGTTGGCATTCGATCAAACACGTGCACTTAATCTCGCCCAAAGTAATTCACAACCTTACTCAGCTACAAACACTCCATTGGTCTCTCCGGTGTAGTAGCCGCTGTTGGTACCAAGAGGGAATGTTCAGAAGAGAGCCCCACAGTTCTAGTCCTGCTAAAAAAAAAAGTGCCAATTTTGTGGTAGCGCAGCTCATAATCGGAAAGTCTGTCCTGCTTGTAGCATCATATGTTTTAATTTCAAAGGTTTGCCAATAATACCAAGTCATCTGGGACAACGGCCATGATGGTTAATCTTAAACCAAGTTTGTGTGTAATCCCGGGTATCTACCCCACCTCCCAAATCTCTCTCCTGCGACTACAGTTTACTGCTCTTAATATAGTCTTGTGGTTCAGAAAACTTTATTAGTGAAGACGCATTCAATGTATTTAAACCTGAAACTCCACACCTGTAGGAAAAAAATAGTGTCTTTGGCTCTTAAAATCGAGGAAGCCAACTGTAGCGGTGTTTGCATTGACGATATAGAAGTAGGCGGCAGGAAATACGGAAGAGTAAAATTCAGGGTTTTGGATGACTTGTGTGATACGAGTTTCAGAAGTTACGCAAAAACGTAATCTTCACTTTTGATGGGAACAAAGACAAGAGTTACTCGAAGAAATGCTGTTCTTACTGGAGCTAAGGTAAATATACCTTAAATACCGTAGATTTTCCAGTGTATTTCCGCCCTGTTGCTAACAAATACCCGCGTTTTAGTAGATGATCAAGCATTCATTGAGAAGAAATTCACAGTTACATCATTGAACACTGCTACGCACCATGGAGGGCCCAGTTGGTTGTTGCGAAGAACCTTACCAATAAGCAAAATAGATGGCTCTCTGTAGATTATTCGCAAACGAGATACCTTCACGAAATCGCTAAAAAAAAAAGCATATCTTGATGAAAAAGACGCCAACCTTGCCGAAAACAAAATTTTATCGTCTAAATGCTTGTTATTAAAAGGAAAGACCAAAGTATTTTTCCATTATTTTAAAAAAATTTTCCTTTTTTAGAACATTCTAAATTTTGATAAAAAAAAAACCTTGTTTCTCTTTATCACCGGAACTAGTAAAATAACAATTTTTAGCACTTTTTTTTTTTTTGTATGACACATTAATTTGGAAAGTCTTGCAAAAATAAAAATAATTGTCGGAGGTTAATGAAACTTTCAGGAACTATTCACAGATGATCGAAATTATTATAAATACGTTTTTTTTATTAAAGTCATGGCAGAAATATTTTTATCTTTATTACCCCCATAACTAATTTTATGAAAACGCTAGAAATTCGATCGCATCGGGTTTAGTGATTACAATAGTTAAAAGCATAAGGCTTCGAGGAATGCAAATCGTTTTTTTTTTTTTTTTTTTTTTTTTTTAATTGGACCCCTCCATACCTGAAAATCAGCTCCGAATTCTCAAAAAAAAAAAAGAAAAAAAAAAGATATTTAATTTCAAATTCTTTTATTTGCTTTTAGCTGTTTTTATGAATATGGACAATATTTTTTCTGAAAACAAAAAAAATTTTCGATGAAAAATGAATTTTTAATACAATTATTTATTTCTTAATTATAGTAGATTTTTACATTTAAGTTGGTAAAATATAAAATTAGTTAAAACCCGCATCAGGTTTCCTAAGTCTCCTTAGATACCTTTCTTATGAAATTTAATCTCACTCTTAAGTCTTATTTTAATTTCTTTATAATATTTTCCATAAAGAAAACGTAAAGGTGAAAGCTAAGTACAAAAAAAAAATTAGAGCGCTGAAAGTTTGCCTTAATAATAACGAGGTAAATAATTTCTTCATTTAAATGTAAATTATTTCACTTTTCTCCTTCCGTAGAATACATTATCCTCACGGAATCCGTCAAGTGACGCGAAAGTTTGACATGCTTTGTTTTATTTTCAAATTACATCTTTTCGGTACAGAAGCTAAGTTAAGCTTGGTTCAAAATATTTTAAATAAATATAATTTCTGATTTTCTTAAGTTTTGAAAAAATAATTGATATTGAAAAGAATTTCAAAGTGAGATTTCCCATTTTTTTTATAAAATGGAAAAAAAAGTCAATTTTGCTGACTCAAAAAAAAAAACAAGATTTTTAACGAAAATTTCGGACGTGCTAGGAACGATTAAAAGATGTAAAAAAAAACCCCAAATACTTTGATTTTTCCTCTTAAACATTTAGACGATAAAATTTTGTTTTCAAGTTTGGCGTCTTTTTCATCAAGCTATGCTTTTTTTTTTTTTTTTTTTTTTTTTTAGCGATCTTGTGGAGGTACAGTTGGAAGCCTACCCAATGCCTCGGATTGATATGATAAACAGCCTGTCAAGGTAAAAAGTATTTTCAACGTTTAACCTGAAGAGCGTCTTCCATCAGATTCCAATAATTAGAAAAAGCTTACTGCATTTGAGGCCAATGGGAAGCTATGCCAGTTTCGTAGGCTTCCCTTTGGTGTAACCAATAGGGTCTCTGTTTCAAAGGACAACGGACGAATTAGTCGAAAAAAAAAAGAACATTATCCTTATATAGACATCACCACTATGATCGGAATTGTCAGATTCCAACAAGCGGCACAAAAAATCGGATCTTATATTAAATGAATCGAAATCTGTAATATCTTCCGAGTCTTATTAAAATACTCGGGTATTATGGAAACCATAATACTATTCGCCCAGATTCCGACTCCCTGCGCTCACTCAGATGTTGCCACACCCATCTGATACTGTCTCGCTCAGGCGGACATTTGGTATGTTTTCATATTATTCCAAATGGATTCTCCCGTTTTCTAATAAAATCCGTCCATTGATCAATACAAGAAGCTTTGGAGACCATTAATGAGCTCAAAGAGGAAATGTGTTCTGCAACGCTTAGCTCTGTTGATGAAATTTTTTTTTTCTAGAATGCGATGCCTCGATATTGTCTGCAACTCTTAATCAAAATGACCGCCCCGTTGCCTTCATGTCACCCAACCTAAATAAGAGTGGATTTGTAGAGGACTGTGGGTTTGAGTTGTTGAATTAGGAACACGTGCTGTTAATTCCTGCTAGAAGGTTCAACTACAAGAAAATGGCGCACTCAAGTTGTCCAACCGAAGATGTAAAGAAAACAAACAAGACCGATGTCAACAAATATGTATTAAACAACAAATTTACAAGTAACAAAGACATCAACATTTGTGTTTGTGTGAACGTAAAGTGTTTGTATTTTGGTGAATGTTCGTATGTACGTGTGTTTTCCCACAAGTCGGTGAAAACGCTGATTTCTACGAGAGATTACATTTTTAAATGTATCCTCTGAAATGCAAAGTGAAACGAAAACGAGGCAAGAAGTCGAACAGTATTTATAATGTAGGGAGAGCGTCCCCAAGTGAACAATTAGGAAATTAAGGAGGAGCTAACTCCAACAGATTAAACTACCCTTCGGTGGAAAAAGCTACAGCTATCATTGAAGCTGTTAGAAAATGGCGACATTTACTGTTGCGCAATCACTTTAATCTAATAACTGATCAACTTTACGTTGCATTCATGTTCGGCAATAGCGAACAATGGTTAAGAAATTTAGCAGGGGAGTAGAGATGGCTGAATTTAGTTATTCACTTGCATAGAAACCTGGACCTGACAATGTCATCCCGGATGCCCTAACACAAGCTCACTGTGCAGCTCTAAAAAAAAGTTCGTCTCTAAGTTCATAGTAGTCACCCAGGAGTCGCACGGATGTTACACTTGCAAAAACCTTCCATATTCAACGGAAGATGTGAAGGTGTAGCTGAACAAAAAGCTTTGAACTGACGTTTCTTTCTTTGCAAACAACGTGTTCAAATAATTGATATAGCAGCCCAATTCAACAACGAAATAGACAAATCGCAAGTCCAAACTCGAAGATCCAGAGACAGAAAGAAATGTTAAAAATTACGAATCGCAGGTCCAATGTCAGAAATCCCAATGCACGGTTGAAAAAAAGCTGTAAAAAAAAAAAAAAAATGGAAATTGGCGGACGAGGCAAAAAATTAAACACTAACCGCTTTGTCGACGGAACAATTTTTTCACTGGTTGAGAGGTAAGTGAGAGGACATACAATACTAACATATCCGAGATGCATTTTATGTCCACAGCTGCGACTGACTTATTTTTGTCTTCAGCACATTGTACACAACGCATCTTTTTCCTAGGTAAGTGAATTTCTCTTTCGCCACAAGATTTGCTCTCGGTGTCGCATTTGCACAGAACTGAAGCCAAAGTTCTTCAAACCTTCTGCCAAAGGAGAATTAATAAGGACATTGAGTCTCATGGTCCGGTTAAGCATAGATATTAAAGAGCTTTTACCATCTTATACTAGTAATAAATATTTGTTAATGGCTATAGATGAATATTTTTGTTTCCCTTTTCATATCCGGATGTCAGTTCAACGACGGTGATAAAATACCATGACCAAATTTTCAGCCTTTGCGGGTTCTCATCTTGTGTTCACTCTGAGAGAGATGTATCATTTATTAACCAAGAATTAGTCCTACCTAACTCGGAAAAGAATAGCCACAAGTACGTTTACTCCATACCACCCAATAGGCAATTCACAAGTTGAACGGTACAATTGACTTATTTGGAGAAATATTTGCTTGGCGTTAAGAACATACATGGACCAAAAAATTTAGGAAATAGTTCTACCAAATACTCTCCATTCTCTACTTTCAGCATCTACCAATATTACTCAACATAAGTTCTTCAATTTTCCCCCCGGTGCTCTTCAGATAGCTCATCTTTACTATCATGGCTTCTCCCCAGACCTGTACTTCTGAAGAACTTTGTCCGGTCAAGCAAAAATGATAATTTTGTCAATAGTGTGGAATTGCTTGACGTAAATTTTACATACGCAAATTGCACAGTATTTCTTCAAGACCTAGCGCCTTGTCCATCCACTGAATTGAATGGGAGAATCAGAATCGCGAATATTCAACATGCATCTGATCCGGGCGGTCCTAACATACTCACTTCAGTGCCGCAACATAATAATTCAGGGTTAATATCTAATGATGTTATAAGAGCTTCTAGTCAATTTCAAGCTAGTCTCTGAGGTGATATGTTTTAGTGGCGGGGGGGTGTCTTCAAGAACACGAAAGACACAAGGTATGACAATTTTGTTATGAGAATCAAGCATTCCTGCAGGGGGCTAGAGCGTTTTGAAATGAACTTTATGCTTTCTATATAAATTAAATTTTTTTTATAAATTCTGCATTATTTTGAGGAGGGGGTTATATGCAGAGATACCGATAGTGTCGTTCGGCTCAGTTTCTTTTGCTGCATAAAGCCTTTCTTTGAGGTTATTGCCGTTTCGTCTTTCTGCTGTTTTTGAATTACTTTTAAATTCATAACAGAAATCACTTTATACGCAATTTCATAATGTATTTCTAAAAACTTCTCGAAACTATTAATTTCCGCCAAACATCTCGTTTATTTCGAAGAATATATAGTCTTGCATCTCAATTCTGAATCTTTTATTATCTGTTATTTCGACTTGTTAAACAGATCTACTCTTTATATTAATGGCACCCTTTGCTTGCATTTACTGTTATAAAGGAGTAACTTTAGCAGTATCGGAAAAAAGCTTCTCTCCTCTCAAAGACATCCACAAATATTTGCCTAGAGAATATGCTGTAGAAAATTAAATATGATTTCCGTGACATATTCTTTACTAATAGATTTTACTGTAGAAATTTCAGAAATTAAGATCTTTATAACTCCTAAAAAAAAAAAAAAAAATACAAAATGCGATTATCTTCCTTTGGTGTGATAAGTCACATGGGTCATGTGACGGCCGCTTAGGATCGCCATTTCATATAGTGACGGAGTAGAAAGTCAGTTTGTTTATAGTAGCTAAACCGAGAAGTTGCTTTCTTTAAAACGTTAAATCTGCCTCCCCCAGCAGCGTACAAGTCCAAGATACCATTTCCCTTTGGGAATATATCTTCCCCAGGTATAAAAAAGAAACAGTCCTCAACTTAAGAATAGCCAAACATTCCTGTTTCCTGTTCGTGGAATATGTCCTCGCCTGGGACATAGATGAATCCGGTCCATTTGAATCTGGAGTCCGAAACATGGCTTCTCAAAAATTTCCATATTATAAGCAAGACCTTTCCTTTTTGTCTCTACTTACAATCTGCTCACTATAGATATGCGTGATATATTTTTCTCTGCGTTGGGACGCGTATGTATCATAAAAATTTATTCTAACTTACAAGGTCTGGTCAATTTGTTGTATTGAGGTATGTTGTAGTCTTTCCTGATCTTGTTCTTTATGTAATGAGAGAATTCAAGTCATTCTTCCAGCTCGTTATATGTTATATAGACCAATCACTGTCGTTCTTTAGCAGGTGACTAATGGTTGGGTCTATATTATGTTTGTAATTTTTTTTTTTTTTTTTGCTTGCTCACCGCTTTCGGCTTTTCTATTTATTCTGTTTCCTACTGTAAGGATCTCCACTCTACAGTAAAATTGTTTATAATTATTAAATTATTACACTACAAGGCACAAGCCGCAGCTTGTGAAACAAGTTTCAACACCCTGAAGACTAAGAAAAGGCAAGGTTGCGATTTTGTCCTTTATAGCACTTGGTGACCAGTCTTGTACGTCTAGATTATTTTTTGTTTTGTGTATGACTTGGTGATATAGAAGTGTCTCTGAGATCAAAGCCTGTTATTTCTTTTCTTTACAGCCATACAGTCTCGTCCGTGAACTACAGTGTTATTATATCACGACTATAATGCCCATAATGGGGAAAATATAATGGAAGATTAAATCTTTCTATAATATCTCTCCCATTACACTCTCAAACAGTGAAAATCATTAAACATTTTTCTTAGTATGCGCTTTAAATCAATATTTCTTGTTACTTTTGGAAAACAATATAAAGATTTTAGCTGGTGGTATTTACAATGTTAATGTAATGCTAAATTGGACCCTTCCTTTGTGTAAATCATTACAAACTGTTTTTCAGTTACTGACACATGCATTCTGATCTTTTTAAATGTGTTCAGAAAAAATTTGAAAAATGTCTTCATAAAGTTTTTTTTTATAATTTCACTTCAAGCAAGGTGATAAAGCCACTAAGATGCAAGGTGTTACTGAGAGTGAAAGAAACTGAGAAAACGTGATTGAGAGCAGAAAAGAACAGGGTTCAAGGAGACAGATTAAGATTATTGATGGTGCATTTAAACTTTCGAAGATTGTAGTTTACAGAAAAGCAAGAAGCCGGAAAAGATTTCCACAAAAGAAGCGAGAGAGAATAAACTGTTAGCATAGATGTTATGCTTAGATCTTGTAATTTCAACGGTAAAATGGGACCTCGCTGCCAATCTAGTACTGCTCTTAAATTCGTAAAGTTGAAGTACCAGAGTGGAAAACCCATTAGAATAATTAAAGATAAGATGCAAAAACGCAAGCTTCGTTATGGTAGGAAAGTGGCTGAAACCGAGATGGCAGGTCAGGACCGATAACATTGCAGATACTTTGAATTTTGTCAAGAATCTCTACAAAATTAGATTATTTCAATTATTTTGCTATTTAAATAGTTGAACTTCCACCACTATCCGGACTTTTTCTCCTAATTTTGAATAGTTCCTGTCCCTTTCTTATGGTTTCCAAGTTATATTGTAAATGAACTCCTCCCTCGATAACGACGATGCTAATCTGGAAACTTATTTTCGTATCCTCTTTCTAGAACAATTTAATTTTAGTATGTTGAGAGCAACCATACTTGAGGAAGTAACCATTGTCGCCAATTAAGATGCTTTTATAAGTTACAATGTTGGGCTGAAAACTCTCTAGTCTATGAAGGAGTAATGCTAGTGCTGCAAAATATTGCATGCGTTAATTTCAACTTTTATTCATAACTGCATTGTTTCATTCTAGGTAAACTAACACCTGACTCCTCAGAAGACTTCAAAAGTAACGAGTAACGAATTCTCTTGAAATGGACAAAATTTGGCATCGTGGTGTTATGAAGCACTTGCAGGAAAAGGATTTAATCCGCAAGGACATTCATGCTGACATGATTGCTACATTAGAAGATGACGCCCCAGCTTTATCAACAGTGGAAAAATGGGCAGCTGAATTTAGAAGGGAAATGAGTCTTGAAGATTACCCCAAAGTCTGGACGTCCTGCAACTGCTACCACCGAGGAATACATTGTTACCACAGAGTGATAGATGACAGGCGATTGATTATAAATCAAATAGCCAATGCTATTGGCATATCCCATGAGAGTTGAGATATTCTGCACAATGAACTTAGAATGACGAAGGTTTCTGCTTGGTGGGTGCCACGTCGTCTTGACATCTGATCAAAAGCGCACCAGGCTGATTCTGTCACGGGTAGGTTTAAATTATATTGTTTGAGGCAGATCCAACTGGTTTCTTTGAACGTTTCCTAACTAAAGATGAGTGTTGAGATTATTACTTTGAACCAGAGAAAATCTATGTAGTGGAAACACCCCTCCTCATCTGCTTCCAAAGAAGGCTAAGGTCATTTCATTTGCAGAGATGATATTTTCAGCCTTTTTTTTTTTAAATACAAAAGGCATCGTGTTAAGTATCTTCAAAAGGGTTACACTATCAATGTAGAGTACTATGCCAACTTGCTGAGGCAGTTACGAAAGGCTATCATGTTCAAACGACCAGGGAAATCTAACAAAAGGGGTCTTGTTTCATGAGAACAATGCACCAGCATACAGGTTTCAATGGCTGCTGTACATGACATTGGCTTTAAACTGGTTGATCATCTTTTGACTATCATCTGTTCTCCAAAATTAAAAAAAAAACACTTGGCTGGGAACCAGTAACAGTGATGACGTCATCTGTTGACATTTTTTACCATCAAGATGAAGTCATTGAACCGTCAGATGTAAGTTTACATGGAAATAATGCAGTTTTTAATAAGAGTTGAAAGTGATGTATGCAGGATTTCACAGCTGTAGCATCCCACCTTCCTAGTCAGACTATGAACTTTTCAGCCTACCCTCGTATAACTTTGGTAGAAAAAAATCAAAAAAGATGAAGTGCCTGGATAGGAGAGAAAGAAGTTGAAAATCAAGGAAAAAAAACCTCAGTGACAGACTGGATGCCTATTTTTTCATTTGGCCGACACACGATGTTTCCTGTGCCAAGCAATGAACTCTGTGGATTGAACCGCTAGAAGAGACCACCTCAGCAGACTATCGTCCAAAAGACGAAAATGATAGGCAAAACAATCATTAACACATCGGATTTGTGAAACACCTGGTGTCCTGCTTAGCCTTGAGTTTGGGCTTGTTAGCCAGATAATTTTGACAGTTTTCCAAAATATAACTCTAGATGTTATTTTAGTGTGACTTGATACAAGGCCTAAATGGTTAGCTTACAAAGAGCAAAACGCTAGCTTTGTTTTGCAGACTGACCTAGAGCAAGAGCTGTTACTTGATTAAAAATTAAAAACAAACTTTTTTTTTTAATTTCTAATCAAGTAACCCCAAACAAGGCGATAATTCCACTAAGACGCAAGGATCTACTGGGAGTGAAAGGCTTTAGATGAAACCGGAACCTCAATTCTAAACAGTGTGAACAGGAGTAGAGGCTTATCTTGTGACAACACCCATTCCCACCATATATCGATATAATTGATTTGGATGTATATTGACCTTGGGTAAGAATTAAAAGAAAATGCAGTGTTGAACAATGTAAAATCGATCTTTATATATCGAACTATAAAAACTATAGAAGGATAAGGTAAAAATTGAAGTTACAAGTGTAAAAGTCCTGGCACATACGAGAGATAGAAAGAGTCCGGGACGATATATGATATATATATATATATATATATATATATATATATATATATATATATATATATATATATATATATGAGTGTGTGTTTAGAAGTTTCGAAAGGTTCGCACGCGAGAAATCGAGCAGGGATCGAATTTTTACTAATAGCAACTACAACGAATTCACACCAGCCACAAGAACCCTCGTTGGTCAGTCTTCCCCGTTTCTCTGTTTATTTCTCGCACCGCTGATGGACACAGGCGTGCCCGGAAATTGACCTCCGTGCTTCATTTCTGTCTTGTTAATGTTTTTCGCACTGATCACATTGGTACCCTTTCGTTTTCCCTTGTTTTATTAACCAACCTCTTTTTTATATATATATATATATATATATATATATATATATATATATATATATATATATATATATATATAAACGTGTGTATGTGATTTTAAATGTAACCGAACAGTCTATATTCGTTAGCTAGTCATGCAAATTTATTTTGTTTCTGGGCATATTACAATGATCGCAACATCGGAGAATGTAATTTGGGTTGATTTTCCATCTGGTTATATACACATCTATAGATCCGACTCGAAAAGGGGCGCCCTACTTCTCATTGGCTGGCAGCCTATATCTGTGACAGCTTTGATTGGTTGGTCTGTCTATTTTTAGAGATGGTGAAATTTTGGTCTCCTGTATTTCTTATATTATGGTTCTGGAAACTTTGATTTGTTGGTCGAACTATGGCTTTGTTTGTCTGGCAAGTTTTATTATCCGTCTATTTTTAGAGATGGTGAAATTTGTCTTATCTATCATCACAATGTCAATAACTTTATTACGGCCATTCGTAGGATGGAGTAAGCATAACGGTAGGGAAAATATCTGGTCCCCAAACAGATTAAATAAGTTTTTCTAAATACACACTATACGCACTGATGTACACCATAATTCCAATGTTTTTTATGAATTTTAATGCTCAAATTTTTTAACCTGAGAAATTATCTATATCCCCCTTTTAAGCTTATCCTGTCTTTCTGTACTTAAAGATGATCAACACGGCCACGAAAAGATGGTGACTGAATCAAATTGGCTCTGACAATCTGCTCAGCTGACCTAACATAGCTATAAACACCATTTAGAAGCTAATGATTCAGAAAGAATGCTAAATATTCTTTCATCCGAGATCAGGTATTAGATTTAAGTCTTCAGAATGACACTGTATAGCCCAGTAGATTAAAGCTAAACTAAATGTTATCCTGGTAATCGTGAATTCATTTATTGGATCAAGAAGTGCGTAAAAGTCATAATCTGATTCAGTGGAAGACGCTGGCAAGTGAGAAAATGGTGGGACGAGTAAATTCATTGCTATGCGATCCTCGATGTAGGAAAAGTGGAATGAGAAACTACCGTCGTTGATTGAATAAAGGGTTCGGTTCAAAATTTTGATAAGGTTACTTTATGTACGACATGCATCTGATAACTGGAGATTACAACTGTCGAAACGTGAATATGACAACCATATTAGGATAATTGATGAGCAGCCAGAAAGTCATCAGTTGGGGAACTCTTGCAGAATTTATCAATACTTGTAGTTGCACTGCAATGTTAAAATGAAAATGTGAGATCGACTCCATTAGGCACATGTTTACAACCAATGACAAAGAAATATGAATAAATGATTTTATTTTTGAACGGTAGGTATTCGTATTTAACAGATTATCATTCAAGAATTTTATACGCCCAGAGCAAAATAAATTCAATGAGAATTTGTGATGCAGAAGTGTATTTAAGAAAAACACAATGTATCTTTTTTTCAATCGTGCAATTATCTTTGATACATTTTTATGTATATCACATTGGTATGTACATATTCAAGATCAGAAATATTACGTCCTTTTTGGAATAAAACCTCAAACGAATACCACACAGCAATTTAGGGAAAAAAAGTCTTAAAAGCAAAGTTTTAAAATTTTTGCGGGACTAAAGCATATTATCAAAATACGGAACAATCCCGCATTTTGTGGTACTGTTGGCAAATCTGTGCTGGAAATATTCAGTATATGTAAATTTTTAGTTACTTGTATATTCAGGTGTTCAAACAATTTTAATTTATTCGTATCTCCTAGTCCTTTTGGGTAACGAATTATTTTCCACCTTTCAATCACTCTCTTACAGACAGGATGTGGCAAGCCTCTCGCTGGTCTTACTACTTGGTACTTGGTTCCCACAATTCTAACCTTCACAGCCAGGATATGCCATGCCACTTACAAAGTAGAAAACTACCCAGATTCCCTCCGTATTCCATCAGTGATAAGTTCCATTCGAACAGCTTCTTGTGAACCACTTCTCTATGGAACTGACTCCCAAGATATTTCCCTTAATCACTTGTTTAAGCCGAGGGTTAACATTTATTTTTCCCGCCTATTCGTACAAGCTGCCTCCTAATGTAACCCTCAAGTGGCCTCCGGGCTTTGTACAGAATGAACCTCACTGAAAAAAAAATTATAGAAAAGGGGTTTCGATCTGGTAACTACTTATTTGATTCAGGTTTTTGGAAAAAAAAAAAAAAAAACACGCAAGGTGAGCATAAATTTCAATTCAAAAGGAATAAAGTTTTGAGCTAAAACGTGATGTTAACATGGAATACAAACACAATGTCAAAGAAAGCTTTATAAAATTACAGATGATAAAGGAATATTTGAGGCTGAATAACTCGTACTTGAACCCTTTGTCTCGTTAGATTCGAATATAAATACAAGAAAGATTTGAGGACGTTAACAAATATCGTTTTCAAAGTTGGTGTTTCATATTTCAAACGTTTTGAAATCGTGAACAAATTAGAAATAAAGATCAACACATACAAAAATTTTTTTCATCCAGAAATGTAGAAATATAAATGAACTTATTGGCATGATTGTTGAAAAGGAATTTAAGGTTGCAACAGTAAGAGACCGGTAGCCATTAATTCGTTGCGGAATATCTTTTAGCTGAACAAGGGTGAAAAAAATCATAAAACCAATAATTCAATGCCAAAATGTTCTTGTACAAATCAACGATATTTATTTAATAGAAACACAAAGAAGCTATAATAAAATTGTACATGCAAGAATGTCGCTTCAAGTGTATATGTATGAATTGATAAAATAATCAAATAATGTCTCCAAAATTGTGTTAGAAAATGCTAAGACAGTTACGTGTATATTTAGAGAGAAATGTAATTTGTCATAATCGAATGTGTGCAAGGTTAATGTCTTACAGTTGGCGTTTAGTATATGATATCAGTTACATATGAGTGTGATTATGACATTAAGTGTAGCCTAATGTCGTCTGCTTTTGGTTTTTGATCAGGAGTTCCGTATTCAATGAAAAATTGACGTAGTTTTTACTCATGAACGCGAGAAAAGCCGAAGCCCTTATTGGTTGTTGGCTGTAAAGTTTGATTTATACTCAGAAAGTGGATCAAAGATATTATCCTTTGATATGTATGGGAAAGCTTCTGATTGGTAAGAAAAGTTTCTTATTTTCCTATGAACGAAAGTATGCATCGATCCAATGTGTAAAAGCTGCATTTTAAGTCAGTTGTTGAAGTGTGCATTTCTGGTATCGTTACAGTATAGAAAATTAAAATATCAAGAAATTGAGCATCAACGGTGTACTTGAAAAAAAAAATGATTATCAATGACATGTGCTCCATTTATACGAACAACATATCCACATTATACCACATTTTCCTGACCTAGCCAATTACGAGCGCTATTGTAGAACCATCTGGAAGTTTGTTGAAGCTCAGTCATACCTTTGTTCTACATTGGAGGAAGATATATTGACTGATTTAGTTTTGCTCTGCATTGACAGACGGCTGACTAATTAAGATTGTTTATGATAATGTAATATGTAACTTTGCAAAACTGGAGTCAAGACAACAGTCTGTTAGACTTGCTTCATGCATTTGTCGGAGTTAACTCCTTAATTTCCTAATTGTCACTAGGGCACGCTCTCCCTACACTATAAATACTGGGCGATTTCTTGCATCGTTCTCTTTCAACCCATCCCGAAATTAGGTTAGCTTAGGTTTCGTTATTTGAATTTATTTCCTTTCTCTATAAACTTAGCTAGGGTATGTCTGCTCATTGGCCCCATTTATTTCTGTCCCTATTTTTCTTTAAGTTTAATTCCCCATCTCCTTCCTCGTTAGGTGTTCAGTGATGTCAGTTCTCTGGTGGATGCGGGGTTCCTTTCGTTTCGCGTGTGTTTTTCGTATTTGTTGTTGTCAGAATTAATTCGTCTGTGTGAGTGCTTGGGATGGATGAATGTTTTCTATATTTTTATAGCCTCGCACCGATTTCGTCCAGTTAACTGATATTTCTGCCACATTTAAGGTTTGTGGTTTTTTTATTACTAACATGATTTTGTTCAGTTGCATGTAAATAACCATATTGTATATAATCATTGGGGATTTTTTAACTTGTTGTTTTTATTCTCCTCCCCCCACAGACAACGATTTTTTTTTTTTTTTCATATGGGGACAATTTAGGATTTTCATTGAGACAATGAGGTATTTTGGTGGATGTAGTAAGAAAGGTAAGTATGAATGTGTTGTTTTGGTGGTAGGAATATTGTATTTGATTGGGTCAGTGGTTGTGACTAGCTAAGTTTAAAAAATTAAGACAGATGATGACCGTCCTTTCCCCACCCCACCTTTTAGGCCTTGTGCCACATTTTCTGTATTTTACAGAAATAAATATTCTTTCTACTTTGCATTTCAGCGGATACATTTAAAAATGTGATCTCTCGCAGAGATCCGCGTTTTCACCCACTTGTGGGAAACGCCATTAAACACACATACATGTACGTACGAACATTCATCAAAATACAAACTCTTTACGTTCTCATCACACACACACACACACACACACACACACACACACACAAATGTTAATGTCTTTGTCACTTGTAAATTTGTTGTTTAATGCATCAGTCTTGTTCGTTTTTTGTTTTTTTTTTACATCTTCGGTTGGACTCAATTTGAGTCCGGCATGTTCTTGTAGTTGGACCTTCTTCTAGCAGGAATAAACAGCGCGTGTTCCTAATTCAACAACACATAAACCCACATGGTCTTCTACACATTCTTTGCAATGTTTCATTTTTTTTTTAATGAATATTTTTATGCATTTTTATTTTAAATGTAGATTGAGCTTACTGTAAAAAATTTGACTTAAAAAAAAAAAAAAAAAAATTATGCTGATTTTAAAATTCTTTTTTTGAATTTAAACATTATGTATAATGAATTTAAAATGTTTTGACAGTTTTTGTTTGAACTACACATAACTTTAGAACTTATATTGGAATTAAAATGAATTACAATTAAAAGGAAACAATCCCAGAAAGAACAGGATTATACTCCTCATTTTTGATGGTGTGCTATGCAATAAATATAAGAATTTCTCATTGGCCCAAATTAAACCCCTAATTCTATTGTAGCTGAGTGAAAATGTATCAAAGTAATTTATGTAAGGCAAAGATTATGCGTTCTTATTATGCATTATCCCACAACATGTAGATCAAATAAAGAATATAAGGACAATTTGCATTGTAAGAAATTACTAAAAACAGTGGTTAGATCCAACAATAAAGATTTTTATATATACAATAGATATACATGCAAGGATAACAGAATGTTTGTTGATTGGGGCAACTGAGACAAGGTTATGAATGTTCATGCAGAAATTTGGTCAATAAAAGTTAATGGTTTTGATTTTTTAGTGAAATTAAAATAATTTGGTTTCTGCAAGGAAAACTCTGAAATGTGTTCGTTCAAATATTAGTGTGTATGCGTGTGTTACTTGTTAGAATTTAAGTTGTGAAGAATTGTTTGCCTTTAACTGTTTGGTTAAATTGATGAATTGTACAATTACTGTTTGTGTAGTGAAAAAGTTCACTTTTTAAGTCAATTGTAATTTGATTACCACGCGGACAATGGTCGATTGAGTGCTGTGTTGAGTTTGTTGAGAATTTTGAAGTGATGTTGAGTCAGTGAATTGATACGCGTGGAGTTTGGTAGCATCTCACGAAACTTGATGACTGACTGACTTGAATTGAGTCATGCGGCTGTTTATATAAACTTTGGTGTCTAAATTTCGGCTCCAGGGAGCTTCGGCGGGAAAAAGGATCTGTTTCGACCTTGCTACAGTTTAGTGTTTCTTAACCAATAGAAGATTGAATTTACTGAAACGAAGTGGTGATTGGTTAAGGCTTTTTTTTTTTTTTTTTTTAGGGAAGAATACATCTTTCCGAAAGGGGTGGAAGCCTAATGTGTAAGATTCTATGTTGACCTATATAATGCACAAAACCTGAATGAACTGCTACTTTTTGTCTTGCACCCACCATGGCATGGGCAAGATGACACACACAACCTAAACTGTTGTGACAATGTTGCTAAATACAGTTAAACCAGTGAGCTGTTAAAAGAACTCCAAGTCCTCTGAATGCCAAAGTCAACAAAACGTTTATTTAGTTACTTTTTTTTTTAATAAATAATTATAAGTTTTCTGTCTGCATTTTTAGAATGAGGAGTTATAATTATAGGTCGAAAAGTGTGTACTTGAACTCGGTGGAAACAGGCAAGCAATAACTGAGCAGTACTAAATACCTTGACTTGACATGAATGAGAATAGTCTCCCCTTTTACATTAAATAACAGAAATAGTTTGGACTGTAGGTTACCCAGATTACCATACACCTGATGAAAGCCAGAGGACACACTTATCAAAATGTTGTGATAATGACCAGAACAAAAATGTGGACCCATCCTGGGTATGACGATAAACTACATCCGCATCCAGGGTAAGACGATAAACTACATCCACCTGCAAGGCTTCTGATCAGGAGGTTTTGAGGAGTGTGAAACCACCTCTTAATTGCTAATGTTCCCAGGTCCACCCTGATCCGGGGTGATAGCACCTGTTAGGGTCCCAGCTATGGGCAAATAGTTAACCCTGAAACTGAGGTAAAAAAAATTATGAAAGCGTAAAAATAGGTTTTAATACCAGAAATACTTTGTAAAAAAATTATTGCCAGAAATAAATTTGAAGAAAAAAACTATTATCAGCAATATATTTTTGAAAAAATATTACCAGCAATACATGTTTTCAAATAATATTACCAGCTATACATTTTTGAGGAAAAAATATTACCAGAAATAGATTGACAAAACAGTCAGGAAAAAAAAGTTGTCAGTATTAAATAACCCATTGAGGTTGATATGCCATAAAACACAACAAACCAAACCAAAGATGTGGACAATAGTCGACATATAAATAGTGTAAATAATGCTTATAAAGTAGTTGTTTCTTGTTTTGGCTGATTCTTGCAAACTAACTTTGTCCTAATACTGCCATAAATCCTCACATCTGGTTATACACATGACATACAGGCTGGGCTAAATGTTACTTTACTGTAATCTCATAAAATAGTTAAAACAAAGCCATAACAAAATTTATAAGAATAAATGAATTTTAAAAATTAAAACTCGAATGTATATGAAAGCTGAGTGGAAATATAACTTTATGAAATATTGTAAGTTAACTTTTGCTTCTCTCTATATATATGCATATGTACAATGAGTTTATAGTTTAATAATTTGTAAAGACCTCAATGTCCACTTATATAGGTTAAACACCATAATGAAAATTTAATGTTATATATTTTCCTTAGCACTTAATTTAAATAATATTTAATATTTTCTTTAGATATACATGATTTATTTTTCTTGCCATAACTTATTTTTCTGATTTCGCTATATTTTACATTTGTTTTAATCTCCCAATATTGAAATCTCATTGGCAGTTCAGATATTCATTTTAACAAATATGTTAAACTTTCAAATTAACCACATTTCAAAATATCTAAGGCTGTCATGATAATCACTTTTCCTAATGTTCTGACTGAACTAAGCAATGGCCACAATTTAAAAAAAAAACATGCACCTGCTTTTTATATATTTCAACAGTCATTTTATCATGTATAGTAATATTAATTGTTTCCTTATATGGAGACATTCACTGTCAGTTGAAATTTATATTTATTAAAAAATGATTCTGGAAAATGTTTTGAGTTCACCGTTATTGCCATTTCTAGTATTGATAAGGATTTCCTTCTTAACCATTTAAGGTAGTGCGGAATGTCAACCTCTTATCCTTTTAGCTGGGCAGAGGATTTTTGTTTTGTTTTTAATATTTAGTACAAAGCAGGAATATTCCTTTTCTTAATCTGAAAGTCAAAAAAACAATATAACAAGTTTTGATTTGCCATTTATGTTGTCTGATACTTTTTGCAAAAATAAAAAAGAAATAACAAAGATGATTTTATGAGTAACAAACCTTTAAGGAATTCTCCCTTGAAGTTTATCACTGGTTATTCTGCTATGGAAGTCTCTTGAAAACAATTGCCAATTACAAAAGTCTGTCAATCTTCCTAACCAAACAGATTTCTATCACTTTGATATTGAGAGAAAGATAACAGAACTGAACAGCTGCTGGGTTTGTGATATCAAGTCTAACTTCTGTGTATGAGTCAGTGTTTTTGAAAGATTAATCAAGTGAATAAATATCGCTTGTCTTCTGCAAGGATTTTTATTGGTTTTCTTCATAAGAAATGCAAAGCTTCATGGGAATATCTATATGATTAAGATCTGGGACCATTCTGTGAGGAGTTATAATTTCAGTGTTTGGAAATTGCCTTAATCCTTTTGAAAGAAATAATCTATTTTCACTTAATAGTAATGAGAGGAAGGTCTTGACATGGGGCAGTTCCTTTAGACTAATCAAGCAGACCATTATTTCTGTATAGTGAATGCAATTCTCATTGGGTGCCCCATACTTCTGGCCATAAGTCAAAAACTAAGATTTAAAATTTCTGGGATTAATACATCTATTGTTACTCATTATTCCAACTATTATTTCCATTTTGAAGAAACTTATAAAGCTCTGATGCTCTTATTGAAGAACTGTCCTGGGTATGACAAACTACATCTGACAGTAAGGCCTCTGATCTGGAGGTTTTGAGGAACATGGAACCACCTCTTAATTGCTGGTGTTCCCAGGTTCACCCTGACCCGGGGTGGTAGCACCTGGTAGTGTTCCAGCTATGGGCAAATTACTATGAAAGTTTAAAAATAGGGTTTAATACCAGAAATACTTTGTAAAAAAAAAAAAAAAAAAAAAAAAAAATTACCAGTAATTTTTGAAGGCAAAATTATCAGCAATACAAACAGCTATACATTTTTGGAAAAAATATTACCAGCTATAATTTTTTTTTTTTTTTTTTTTTTTTGAATGAAAATTTTTGAAATATTCCCAGAAATAGATTTTTGAAGAAAAAATATTACCAGTAAAAAAAATTGTCAGTATTAAATAACCCATTGAGGTTGATATGCTGTAAACCAAACCGAACTTATTGAGGAAATGAAAAAGTAACCTTTTTAGACTACTATTAGCAATGGAAACCTGAGGAAGGTTGAAGAACTTTGACTAAAACTCCTCCTTTTTGGCATGTCCTTTTAGAAGTAAGCAATTACAGTTTTATCAGTTAAGTTCCATACATGATACACCAAGGTTTCTCAACCCTTTTTATATATACATATATATTTATATATAACTTCAGGCCACACTATAATAACTAAAACTCTTGGGGTGCACTTTAAATTTTAATAAGGAAAAATTAGTCATGAACTTTGAAAATAGGAAATTTTGGTTTAGCATTCCTAAAGATTAACCGTATGGTTTTCATTTAAATGATTTTTTTTGTTATATAGAAAGGCCAATAATAACTTATTTAAAACCCCTGAGGAAGTCAAAAGGCAAATATCCACTCCTTAAAGATTAAGAAATTTAGCATCCAGTTTAAAATATCAAATGAAAAAGAGTTAGGAAGACCATATGCTTGATGTCTAGCTTTTTAAAATTAAAGAATTTTTGAATATAAAAATAATTTATAAATTACTCTTCTGTTAACTTGGAGGGCACCTGGTTACCTTCCAGGATGCACACTAGTGATACATGCTTAGAGGATCGTCTCTTTTGATTCATGACTGGCTAAGCAGGAGATTTTCCCATAGTATGTTTCTTTCTGCAGTAGATTGGTTGCCAACCAAGGCTTTAGAATCCAGTCTGTCCTGCTATTCAACTCATAATTAGGACAATGATGGATTCATACCTTTTCCAAGGCTATTTGCACATAAGTAGATGTAACAAATCCAACTGGAATTTGAACTTTGCTGTCCAATTTCTTAGTTCCAGTCAAGTTCCATTACACCACAATGAACATAGATTCCTTCCTATCTAAGCTGATTATTACTGTGACTTTTCCTGGGAAAGACATTGGTTTCCTGTTGTCTTTTCCATGGTTTGAATTCCAATTTGTTCTTAGATTGACTGACCTACCAAGGCTTATAGGGACAATATGCCTTACTATTTAATACATAGTTATAAGGAGAAAAAAATTGAGTATTACCATTCTCTAGGTCATTAGTGTAAATTAAATAAAAATTCTCATTTGGAATTTGAACCTGGCTTGCTGATTCAATTTTCGAAGTTGTTCTCTAGTTTGTAGCAGACAAGTTTTACCATTTTATAATAGATGCACTTCTTGAAGAATTGAGGTTGTTACTCAGACGGATGTGGTTGAGGCACTTTCAAAATAAATGAATTTGACAGTGTATCATCTTACTAACTCTGCAGTCAGTGTGATAGCAGAAAGATGTAACAGTCTGTGTTGATATAGTAAGAGGAAGAATTAAATCTTCCTGTTGAGTCAGTTTAATGTTATACAAAAACTTGTCTTCACCAGTAGAAACTGGTATAAAAAAAACTTTTGTAAAATGTGCCAATTTCTAGAATATAAATATTTTAGATTTACACTTTATCTGCCTTTTTTTTTTAAGTTGAATGTTTTATATAGTCAAATTTTATCTCCTCAATTTTTCACAAATTCAATGCATACATGGGTTATATATATATATATATATATATATATATATATATATATATATATATATATATATATATATATATCCTAATGTACAACCAGTTAGATGATCAGGGGTACAGGAATGTAGGACACCCATGGCTAAGATACAAAAGACAAGCAACTTGTCAGCAGTCAATATACCCATAACACCCTTGAGCGCTTAGTCTTGAAGTGTGTAGAATGGCGATCAATGTGTTTTAGTGGACTCAGCAATTTTGAATCTGCTTGTCTGAATCATCTTCAAGAAGCAAGAGCAAGATCTAAAAGGTCAGCCAATCTAACAGTGATCTCATCTCACAATCCTCACGCTTGCTCCATATGTGGCCTCCTTTGTAAATCATTAGCGGGTCTTAAGATTATCGCACAAACTTTCATAACTGAATCAATTATCTGTCAGATCCTTATACGTCGAAACCGATGGGAGAGTCCATTATTATAAAAATATATATATATATATATATATATATATATTACAGTGGATACAATGTATTTAAAATAGGTGCCTTATATTTATTTACTAGCTTAAAAGCTGCTCTTTTGGGCAACATTTAAGCAAGCTCCTGCGGTGGTCTCTTAATTGGGTCTTCATCACAATAGGTACGGAGGAGTACATGTGATAGGCAAAAAACTACAGAACTCAAAATGGATTGATGCATTTAAGTATTGCATTAATATTTAAGATTACCTTTTTAAAGTTGTACAATAATTCTTGTCATCACTTAATTTGAAGACAATTTCATGCCCATAGATCTTTACTTTCCATACAAACAATTATTTTTATTTCATGGGTGACTTTCGCTATTTCACAAATAATTTCAACTCTCAAATGTATTTCCAAGTCATAGAAATTATTGTACAAAAAAATTTGTCACAAAAATCATGAAAAAAAAAATTGCTGAAAACAATTGCAGTAATGAAAACTTGGAAATCTAAAATTTTGGGGTTGTGGGTTTGGATCCAACTTGGAAAGTTTTTAATTTTCTCACAGTCAGCCTGATTCCAAAATGTTATATTCACATTTATTAGATAAAAGATGAGCTATTGAAAGTTAGTTGTGGAAGTAGAACAGTCTTACCCAGCGAGCAAAATAAAGGGTTCTGTTCAACATTCCAACCACCTGAAGAAGGCTGGAGCGTATATTGGCTGAAACGTGATAAATATGGCAACAAAGATGAGGACAATAGCCTGAATAATGTAAATAGTGTAGGACTTGCAGGTCTAAAATTTGAGAAATGAGGGAGGAAGAACCACATTACATCCATGGGTTTATTACAACTAATGATAGAATTAAGTCATAGAAGCCTGGTAAGCTGAAGTTACTTTACTACATAGCTTTGTAGTAACTTTAATTCATTTCAAATTGGATACTGGAACAGATGTAACCGTAGTTCCCAGTAATTATTTTAGAAAAAAAACTCCAATTATTAAAAATGTAACAAATAACTATTACTACCAGATAAGTTATTGATCGTGTGGAGGCTTTATTAGAAACACCAAAGGCAAAATATAAACGAGATTTGTTTATTGAAAATTTGACAGAACCATTACTGGGGACACCAGCAATAAAAGCTTCTTTACCTACTGAGAAGGGTGAATTCTATAAAAAGTGAACACCACAAATATAGAAAAAAATTTACAGAACTTTTCACAGACATTGGTAGACTCCAGAATATATATAAATAAAATATGTTTAAAGTGCCTGTGCAACCAATGTCTATAGCAACTCCTTGACATTTGCCACTTTCCAGAAAGAAATAAGTCTAGGAAGAATTATGTTTAGAAAAAGGAAATATATGTCCAGTAAAAACACCAAAAAAACTTCACCAGCAGTCATAAAACCTGCTTCACAAAGATCTGTTCTAAGTAAGACAGTGAAATTCAATGACAAAATACCTTTCACCTAAAATGAAGGACTGAACAGCCATCATGAACAAAAGTTACCAACCCACAAACTTCCAATACACTGCCGCATCAATCAAAACCTGTTTCAGATGTTGGTTACTTGGAGGAACTGAGTCCAGCTGAATTGTCAGATCAACACAAATCCCAAATAACTGAAACTAAAAAGCTGATAGCTAATGGCACTGGTCAGATATGGTTGCAAGGTTCAACCTCCTGATAGACTTTCATATTGAAAGGACTTTTAAAAAAAAAAAAAAAAAAATTGGTATGTGGAGTAATCCTTTAAGAAATGGTATCTGCCTTCATTATAATAACGGAGCCTGAATGAGGAGGGGCGACTTTAAATTTTATGTATTGAGTTTGGACATCAAAACAGTTAATGACTTCATCTCTTTTTCCCTCCTATAATTTAATACACTTAAATTACACCACAACAGGTAGTAACTACTGTAGTTACACATGAATAAAAATTAGATAATTAACTCATTTAAAGTTAAACGTAAATATTGAACAGTGAAAGATTAAAAAAAATTTCTTTATTAAAGGTTTAGCTTTAATTTTTGCTTTTCATTGCAATTGATATTGTCTAATTAAACCATAATTAAAACTTAAGTGGGGCATGGTATATTGCTTTTTTTTTTTTTTCCTTTTTTTTTTTTCCTTAGAACATATACTGTGAAGTATTTGAAATATTACATAGTTTGGGTTCCCTAATGTCTTTTAAGAGTGACTTTGTGAAGGGGATCATAAAGAATAGCGATTTTGAAAGGAAATAAAAATTTGCAAAATAAATGAAGAAATTATAGAGATCAGTTGCGTGTACAAAAAAGATTATGCTGAATTAAGGTGTCGAATAAAGATAAAATAATTTTATTTATTTCTAAATTCTTATAACTTTTATATACATAGGACACTGAAGGTAAAGGTCCGAAGGACCAAAAGCCCTCCACAGGAGCTACCCAAAGGGTAGCTTCTAGGTTAATATATATTTGTGTGTGTGTCTACAAAACCAAGAGAAAAAGTACAAAAACAGTGAGTGTTTTAAAAAAAAAAAAGACAAATAACTATGATCTTCTACACACATGCACAGAGGGTGCAGGCACACACACACTATGAAAAAAAAACTTACACCAATGAAAAGTGCATATAAAAAAGAAAAATTCAAGTATAAACAGTCAATTGCCGATACACCCTGACAAGTGGATATTGTAGTTCCTGGAGGTTTAGTCTATAAAGCTCTAAAGTTGGTATGCTTAAGATAACATTGATCAGCATAAATTCAAGAAGAGTTGTTTCCACAATCCCAATCCTGGGATTGAGTGTCTTTTTATACTGCTGAGTTAGCATTAAGCGATGTCCCCTGCCAGACAAGGGGTGTGTGTGTGTGTTTAGTTCCAATACATCTCCATTAGCCAAAACACTTAAAACCAACAAAAATGAAGATAATCATCCAAATTGTCTGTGTAATAAATAACAAACTTTTAGTGTAGAATAACAGAGGTAGATTTATCACAAAGCATGAAATAACAAATAAAATCCTGCAAAAGCTGGAACAAGTGAAAAAGGTCAGGAAATGTATATGCATGAAATAAGGGAAGCAATTCCATACATTGAGATGTCCATTAAGATACTCTGAACATGAAGAATTCCAGCAGAGTCATTAACGGTTGAAATGGTGTAGGCATTTTAAATATCCACATCAAACAGTTGTTTGTTATAAACCTGTGACTGAGTAAAGAGCTTCTTTGTTCCTGTTTTGCACATGATGCTCACTTTTCTTGTCATGCCATGAATAACATTTAGGATTCAACAATGTTGGAAACTAACAGAAATTGCCAAGATATGGTTTTCAGTTCTCTTGCATGTACTTTTAAATCCGGATTAGGAAGATAGGTTGGAATAAAAAGTGAGGCAGTACAATTCATTCAAAAGGAAAGAGAGGAGGTTGGAATAAACAGATTGGAAAAAAAAAAAAATTCTGGAAAATAAAATATATGGGTGAGGGTGTCTAAGATAACTGAGGAGGTTGGGGTAAAAAAAAAAAAAAAAAAGTCAAAATCTAAACTGTCAGACAGGCCTGTCTTTTTCTGGTGTAAGAGTATGAGTGTTAAAGCATTCATAATAATTGTTTGCATTTTAAATTGGACAAAGAAAACAAAAATACAAGTCATTAAAGATTAGTTTTAAAAATTTGTTAAAAAAAAAATCTATTTCAGGAAGCAGATAGTTTTTAAAATTTTTTATAATAAGCATCAGTACTGAAGTTTCACTAAATCTTAAACAACTCCACTTCTGACATCAATGTAGCTTTAAAAAAATGTATGAAATTCAGTTATCCATATTCTTTTTTTTAATATTAAAAATTTGAATGACCAAATTCCAAGAAATAAAAAGTAAACCTTGGTATGTCTGTTAAATAAATCATTTATATTCAAACATGAATTCAAAAGTTAAGAGTAAAAATAGTCTTTAGTTGATTTAAAGTCTTTGAGTAATTGGTATACAGAAAAACTTGTAGTTTAGAAAAGATCTTTACATAGTTGGCTCACACAAAAAAAAACCTGTGGTTAAGAAAAAGCTTATTGTTAGCAAAGATTCACTAGTAGTCTTTGTTGCTGGAGATGATTTGTTTGAAGTCATTGACAGATGATAGCAAAGATTCACTGACTGTCCAAGCTGTTATTGTAAGAGATTCATTTGAAGTCACTGACAGGTTTCTTTCAACATGTGCTGTGTTGGGAGACCGCTAGCTCTGCTTCTGAAACTCAATCTGTGGATTTTTATTAAAAAATCTATAAAAAGTAGGCTCTAGAAAAATAGGTTTTTAATTTTTCTCTGACTGGTCAAATCTTTCACAAGGTGATGTTAATTTCTAACCAATAGACACTTTGATTTAAACAGTGTGTGCTGTATTGTGGAATCTTTTTGGCATGTTTGTAATAGTGTCTTATTGGGTAGAAAATAAAGTTTTGGCATATTTTAATATGGTATGTGGACATGTAATTGTGTTGGAAATAGTGTTTCTTTCCTACTGTGCCTTAATAAACATAGTAGCAGGCGTAAACCTTAATAAACACAGTATCAGCAGCAGCTCTTGGGTATAAAAACAAAGCCTAAAGTAGCTCTCTTCCAGGTTTTCCTCTTTTGAGCTATGTGACATGAACTTTTCATGCTGAAGTAAAAGGGACTGTGAATGCTTCATGTTAAATCACACCAACACAGTAAGTCACACTCAGATATATTTCTAGGTAAAACTCTTAAAACTTTCTTTTTGTTAATTTTGCTTAATAAATTGCATTGCAAATCAATTGGTCTGTTATTTTGTGCATGTATTTTTTTTCACCGCCATTAATTCATGTGTTGTAAAATATTAACATAAGAAACCATATGCATTTATTTTTGAAGTATACAACACACTAAACTACAAATACATTTTTTTTATATTGTTGTCACTTCTAATAGTTTAGTTACATTGAATTATCTTTTTTTATTTATTAGACCAGAGCATTAAAAATGTAACCAACTTGAGTACTAATTCTTGAATAAGAATTAAGCAACATGAGTACTGGTCAAAATCCTGAGTTGCTTATATAATAAAAAAAGATCTGTAGATCTGTCAACAGGTGATAAATAATATGGAAGAACTAAATTGTCATTGTTACGGTTAAAGAAGAGTCATTCAGTTAAGTGCCATATATGATACACACTTGGGTGATCAGGTCTCTTGATTTATGACTGATTAGACAAATTTTCTTGCAGCTGGATGAAATTCCTTTCTGCGATAGACTGGTTGCCAACCAAGGCTTAGTCCTAGATATGATGATAAATTACATTTTGCAGCAAGGCCACTGATTGGGAGATTTGAGATTTTGAGGAGTGTGAAACAACTTCTTAATTGATGTTCCCTAACTTGGGGTGGTAGCACCTGTTAAGGTCCTAGCTATGGGCAAATAATGAACCCCACCCAAAGATGTATGAAAGTATAGAAATACATTTTTCTATAAAAAAAAAAAATTACCAGCAATACATTTTTATACTAAAAAAAAAAAAAAAATACCAAAATTACCTATTTATAGTAGAATTACTAAAAATACATCTTATCTGTAGTTGAAGACCTACAATTGCATTCAAAATATTTAGATTTCAGCATTAAATAACCCATAGAGGTGTTGATATGTCACTAAACAAAATCAACCAAACAACCAACATGAAAGAACTCTTTCATGACATGACATCCATATAGTAGCCTACAATTTCTTAAATTAAACTGTATTCCAAAATATAACTTTAACAAAACAACATAAAACACCACTGCCTCTAGTAATCATGTCCACACAAGTATGTATATGCACAAAAGCCAAGTATCATCTACCATGTATTCAATTGTGAGAGCAGGATAATCTATAATTTTTATTACTTCAAAGTTCTCAGGAAAATTAAATTTTGGTATTAAGTGACCACAAATTGATATGCCATTAAACAAATCAATAAACAAACCCAGGCTATAGAACCCAGTCTGTTCTGTTATTCATCCTTTAGATGAGATGAGATGGATTCATACCTTCCCAAAGGGTATTTGCACATAAATGAATGTAATGATCCAACTTGAATTTGAACTTGGCTCTCTGATTTCTCTTTCCAAGCCATTATCTATCACATCACCTGCACATCATAAAAAGGAGTAATTATGTGGAATTCTTATCTGAATTTCTCAGATGAGGAATTATCATTATGATACACTGATTAATTTCAATTGATGAACTTGTCTTGGTTGTTATAGTCCCAATGTTTTGATTATTTCTTTGATGAGGAATTATCATTATGTACTGAACTTGGCTGTTATTGTCTTGTGTTAGATGTTGCATTTTCTGATCTCCTTCAGGTGACCAAATGTGACTTCCTTTAGGTCATAGTTGGTCATTCTGAATCAAACACTGTTTAATCCACATGGTAGATTGTTTGCATTTTGCTGTCCATAATAGAATATATTTAATTAATCATCACTAATTCAGCCTTGACTGTTTCTGCTTATTCTACTAACCCAGAATAAATTAATTTAATTGCCTGACTCTGGGATTTAACTCCCAACTCCCAGGGAAACTGAATTGACATGACCAATACTTAGTAAGAGAAAGGAAGGAAAATACAGAAAACCAATAATGAATATATATATATATTATTAATAGTTATAAAATCATTGAGATGAGAAATCTGTCTTTGTTGCAGCTGCTTTCATAATAATTCAATTTGAGTTTATAAAAGTGATGTAATGGAATAACCTGTCACCCCCATGAGTGACTACACTATAACTACCTATAAGTATCTGTAAGTCAATGAACTACAGTGTCTTTCTGGGTTCTGTTGAGTACAACTCAAACTTATACAAGAACTACTGACTTTCAAATAGTAGCACTTGCTACTGGATTGACTTGTGATGACCTTGTGCATAACTGTTAGATTTATTCTTATTGTACTGGTTTTTTACAATAAACCTTTACTTATTTTATCCACCTTGTTTTTCAAGTATATATTCCTATTAGCATGGAACATAAAGACTTCATGTTTAGGCCAGCAAAAAAAAATATCAGATTTGAGAACAAAACATGGTTGAAAGGAATTATGGAATATTGCTTATAAGTGCTTAATACACGTGAGAAAATAAGTAACAATGGTCCTTCTCAATTTTCCGTACCCCAATTATCTGGATGTGAAAAGGGAAAATTTGAAACCATTCAGACATTTTTCAATTGTGCCAACTAAGTTTGTGGTTTGAACTGGACTTGCAAAAGAAATTTCAATCTAGGTACCGTATTCCATGGCATATAACCTCATTTCAAGATTGCTCTTCTGTTTTTCTTTCCACAGCTAACTTCACTTTTGATTTAGTTTGGTTAATACAGTACTTCGTTGATTACCCGTACATCAATTATCTGGTCATGAAATGAAGAGTAAAACTGAAATCATCCAAACATTTTTTTTAATTATCTGAACGAAATCCATTCTGATATTTCATCTCAGACAAGCAATTTGAGAATTTAGAAAAACTTGACTCAATGTTTGATAAAATCAATTTAATTAATTCTTGTTCATTTCTTTGTTGTGACTATTTCCATTTATTCCATTAACACAGAGTAAATGAATTTCATTGCCTGACCCAGGGATTTAACTCCCAAGTCCCAGGTAAACTGCATATACATAAACGATACTTAGTAGGGGAAAGGAAAGAAGATACAGAAAACCAATAAGAAATATATTTATTATTTATATAAAAGCATTGATGATGAGAAATCTGTCTCTGATGTAATTGATTTCATAATGATCCAATTTGGGTTTATAAAAGACTACATTTAGTCCAACAAAAGAAAATGTCTGAGATTTGAGAACACAACATGGCTGAAAGAAATCACCACAATTATTTAGATGTGAAAAGAAAAGAAAAATTGAAATCCGAAGATTTTTTCAATTATCCAAACTAAATACATTTCTGATATTTCATCTTAGACAGGCATTTTGAAAATTTAAAAAATCATACTGGACATTTGAAAAAAAAATGTTGATAAATTAGGTTAAATTAATCTTGTTAATTTTCTTGTTTTCATGCAATGATAGATTTGAATTGTCACAGCTTTAGTCTAACTTTGTGAGTATGCGACAGAAAAACATGATGCCTGCTGGAAACTGACAAAACTTAACACATTTTTTCACAAAAAAAATAAACTGTACAAAACTTTGTGCAATGTATTTAAAAATGATATTTGATGGTCTAAATATAAAATTTATTTCAGAAAATGACTTAATTCTTTTTTTATAATTTAGGTATTCATTTATCTGTAATATTATCCAAACCTGTTTTTCATCCCCTGTCTCAAGGTGCTTGGATAATTGTTGAAGTGCTGTATTTCTTCTGTAACTTTAATTATTTATTTCTGGGTTGTGAACAAGGATGGCTGGTTAATTGCAAGTGACATGCAGGTAGCATAATGGCTATCGGTGTAGAAAGTAGAATCAATAAGCAGTTAAAATTCTGACAATTTGTTGTATTCACTTTTACACTCATACCTTTAGGAAAGGCATGAATCCATCTCTTCTACTCTCCCTGTTGATGATGAGAATGGACATTACATCTATCCAAATTGCCTATACAGGACTTTGCAATGACAAGGAAGGTAAGTACCAGCCAAGATTACTCTTCATTTCATTTCTTTTTCTGTGACTAACTTCACTTTAGATTTAGTACATGTACTTTGATTATCTGGGCATGAAATAGAGAAAAACTGAAATCATTTGAACATTTTTCAATTACCCAAACTAAAAAATGTTGCCTGTGTCTTTTCTATAAATATTTTCATGGTAATTGTTCAGATGAACACTTTGTATAGTGCCTAGTCTTTTTTGAATTTAAACTCACTACTAGGCTGGCCTAAAGATCTCATCAAATTACTGTTGCACTGACTAGATGCAGCCATAAGTTCTATGCTAATAGCTTTTCTCGCACTTCTCAATTGTGGAACTCCCTTTTGGTTCAATGCTTTCCAGACAACTTTAATCTGCAAAAATTAAAATGCAATGTCAATTGTGATCTACTCTCTTCTTGATTACTCTTTTCTTTTCCCACTCATTATTAATGTCTCTGTTCTTAATTCTTCCACACTTTGTAACCCCTTGTCTTAGTGGCTTTATTGCCTTGCATGGGGTGATACTAATTTAACAAAAAAAAATCCATTATGATATTTCATCTCAGATGGGTATTTTGAGAATTCTGAAAACTATACTCAGTTTGATAAAATTGCTGATAAGATCAGTTCAATTCTTAATTTCTTCATAGTTTTCATGCAAAGAACACAAATTTGGATTATCATACATTGTTTATGTCTGAGATTATAGCTTCTGCAACTCTCAACTGTGGGTGACACATAAATCCTACTTCAATTAGAAATAAAATGGAGAATGAAATATTGTTTGCCCAGCGTGAATGTTCAATTTCTCACAGTGATTAATTTCTAAGCAATGATTATGCTTGACAAATCTCTAAGTTGGTTGCACTTTTAAGAAGTTACCTTTACAAATACATAGACTTTAATCCAGCATCAGGAGTTAGCAGCAGACAAAAAAAATGAGGCATTTTTTTTTTTTTTCATAAAATATAAACTAGACAAAACTTTGAACAAGGCATTCAAAAATGTTGATATGTTAAATTTCTTTCAGAAAATAACTTTTTTCTTCATTCTTTTTGGATAATGTAGTTGTTCAATCATTTGGAACTTTCTATTAGCCAAACACATTTTTCAATTCCTGTCTCAAGTTGTCCAGATAATCAAAGATTGGATTTCTTATCAGAGGGGATTCTATGAAGAAAGTAAAGCAAAAACTGTTTATGGCTTTAAAAATGGGCATTTTAAAATATATATCATTTCAACTTATATATTACACATACATATCCACGCACACAGTGTGGCAGAAATACCTACTATAAGACATTATTAGCAATGGTGTCTTTATCTAACTAATGTTTTACCATTATGTGGTCAGTATTTCTGCTGCACACTGTATTATTGAATATATACATTTTCAAATGTTTGTTATTAAAGGCATAATATAATCTTGGACCCAAACCAGATGATTCAAAAACTTTTTTTTTTTTTTTTTTTTTTTTTTAGATCTGTAAGCTTTTGCATTGGCAGTGAAGTTGTGTATCTGCCCAGTCTTTACCGTTTGTGGCCAAGGGACGTGAACTTTCTACTCCCAGGGAGCCATTTTTCCATGGTGCATTTAATGGTGTAAAATTAGGGTGAATGCTTGTGGTGTCCCAAAAGGAAGTGTTGAAGAGACTAAAAATCTTTATCACCACCCACATGTACACTTGCTGAGCTGCACATTTTACTGGCCATATCTGTCCTTATACAGTGGCAGTTGAATCTGAAATACTGATTGGTTAGAAATTTTTTTTTTTTTTATGAGCCCTGATTGGCCAGAGTAATACAACATTTTAGTAGATGAACATTTAGACTTAGTGCTTTATACTGGAGTGTTCCTTACATTTTTTTTCTATATTGTATTTTTTAGTGGTTTGTATTTTGCTAGAGGAAAGATTAATCTTTGTGTAAGAAGGTAGTTTGGGTCAAAGCCTATCTCAATTGCAGAAAAAATAAAAACTTTAAGAGGAAAATGATTATCAAAAAATAAAATGTTTTTTGTTTTTTCTTTTAAATAGTTTCACCCCATCTTCAAAATCTGAGATTGGGTTTATCTGAATTTTCTGAATTTTGAGCAATACTTGTAAAATTTAAATTTAAGTAAAAATAAACAAGTGAAACCGGTACATTTTAAACTTTATTCATTTATATTTATTAAGTAATGTTGCCAATCCTAGAAAACAAAATTTTAAACTAAACAGAATAATAAAACTTGTATAAAAATTACATTTATTTCCCTTTCAAATTAGAAGGCTTGATTGATAAATTAAGTTTTACACCAGATGGATTAATAAAACTAGTATCAAAATGGAATAAATTTATTTCTCTTCAAAATTACGTGGGTTGATTGATAAATAAACTCTCCACTTCTATAAGAAATTTTTAGACCAGATAGTTAAATGCAGCTGGTATCAAAATGGAATAAATTTATCTTTAAAATTACAGGGGTTGATTGATAAATAAGCTCTCCATTTCTAGAACAACAAATTTACATCAGATAGATGTTATACTGTAAATTAGATCTCTTTTTGATTCACTTTACATGTTGACCGGATGTTGAGCACTAAGCAAGCAAAACCCAAAATAGTCATTTTTTGCACAGGAGCACCAGTCCACAGAATAAATCCTCACAAAAATCTAAAATACAATAGTCAAACATGAATGTTGTCATCAAAAAATTTAAAAAATATGAGCCTGGGAGCCACAAGATTTGCTTAAAAAAAAAAACACCCTTCATAAACGTCTAATACAGAACCCAGCTGATAGGCCTGCTGTTGATAAAAGTGGGCTCAAGTCACCACCATGACCTCAATCAATCCACTGTAATGGCAACTAGATTCCTGATTTCACCTAACTCTTTACACACACAATAGTCAAGAGGCCATTTGTAGACATCGGCAGGTTCTTGATGTTGCCACCATGATTTCAGTCAACCAACCCAACACACATCTGCTCAAGACCTCCCCTCCTCTAAACACCCACACCACTTGGCTCACACTCTCTATATTGGCAAAATCAGATTAGCGGCTTCACTAATCCACTTCAGGCCTCTCTCATCACTACCACAATGACCTTGTTCAATCAACCTGCCAAACACACCAACTCCAAATTCCTGACATCACCTAACTCTTCACACACAAAATACAGCCAACAGACCATTTGTAGACATCGGCAGGATCTTGATGTTACCACCATGATTTCTAACACCTTGATGACTTCACTATTACACTCCTGGCCTCTCTCATTGTCACCACGTGATCTTGCTCAACCAACCTGTCAGCACACTTTACCAGGCCTTACCATGGATTAACACCACCACTGATTCCCCACTTGTGCTAACAACTGCATACACCTTGTGAACTTGTACTTCTAAGTCCGTACCAGATAAGTCCTCTTCACACAACTACATATGCTGGCATTGAGTATTATGCATGTATTCTGAAAATTGATCAATGTTTATTAAATCTTTAATCTTCGTCTTTCCTTTGCAACCATACACTGGTTAAGACATAGAGTAATGAAGTTGGTATCAAAATGAAGTAAATTTATTTCTCTTCAAAATTACATGGGTTCATTGATAAATAAACTCTCAGTTTCTATAAGAAAGTTTTATACTAGATAGAGTAATGCCACTGGTATCAAAATGGAGTCAAAATTTATCCATTAAGATTCAGTTTACTTCATCTATGACCAACCTTCAATACTCCTTTCAATCTTGGGAACAACTAGGGTGGTACAGATGGTGTGATTTACAGGCTTCTCACAGTTGGTACCATTTGTTAATCCATGTTGCATTTTCTTGATGCAAAAAATCTTCTTTCAAGCCTTATTTTGCAGATGCACTAAATGTTCATAGGTTGTGCCCCAATTGAAGTTCACAAACCTTTCTTTTATCCCAAATTCCATCACTGATCTTGCTTTTATAAATCAAACCTCAAAACTCAATGATGTCACACAGTGAACAAAGCATGTCTGAATAGTTTTATATATGACTGGCAATGCCTACAAACACATCATGGTTTTCCTATTTTAATTTTTCTGATGCATCATAACTCTTAAATTAATGACTGATTCAATCTCCTTGCAAACTCCACACTTATTAAAATACTTGTGGAAATTCCTCTGCAACTTTGTTAAATATTTGAGCTTAATGTTAGCAAAATATTGTAATAGCAGTCATAAGTATGAACACACTTCATTACTTAAAGAATTGAGAGGGTACAAATAAAAATATTAAAAACTGACATAGTTTTTCATTTCCCCAAACAGATATTAAAACATTAGTTATCTCTTCTATCATGATATGATGTATACTTTATTTTCTCACTAAAACCAAACATCTTTCTGTCTTTGCTCACAATTAAAATGGAATGGTCCATTATTTATGCAAGGCAGTGGCTGACTATAACACACATGCTACCTAACTTACTAATGGAGGAAGAAGCAGGTTTTTAATATGATTGCATACATGTTCAAACCTATTTCACTCTCCAGTATTAGTAACCTTCACAGTAGGAGACCTTATTTAACATTCAATCTTCATATTTTTCTTGGTGTCATCTAAAATTTGATATAACCTGGTTTTCAAAAATGCACACACATTTTTAATTGATACTCATATTTGAGTAGGTGCACTGTTTTTATTATTAAGCAGTATATTTATTTATTTACATCTATTGGCCTGAATATTCGAGAAATCTTGTTAGAAAAATATATGACCTCCAGCAGGATTCGAACCTGTGCCCTGAGGGGAAACCATCATTAATTGTGACATACCTTAACCTGTTGACCACATAGGACTTCCTGATCAAACAAAGCCTGAATAGTGCTTTTGAATACATATCTTTCCTGATTCTCAAAATATACATATCTGCTCAGTTTTGTATCCTAATGTAGACAGACAAATTTTTATTAAATCTGATATATATATATATATATATATATATATATATATATATATATATATATATATATATATATATTTTTTTTTTTTACTGACATGTTTTATGCTCTGATAAACTTTATCAAGGCAATGTTTATTCATATTGTCTTTTTGCAGATGAATATTCATTTACATCTGAATATTTACATATGTATATGGGCATGCATGGGTGAGTGGTTAGAATGTTTGCTTTCTGACTGTGAAACCTGGATTTGTATCTCACGATGGTCGATTTGTCAGGAAGGTGACTTTTTATATAAATCTGAAAGTCTGTGGAATCGGTTTTCAACTTTGTCATCTTTAACTGGCAAGAAAAGAATCAATATTTATCATGTCTCAAGATGGCCAAATGATCAACCAGTTTATTTATGATTCTACAAAGCATAATTGATAAGTCTACTGAAGCAAAACAAGTAGACAATATTGACTTCAATAAAGGAATCAGATCATACTATTATTTGCTCTGTGAACTGGGGTGATCTAAGCCCTATGGCCATGGCAGACAGGGAATTAAAGTCCGCAGGATCAACTTTATATAAAATACTATGGAAGTGAAGAATCAGATGTGATGTACATTCTGGGTGAGGTGGGAGGACAGTGTTTCCAAGGTTGCAGCAAAGAATACGATAAAAAGAACTGAGCCATCTTAATAGGATAAAAATCAGAAATCACTTCAAAATATGGCTTTAAAAATAAATTAATGTGGGCACATAGGCCACTGAGCAACAATTCAATGATTGTGAATATTCACTATTTTTTTTTTTTTTTTTTTTTTTTAAAAAAAATACCAAAAATGAATTCTTTTATTTTAAAACATCTGAAAGAAAAATTGAGCGTCAACCTCCTACGAGAAATATTGGTAAAGTCTTAAAGTATTCGAATGACGAATTATTTTGTAACAATCTGATTGTTTTAATGTGTTTATATGCAATAAATTTCACAAAATACCAATAAATACTCAATGATTCAACATAAATTCACTCTTTTGTTAAACCAAATGGTTCAATTGATTTTTCTACTTAAATGATATATCTCCTTAGTTTCATATGGAAACAAATGCATCAAATATTTTTATTTAATATATAGTATGGGAAATATAGATAGATAAGAAGATGGAGACTTTCATTATCCGTTTTGATTATAATTTTTCATGAACACCAAGGTGTCAACCATTGATTGAAATCTTCTCTCTCTCTCTCTATATATATATATATATATATATACACACACACACATAATGACAGTGAGAGATAGTAGTAAAGATTTTCCAAGCGTAGCTTAGATGTGGCACAAGACCAAAAGCATGGGGCATCTAGTGAGGATCGAACTCACTTTTCAGAAGTAACTAACCTAGCAAGACAAGCTTGCTAACCATTACACCATGCCGAGGTGCCTCAGTGAGAGATAGTAATAATTTGATTTCAGGCCAAATAAATTGCCAAATATAAATTAATTTTCATGGAAACAGTGTTTTGATATAATTTAGACAATGACAGAAAATGATATCTCAGTAAAATATTGGGTAACTGAATGACAAAATAAAAAAAAAATACATCTTTTCAGGTTTGTAATTCAATTACCCAATTTAGACAAGGGCTTATGGCCACATCACGAAACATCAGTTCCCATATGATCACTGAAGTTAAACAACATTGAGCCTGGTCAGTATCTAGATGAGTGACCACTTGGGAATATCAGGTGCTCTAGGCTTGGATGTATGGGTGGTATAACAGATAATGGATCAGAATTGTTAATCAGAGAGCAGAGTTCAAATTCCTAATAGGTTCATTATATTCACTTACATGCAAATACACTTGAGAAAGGTATGAATCCACCTTTCCCCCTCAAACTATGGGTTAATTAGTAAGACTTTTATCGCTAAACCATTATTTCCCCAAAAATAATTAAAATCTAAATATATTTTCTGGCTTTAAATAACCTACAAAGGGTTGATAAACCATAGAAAACAAATTAATCAACTAATTTCGACACTGTAGTATTTGTGAATGATTGAATCACAATATATCATAAATACTAACTTAGTATATGCTAAATCATCTCACTATGGGTTAAATAGAGAGTAGACTGGGCTCCTTAGCCTTGGCTAACAGCCAGTCTTAGAACTATTCTGAATTCCAAACTATGAAGAATGCAACAGGAAACCATTCCACTATATTTCCCAACAAGTCATGGCAATTAACCGATATTATAAGGAAGTTGTGGAAAGCCATATTTGTATATACATTGGCACTTCTACCTTTGATCAATGTAGTATCTGTGCACTCTGCCTGGGATCAATGTATCATGATTAGCATTTCTGCCAAGAAACTGTAATTGGTTTTTATCTGTCAGTTTTACGACAACCAACTTCATTGCTAGTAAAATTTCAAGACGATCACTGATTGTCCATAAATAGAGAAAAGGAAATGTATAAATATATATAAAAACTTTCAAGATCAAGTGACACTTGGCTAGAAGATAAACAATTCTTGTTGTGGGATGATAGTCAGACTCTATACTAGATAAAAGAAGACCTGGTTAGTCATGTAGTGATAAGGGGCAGACAGTTCTCATGTTCTCTCTAAGGGGATATCTTGAAATGGCCATATTTGATGCTTTCCTCTCTATGCAATAGTTCACCTTCAGTTTCCTTACTGAGAAGCTGACCTTTTGGTTAAAAAAAACAAAAAAAATAAAACTCTGGTAAGTGTTCTGTGTGTGTGCGTGCGGGGAGGGGGGCTGGTTACGCACACACATACACACAAATATGCACAATCACAATAGTGTGATTAGAGCATTTGCTTTCTGACCATGAGACATGGTTTTGAATTTCATCATGGTCAGTCTTTCAGGATGGTGACTTTTGATGTTACTGAAGAAATTGGGTTGATGGAACTGTTTAGAAGCCATCAAGAATTTAAATATACTTTCGTTGTTCAAAGTGTTGATCACACCTGATTATGTGGCCTCTCCCAGAAACTATGGTCTGTTCCGTATAGTTGCAGTATAAACCGAAGGTGGGTTCTGCAGGTGTTGAACAAACACAAATATATAAATAAAATGTACATTGGGTTTTATATATGTGGATAATATATATACATACACACTTTATTTTAGGATATTACATCAAAAACATGTAAAAAAAAAAAAAAATGCTACACAGTTGCAGTTGTGTTTCGATGCGAATCAGTGCATCTTATCAGGTGTTAGTAAATAACTGGTGGGTAGACAATTTATTGAGATTTAGAAGCAAGATACATCCTCTTTTCACAAGTAAAGGAAGAATAAGGATGAAAGGTGAGGAGATGGTTGCAGGGTTTGTTTGGTTTTACTCCAATCAGCCAATTGAAATGACCTTCGTTAAGTTTAAAGTAAGGGGAGAAGCAAAAGTTAAGTGATCATTCATAAATAGTCATGACCCACAGATTTAGAATCATAGACAGCACCCAGATACCACATACGAGTGGATGTAAATGGCTGCAATATTGTACATCAATGTCATTTCCTAGGAAAGATGAAAGTTAATTTAACAAAATACTCAATAAGTTACATTCCCTGTGAATTTAAAAATCTTTTATAGTTGGTAAATAAACAGGCACTTTAAGAAACCAATGAATTATTTAAACATATAGAACTAAGTGAAATAAAATGAAACTGTTGTCTAAAAGTTCTTTATATAGGGTGTTACTAACAATGCCCAATCCATGCAAAATGTCAGCCAAACACCAATACATCTGTACCTACTGTTAACTACTAGAAGATTAATACAAAAATTTTATTAAGTTGAAACTGATCTTACCGACAGAAAGATAAGCCATATATGGTGCAACACATTTCAATTTAAATCTGAGAAAAAGCAACTGTCAAATTTCAAAGTTCAGTAAGATTGTGGGGTAAAAGGTAGAGTATGTTTACAATTTACTATTAATTCAAATCTTTGATTTAATAAAGCATCTTTATGCAAGAACCTGATAATCTGCATATTTTTCTTGTAAACACAGAAAACAAAGTTCATAAGGATCTACATGTCTTTGCCAGTTTTAAGATTTTCCATTTCACTTCAGAAGTTTTATTTTCATCTTTCAACCTCCAAAAATATTTTGAAAGTGATGTATTATTTCTATAAGTATTATTAGTAAAAGACAATGTGTTGATACCACTGGGTCTTGAAAGGATTCTTAGTACTATCAATATAGAACTTTTCAAGCTTCGGATTTTCCATTGTAGAGATAGAACAAAGATAAACAAGAGACTCAGTTAAACATTTGTTTGACAATGGGCATTGGTTAGGATTCCTACAATTATATTGGTCTGTATACTTAATAATATTTTCATTGGAGTTTGTATTTTGATACAGATTATTAAATTGACTTAGTTTTGTTTTGTAACTTTGATTTTCATGAGATTATTGGTGCAACTATAACTTAGTTTTAAGGTATTTCCGTTAAAGATTTTACTGAGAGGGTTACTTTTCGAAAAATGTTTATCGATCAATTTGAGGAACTTATGGTCTAACTTAGTACTACCTAACTGATATATATATATATATATATATAAAAAAGATTCACTTGCATGGATAGTAGTTTGTGAGCCAAAGTTTCATGCTTTTGCAATCATCAGACAAACTGGTTTATTTTTTAAAAAAGTGGATATATATATATATATATATATATATATATATATATCAATCATATATTTTGGCAGCATGTTTTCGTTGACAGGTTTCATTGAATAATTTAGACAAGTTCTGTTTTTATTTTCAATTGGATTCTTTCATGTTCACATATGAGCTTTTGGTGTCATTGTAAAAGGAAGATATGTATCAACACAGTAACATTCTCTCTTCCTTTAATAATGACACCAAAAAGCTCGTCTGTGAATATGAAAGGATCCACTTGAAAATAAGTAGACAAAACTTGTCTAAATTATTCAATAAAACATCTTTCTCTTATATATATATATATATAACTTAATAAATGACAAGCTATAATTGTGCATATAACTATATAAGACAGATAGACAGCGAGGGTAAGACCTCTGAGTCGTGATACAGTCTTTGAACTCTCTGCAATAGCAGAGAGGAACCCATCTAGGTGGGTTCAAAGGCTATATTTTTGGCCGAGCCTACGGGCTCGGAGATACCCACATTAAACCGGCCTTGTGCCATATTCAATCCTCATGGGTGAATCGATAAATACTATAACTATATAAGGTATAAATTTGATTTTAACCAATATTTTCCTTGAATTTTCAAAGACATGTTTAATCAGAATTTTTATTTTTAAATAATACATTTTTTTCACTGGTTTTACTGGTCATTTCAATAAGTCTAAATCTAATTTGTATTAAAAAGAAATAAATTTCCGTATGCAAACGGTTTTAGGCATTTTTAAAACCTTGACATTTGCTCTTCACTCATTGACCCACCATTATACATGAAAAATATAAACAAATCTTTTAAATCTTTTAAAAATTCAATATTTGTGCTAGAGAAATTTCAAAGTAAATTAATAAATTTAAGGATTAATTAACAGGATCTTGCAAAAGTAATGCTTACATTTTACTTAAAATATACTGAAAATAATGTTTATTTACTCGTAGTAGTTTATAATGTCATGTCAACAGTAATTTTCGACTTTCATCCCTGACTTCAAAAGAATGCAAAAAATTAGTAATACAATAATCAAGAAAATGGTATTTGTTTGAAAATAAATTCTTTAACCTTATATAACCAATAGTTAATTTTTATTCTATACATTTTATATTAAACTGAGAATAATCTTATTTTTATACTACATTACAAGTATAAAATAAGATTTAATTTTTTAATTAAATGATACTTTCAAGTTTAATTCATTACTTTTATTTTTTTAAATTTTCTTAGATGTTTGATGTCATAAAATATTTACACTCAGATTTTTTTTATTCTGAATTTAAGATTTATTGAATTACTCTTCTGATAGGAAAGAATAGTCAATCAAATAAGATAATTCAGAATTATTTCCTTTTTGAACTTCCATCCAAAAAATAATGTAACGGTTGCTAAAATGAAAAAAAATGTAAAGATTCATACACGAAAAAGACATTAAACTTCACATTTCATGATTCTTGAAACATTTTTTATTTAATGAAAAATAAAGGCATTTTATTAAATTATGCAAGCATCAACTTATGAAAAAAGTTTTTGAATTTTATTAAATTATTTTTGGGAAGTTTGGGGATAAATTTTTTTTGTTCATGCTTCATGTTGCAAAAATTTTTTATGAAAATATCTTCAGCGATTTCTCTTTATATAATGATAAAAAAAAATGAGTTATTGAAGGGAGTAGGTGAAACTGACCCACACCCAAAATATTTTCTAATAAAATTCTAATTCATTAATGGATAATTAGTGAAAATTTGGGTAATTTCTTTTGTTACAAATTTTTAAACACTTTTTGGGGGGGGGGTCATTTCAGAAAAACTGTATCCCTTTTGGTGGTACCTATACAAGTTCAGTTTGGGTTAAAATGGAACTAAAATTTCAATGAATATAATATATTGTAGCAACAAGAAAAAAAGAATGAGTTCAATGAAATGAAAACTTCTGGTAACCAATTACCATATATACTCATGCATCGTGACTTTTGAAGCTAATTTTGAGGAGGTCACATCATACATGAGATATAAAATTAATGTATGTAGTGCTGGCCTTGGCTATGCTGTTGACCAAACTATCATTATAAACTTGCATATCATTCAACCTTTGAAGGAGGTTACAACATACATAAGATATAAAATTAGTGTATGTACTGCTTGACCAAACCATATATTACTGTAGTCAAATTAACTTCAAGATTATGTTGTCATGGTCGCCTTTGGCCACTCCCTAAAACGGAAGAGAACAGAGCTTTTCGACCATGACCTTTTGACTGTGTTCCCTACATGCTGGTAATTTAGTTTCATTATTGAGATAATTACTTTTTAGTTCCGTTTGTGTTACAAAACTAGTCGTAATACACCTCTTAGCATTGTATCTTTGTATTTTCATTGCAAATCTCAACTCATTTTTAGAGATTTTTTAGCATTTTTATGAGACTGTCTGTTGTTGGTCTTCCTTAACATAACACAATGACTTCTCGCTGAATTCAAGGTCAGTACCCAGGCACCTGAATGGTCGGTACACAGGCTCCTGGCCTTTGTGGCCAGGACGCCAACCCAGGGTGCATATTAAGTTACGCTCCCATTTCTTTTGTCTGCCAACTGGATGCGAGATGGATCTTTCTTTACCTTCTTTCTTCTGACACTTTGCCCATATTCGCCTCTCGGCATTCCGTCCCTACTGACTGCTGCATGTTGTCCATAACCTTTCCTGTACACTACAGTTATTACTACGGGAGGTTTCAGTATCAGACTTGATCAGCAGACACACAATGCCAGCACTGGACATTCAATATGCCCAACAACATCACAACGCCAGCTTCCTGGCACTGACCAGATACTGTCGCTGATACTGAGCACTGCATCGCAACGCCAGCTCCTCATTCCAGCCCAACACATCAAGTCCAAAACCAGACCAGCTAACCAGCATTAATCACCTGCAGCAACCAACGATTACCTGGGATGACCAGCAGCGATCATTTGCAATGACCAACCTTTCCCCATATACTATCGGTTGTAATTACTACAAGAGGTTTCAACACTGACCTCAACCAGCAATGCCTGCACTGCAATGTCCAATTGTCGACACGACTGGAACATCTGCACCTCGACCACAGCCATTGACACGACCAGTTCGACCACCATTACCTTGATTACCAGACAATATACCCCATGGCCACTTCTTTATAAAATAAACTCAGCATTAATCATACATGTTCATATTCTGTTGTCCATTTTGTTTCACCTTGTCAGATTTCACGTCTTTAATTCTAAAAATGTTAGCGGGCCTCTTGTGACCTCATCACCTATGATACAGGTTGCAGTTTCATATCGCATCCAACCTCCTTCAGGGGGTCTTCTACAAGGTCTTTAAAAGTTGCATGATACAAGGGTGTTTATATATATATATATATATATATATATATATATATATATTTTTTTTTTTTTTTTTTTTTTTTCCTCATAAAACATTAAAATGTTCAACTGAAAATAAAATTGGCAATTTTCTATTGAAAAACCCAATATTTCTATTTTTTAAATCTTCTGCTTTAAGAGGAAAAAGTTTTTAGCCTAATCGGAAAACAAAAAATTAAGCACTACTTAAATAAAATGGTCCACTCATGCAAAAAAAAAAAAAAAATATTTTAGGAAATTTTTGTAGATTAGTATTCATTATAAAATTTTATATATATATATATATATATATATATATATATATATATATATATATATATTTAGGAATAAAGTGCTATATTTATGGAATAAAGTGCTCAATATCAGAGATATAGCATATATATATATATATATATATATATATATATATGGAGCAATGGCAATATCTAAATTATGCAAAAATGAAAATAATATTGATATTTCATATTAAGTTATATTTACCAAAATTCCACAAAAATATCTTGAAATAATAAAGAGTAAAATTATTCAATAAAATCACTTAGCTTAAACCTCCAGATGAATCTTCTGCAACTCTTATAGACAGTCTCCTTGTTTAAGTTGGTGAATGCTGCCATAATCCTTGTCTTCAGTTCATCTTTGGTGTTACAAATTTTCTTGGTCACTCAATTAACTGCAACCCACACATAATAATCAAGGGGGTTGTAGTTTAGGGAGTTAGGTGGCCAGATGTAAGGGATGATGTGGTCACAGAAATTGTCTGGCAGCCATGACTTTGTTCTCCTGTTTGCGTGGCATGGTGCAGATTCCTTTCTCCAGATATAGGGTCACCCTCTTGATCCAGGGCATCATACCTCTTCAAGGTACTTGATAGAGGCTTCCATGTTGAGACTGAGGCCATGTGGGAGGATAAAGTGAAGCATATCACCATCACTAATGATCACTCTTAAAGACCATGATGTTGACTGGATATATCATCCAACTCTTTCTGAATCCTATGCACTGTCCTCAGGTTGACACCCAAAGATTCTGAAATGTTTGTATTGGAGCTTCTGGCATGAATGCCAAACAGTATAGCATGCTGTTTGCAAATTTCTGGCAGTGTGAATTGTATCATGGTGCACTTTTTCTCACAGACGGTGCCCAACTGACCCTAATATACTGTGCAGTTGACAAAATCAAAAACAAACACACATGCGTGCAAAATTAAAAATACAAAATGGCAACAATTTAACTATCGCATTTCTCATTGGATCTTCTTTGAATCAATATCCGATAGTTTCATTTTTATATTTGATACATAAACACTATGGTAAAATTACTAACAATAAATTGTATGAAATACAAGATACATATCTAAAACACATAATTTTAATCAAAAGGTATAAAATTGTGTACAAAATATCTGTACTTGAAAGCATAAAAATGCATAAAATTATATGCTGTGAAAAAATCAAACAAATTTTTTTAATCTGACATTATTTTGTATTGCTATAAACATTGTTCTTAATAAGAAATAATGTTGGATTAAAAATATTAATTTAAAAAATACTATATAAATATATTAATAAATGTGTATCAAGATCATATCAACAATTTTTTTTGTCAGAGCAGATATATCTCACTTGTTAAAGCATAGTAACATAAAGATGTGAGGTTTTCACTTTAGAAATACTAAAAACACATGTAAATCTATATTATCAAAAAAAAAAAGAACTCTAGTCTCTGATAAGATATTAGAATAATAGATTCCTCTTTTATTCAGTTTGTTACTCTGGGGTGAGCAATAAAACCATTGAACTAGAAGGAAAAAAAATGCAAACCATTATAAAACAGATAAATGAATTTATTGCACTTTTTGGAAAATATCCACTAGTAGAATTATTTTTTTAAGTTTTTTATTTTATTTTATTTTTTATTTTTTTAAATTTTGTATAAATATGCATACAAACCTACATACAAAAGATAATTTGAGTAAAATTGAAATAGGCACTTAAGTATTAATTTCTTTCCTATCTAACAATGTTTGTCTTGTCTGGTTTTCATACATCTGCATGTTGAGAGCATTTATCTTGACTGAGAAAAATACTGGTGTTATATAGTTCTGCTAGTCCCAGACCCACGCTGACTATTGGCTAATACCTGCCGAGTATCATTTGTATGCAAATAGCGCCACCTACTCTAAGCAGAAGGTTTTCTCTCAATAGCCTATTGTGGAAGGGGACACAACTCTTGGTGCTTATGATACCACATACAACCAACTCGGTCTCTTGTTGGGCTGACCTGATTCTCTGTTACAAACAACAACCCTTGATTAATAGAAAAAGAATACAAGTCCAAATGTGCAACTTAAATAAAATCATTTTTATGACTCCTCCTTTATTTAAAATGAATATATTTTCTAATAAATACAGCATTTTAACTGACAATTTAGATTTGAAATTTGATAATTTTGTGATCAGCAGAGTAACAGTTAACACACTAGTCTCTGACAAAACTGAAGAATTACATAAAATAAAACTATATTCCTCACAATCTACAATCATAGAAATTAAACTTGTTTTAATATAGAAAGATTAACAAGAATCCTGTTTCATTGTTATCTTCAGTGTTGGCTTTGTAAAATTTGTCTATTCCTATACATAGATTGGTCACATGATGTTAAGCGGTCTCTCATTGGTTAATAAAACCACGTGGATTCAGAAAAAGCTGACCACCACCAGAGAAGGGACCAGACATGCTCCAAAGTAACACGGAAGAAATTCTCTGCCATCAATGGTACCAGTTGCTGAGGGTTTTAAAGGTACAAGCTACCTAACCCTATTTCACTCACCAGCTGGGTAAGTCCACCTGATATATTCTCTCTATATATATAGGAAAGGACATTAACCTTTGTATTCATATTTAGATGTAAATAAATATCTTTATTATATTGATAAAATATTCTTATTCGTATCAGTCCGAAAGCAAAGTGGGGCTAGCACAATAATAGCCTCATGAAAAGGAAATAACATTTTCTTTCTTTTAAATGGTTAATCTTGAGGAATTTATAACAAAACAAAAAATTTTGGTTTATGTTTACTTCTATTTTTAGCATTGTCTAGAAAATGCTTGACTATAACGAAGAGTGAAAATGAATTTGAATCACATGAGTGATTATGATACATTTATCAGTTCAGCTCGGACATTCATTACATATTTGGGATCATGAGTTCCTGAGACACATTAGGGTCATAAACATAATAAATCTAGCACAAAACAGCCTGATGGAGTTTATTCTTTTTCAAGTTTTGAATTCAACACTGTTTTTCTCTTAGACTGGTTGCCCTAACAAGGTTAAAGAGAAACTTATTTACAGAACTTGAATTCAATTTTCCTTCTGAAATGACTGCCACCCAAAATAAGAGCCCAGTCTGCTCTGCTATTTAACTCACAGTTGGAAGAATGTAGATTCATGCCTTTTCCCAGAGCATTAGTGTGAAACAAATGAAACACTCAATGAAAATTTTAACATGTCAATTCCATTTTCCACATTGATAACCATTATACTATATTAATTTATCTGATTTAAAAAAAAAAAAAAATCTTTATTAATTTTATTAAACATAACTTAGTTTGTTTTGTTTTATGGTATATCAATCTCAATGGGTTATTTAATGCCAACAAGATTTGTATTGCTGGCAATATTTTTTTTTCCTTCAAAAATGTATTGCTGGTAATATTTTTTTCCTTCAAAAACTCCTTGCTGGCAATAATCTTTTACAAAAATGCATTGCTGGTACAAAACCCATCTTTACACTTTCACAAAGCTGGGACCCTGACAGGTGCCACCACCCTGGGTCAGAGTGGATCCAGGAACACCAGCAATTAAGAGGTGGCTCCACACTCCTCAACACCTCCTGATCAAAGGCCTTGCTGTTGGATGTACTTTGTCTTACCCCAGACATGGATGTTAAGAATTAGCTTACTGGAACAAACGAGACCTTCAACTCATTCAGAAATGTCTAAACCCTCATATACAGCCTGCAAAACCTTGAAACAATATAACCTTTACCTGGAGAAATAATTAGCGATAATCACCTTTCTAGATAAAATAAACTCTGAAACAAAAGATCAGAACTCTT